>OX439484.1:48732626-49332626 GCA_949320155.1 Melangyna quadrimaculata
GATCACTTCCCAGCCTCGTCCACCTAAAAAACTAAAAAAAATTTTTTTTTTTAGGGCTACTGCCTCTTGCGAGGAATTGACAAATCCTCCAAGAGTATCACCTGTCACGAATAAGTGCTTCTCGTCTAGCCGTTCGGATTCGGTATAAAATTGTTTGTCCCTTCCATTCCTGTCGAAAGGCGCACACAGGAATGGTTGCGAGTTGTTAGTCACTAGGCCCTGGTTCTTCATGAGCCGTTGTGCCACCCGATTTATTTATTTTTTAATACCAAAATTATAATTTATAAAAGATTTTTTGACAGCTTAAGCTTTTGTATGGAAAAAGATAACAGAATAGCAGAACAAAAGATCTCGCTGCCATAAAGACATATCAACAGGTATTTGTCAGTGCTGCCGTTTTGACCTGTTTCATGTCAGATTTGACAAGATTTCATCGCTGTTGACATGAAATGAAATACAAATCTTGTCCAAAGTGTTTTGACTTGTTTATTGACTTTATTCAATAATTCAATATGCAACTTAACTTTTTGTTAAAATATTTTAAAATACATTTTAACTTCAGTGTAGGCCGAGTGTAATGTGCTATACACTCCCTGTCACTTGTTTGAGGCCACTATTTTCATAAAAGTTTTTTCTCGATAAATACCTGTAAGCAATATTTTTCCTGGAAATTTTTGATGCGTGTGAGTAGGTTTATATATTTTGCAATAAAAAAGGATAAAGTTAAAGATTTAACTCGGAAAATTCATAGAAATTGCCCAAAATATGTGAATGGACTGCAAAAAATGGTATAAAAAGTTGAGTCACTTGATTGAGGCCATTCCAAAAATGCTTGGTAAAAGTTACCATCGCCGATTTTTTTCAAACAAAATCTAAAAATATTTAAGAAAGGATAGAAAACTATATTTTATATTAATTTTCAAGTTAAAACGGTCTCTGAAAACACGTCGACAATAGCAGAAAGAGGATTAATAGATGCTTTAAAGGAACTGGGAATCTCAGGCCGAGAAAAAGCTAGGAGACCGAACAGAAGTAAGTCAATTTTCAACGACTATCTAGTAGACACTGAAAACTATGGAAAAAAACAAAAAGGACGCACAGCTCAAGCAACAACAATCCCATAAAAGCGACTCATTCAGCAGCTAGCTTCAAATTCCACACTATCAGAGCCTAAAATAAGGTCAAAAAGTGAGGTATCAGCCAGTATTTCGATTGTTTTAAGGATAATTAAAACCAGTGGTACATCAAGAGTTTGAAAATCAAAAACATACCGGTTATACGGTAGCTACATAAGGAACTACGGATGAATTTCGCCAGGGAGCATGTTGGCTGTAGAAACGCATGGAAAAAGTTTGTCTTTTCAGGTGAAAAAAAGCTTAATCTTGACGGACCCGATGGTTACAACCTTTATTTTCACGATTAATGAAAAGAAGAACTTATTTTGTCAAGACATCACAGTCATACATCAGTTGTTATGGTGTGGGGAGCTATCACCTATTATGGAACATTTGAATTGGCATTTATAACTACAACAATGAACGGAAATAGTTACAAATGTCTGCTGTAACGGTTGTTTCCAAAGCTAATGAATATTCTGGAACCTCTACCTTGGATATTCCAACAAGACAACGCCTCTTTCCATACTACCTGGGTAGCTAGTAGCTGAATTCAGTTGGAAAATGTTGGATTTTTACCATGGCCACCCTATTCACTGGACTCAAACATCATCGAAAACGTTTGGGCCTGGCTATCTCGAAAAGTTTCTGATGCTGGTACACAGTTTCGAGATAAAGACGTCTTGGTCGAAGCTAACTGCGGTGCTTGGAGCCAGGTTTCACTGAATTTTTTCAAAAAACTGTATGATTTTATTCCAAAATGTCTAATTTCTAAAATAGGCGGTCATACTCATAATTAATTGACAGAAACACAATGCATTACTGTTTAAAAACAAAAAAAAAGTAAACATTTTTATAGTTTTGTTCATTTTTTATAAGATTTTTCAAGTGGCCTCAATCAAGTGACGCATTTTTTTTATACCCACTTTTGCAGTCCATTCTTATAATTTGTGAAATTCATATGTAATTTCCAAGTTACCCCTTTAAATTTATAATTTTGTATTGCAAAATATATTTACCTACTCAGAGGTATCAAAAATTTCCAGGAAAAATATTTCCTACAGGAGAAATAACTGTTGTGAAAATAGTGGCCTCAAACAAGTGACGGGGAGTGTACTATGAACCAGGGACTGTTTTAAGTGGTAGTTGTTATGTTTTCTGGTTGTTGCTATTTGAAATTGGTAGCTCTAAATCACGTTTCTGGTAGTTGTTACTAAACACTTCGCCCTTTCTTCGACTTCAAAACAAAGTACTTCTACGAGTGTTAATTTTCAATCACCAGTATAGGTAAGAATATTTGCTGCCTGTTTTAATTTGGAACGATTTATCAGCATTCATATTTGTTAGGATTATCTAAGTACAGAAAACATTTTCAACTTTTATCTGATCTCAAAATTTTAAACGGATATAACCTGTTACCCACACAGAATAATCGCACTTGGTTGTGTTGCCTCAACGACTTAACATGTAATTTCAAACATCAACCTACATTTTTGACCGCCCGCCGTATTTATGATTTTTCAACAATTTTTTTTCTATTACTCAACAAATTGGTAAGCAAGCATATTAAAGAATTTCAGCATCAGGTTTTGACACCAAAAGTGAGGAATTTGTAGAAAAGGTTTAAGTTTTATTATTTTAATTACAAAAATATGCATTGCATCAATTTTAGCTAGAGTATAATGATTTCTGTGAGAATAAACTCATAACTCATATAAGAGGTATTCATACAAACGCGTTTAACCCAGATAAACCAGAAAATTTTATGTTGTCGGTGGAAATGAACTGTCAAAATTTGTATGGGAAAATATTCTGCAAAACAGATTTTATCTCACGAATTTGATGCGCAAAGTGCAGAAATAATCCTGATACACTGGGATAAGTTATTTTTGACGTTTAATTTGATTATTTTCCACGTTTACGCAAGTATTTTGTATGGGGTGTTCATGTAAAGATCTGGCGGAAAATTATATTTTTCTGCAAAGCGGAAAATTATCTCGTTGCATGAATACCCTTATTGAATCGCTTTTCCAAAAATTTATTATTTTTGAACTCATAGTTGTCGCATTTCATTTGAAAGTATTTTAGATAAAACAGCCAACCGATAGACGGGCTACGTCTGAAAAAACTGTTTTAATCGAAACGATTTATTCTTTGGTAGTTCTGATTTTTTCTTAAAACAGTCCCTGCTATGAATTGCAATCAATGAAGTTACCTTTGAATATATATAATATGGAGTACAGCCTAACAAAAACCATTCCCAAATCCCAATCATATGCTGTCATTCTGGTTTACCTACAAGCTGCACAAAACAACTGGTTTTGGTTTACATACTAATCCTTATCTGGGAGCAGTGTGCGAGAAAAAACTTAACGAATTTAAAATCAAATCGGCAGTGAGCGATTTTTAGAATAAAAAAAACTGAAAAAGATTTATTATTAAACTAATAAAAGAATTACAACAGAGAGTGCCAAAAAATCTAAAAATTCTCAAACAGATCAGCATGCTTTCTGTCGACACATGCCTTTCACAAAACAAAAGCTCATTGCTTCCAGTTCTGGAAGAGATGAAGGTTGAGCCTGATTCAAATGAAAAGGTTTTAAGCCAGTGGAGCAATCTTTGTTTCATCAAATGGAAAAACATAAAAGAGAGAGTGCCTTTCTGGTGCGAAATTTATTCGTATAAGGTTGCCAGTGGAGAAAATCCATTTAAAGAGTTGGCGAAGTTTTCTTTATCAATATTGGTTTGGCCAATTTCCAATGCAGAAGTAGAAAGAATTTTTAGTCAATTAAATTTGATCAAAACGAATCAAAGAAACAGAATGCAGCTGTTGTTAACTAATTCTCTTTTGACGATAAGAAATCATTTGCGCAACAAAAATTGTTGCAATAACTTTGGAATTCCTGCAGAAGTAAAAAAAAAAGTTGGAACATATAAATAATATAAGTGAAAAATTTGACTTTTTTGACTTTGTTTGGAAGAGACAAATAAAGTCAACAAGTCAGATTTGACTTTATTTGGAATTTCGACTTGGTAACACTGGTATTTGTAATGAATTTTTAATGTCGTTTCCACAAATAAGCAAATAAAACAATCCCAAAAAGTACCTACTTTTATGAGGGCATGGCTTAGGAATTGTTTGGTATTAAGAATCTAGCGCTCGATTTTTAATACAAAACAAAGTTCTATGCCATTCGGGATCTTGGGAGATTTGGCAAATCTATCCATACATTAGATCCGTAAGCTGAAATCAATGTAATACTACGTTTCCATCGACCAATAAACCGATATATATGTAGGTTATGAGATTTATTTGGTGTTTCCACAGCACAAAATGATCAAAAAAGGGACTATGACAAAACATTAAAATGGTGATTCATTTTTTTGTTATGAAGTGGAAGTGAGATAGATAGTTTCTGTTTACATTTCAATCTGTCAATAAGAGAAAATGGCATTTAAATGGGTCGATTCCATAATATTCTCCGAAAAAAAAGTTTGTTTGATTTGACAAACTAAAAATGTTTCCAAGAGAAGATTTGAATGAGATTTATTTGAAACCTTTATGTAAGGACATTACAATTTGTATGGTAAATCTTCCATATTTCAATAGATTTTCTTCCTAAATCTCGGTTTAGTGCCCGGTAGAAATAAAGCTAAAAATAAAGAACAAAATAATTCTCTTCTATATTACATACAAATAATTTCAAGCAAAACAAGTTAAGGTTAAGTTCAAAAACACGTTTATTCAAAAAATCATTTCACATTCAGATAAATCGCATAAAACTCCTTTGCAGTCTCCCATACCGAACTGATAGCAGCTCCAAGCTAAACAGAACCACTGATAAAATAATCAAAATCAAATATATATCATACAGAGCCAGAAGAAGCTTATTGTTCAATGGTATCTTCTTAGGCTTTTCCATTAGTCTAAGTAGCATAATTTGATTTGGTATAATGGTAGAAATTATTTTTGAGGTTAAGCCTGCACAAGAAAATTGCTTCAACTTTTCATTGAAACTCTTCAAATAAATCGAATGTTTGGGCATATAAAAAACAAACTGATAGTTATAAATGGCCTCACGGATTAAAAAAAGTTCACTTCCACTTCTCAAATTGTTCTGCAAATAATAAAGGTAGCCATCTTGAAGAGAAACTGTTGCATATTTTCCATCCAGTCTTTCCAACATTTTAAGCCTTCGCACAAATTCATCATTATCCACTTTCATTGTTCGTTGTTTAGGAAATAACTGCAGCTGGGCGATCTCTGGAGAGAAAATAATTGTGTAGTTCCATTTAATGAGATCGTCATATCCGGATGGAGTCCATGCAAATCTATCCATACGGAAAGCATCATAAAGAGAACCTTGATAAGCATTGCGCAGAATAAGAGTACAAATAAGAAGTTGCAAAAAAATATATCGGGCAAAATTACGACGCGGACTTCGACTAACTGGATAGCCAAGAAAAACTGCCAAAAAGTTAGTCACTGGATTCTGATTTTCTTTTCCGAACACAAATTGACGAACTTTAAGCTTTAAGAGTAATATAAATACAATGAATATTATAAGAAAAACTGCTACAAGAATCCACAGTTGATTGGTAAATGGCTGAGCAAGACGGCTAAAGGCATTTAGATTTCTACTTCCCCGAACGACATAATAATACGGCGTACTGTGAAACGCCTTCGTTGATGAAAACATCAACCGACCTGGGTTTGAACGCCCAAAGCACCCAGCTGCTAGATCTACTTTGCTGTCTACTAACTGAAAATTGATTTAATTATATTATATATTTTTTTTTTTTTTTTTTTTTTCAAAGTGACCAAATAACCAAATTACCTCATCAAAACATCCATAAGTTAGGTTGCCTCTTACATAGCTTCGTTCAATAGGAAAAGGAAACAAATCAATCGAGAAATTCAATGTTTGTGCGAGTAACTTTAGCAGGGCTCCTTCAATACCGGAAAGATTGTCCCAATTTCCATTAATCGGCTTCGGATCACTTTTATTTCCATCAAAAGTCAAAAAAGGGGGCAGAATACGGCTTGTTATCTTAAATGGACATTTGTGAAGGTTATTCAGTTTCTCTGGGAATAGCGTCTTTAAGTTTTTAAAGCCATCATTAAAGCTGTAAAAACGTGTTGGTAGGCAACTTCGACAAATCTCATCCGAATATAGAAAATAAGTAAACATAGAAACACCCTCCTGTGGATGATCTGTTATAATATTAACATCAATGACGTCATAATGATAGCACAATGCAAAGATTTCCTCCATGGTATTTCGAAAACTTGGTGTGTATTTGGTCAAAACAATAAGAAACCGAAAGTGTCGCTCATGCACTTTGTACTCAAAGCCATGATAGATTTTCCTGCAAAAAAAAACTTTGAAATCTAAGATCTTTTGCATAGTATATTCCTACCACTACAACATATACATATATCTTACCTGAAGGCCTCAACAGAGTCTACTGTAAAAACATAATACCCCAAAGGTTCAGCCGAATAATTGTGCATATAAAGCTGAACTGCAATCCTTTCATCCAAACCCTGAAGAATATAATCCACCAACATGACACTTGTAGGGCCGGATTCAGGCAAAGTACTGTGTTCAGCTATAGCAATAGTTGACGTAAAGTTTGCTATATGTTCTCGAATTAAAAATAATGTAGCTTCAGCTAAGGAAATATTTTCCGAGCTAAGAACAGAGTTGTATGCCATAATTCTCATTGGAATTATAGCCCACAAAAATAGAATACAATTCGCGTTGGCCATTTTAATTAAACTGAAGACGATCATAATATTCAAAAACTAGGTACACAAGTTAATACGAGTAGGTTGATACGTGACACCCGTAAATGCTTTGTATACAGCTACAGAAATTGTATGATTATGTTAAAGATAGAAAGCTGATAATAAGTGATACAGCAATTTGGCTAATTTAAATTTGGAATAGTTTTTTTTATGTAGATAAAAATGTACCTACTCTTAGTAAATTAAGAAATTATTTTTGTTAAATTCACAAAAACTTAAACAATTAAATTCACTTTAGACTTTGGAGTTTATTTGCATAGGTAGGTATATAGTATTTGGCCATTAAATACAACTAATCGTAAGAAGACTTCTTTACATACTTTCGATAAACTGACTGCTTCGTATATTGATAGGGTAGAAATAAGTTTTTCGACATAAATTAACTCATTTCATTCTTATATTAAGTTCTGCAACCGGATGGATAGATTGAACTGAACAGCTGAGTCATATGCTAGGTTTCCACTTGTCATTGAAAAGACGCAAATTGACAAACTTTCCAAGACAGGGTGAGTTGTTGTTGCGCGCTTTTACTACTTTCTTTGCTTTTTGTGTTGGTTAAAGCCACCCTGTCCTGGAAAGTTTGTCAATTTGCGTCTTTTCAATGACAAGTGGAAACCTAGCATTAGATTAATAAAATAATAACAATCAGTCATAGCTTCGCAAATAACGCTGCAAAATTTCTTCTAAAGGATGGTCCAACGAAAATGCACGATGTTAATTGTAAATAAAGCAAAAAGTTTTCACAGAATTATCTTAACATTTTCTATTATGATAGAAGGATCTATGACAATTATGAGTGAAACAAAATATCGGCCAAATGCTCGCCATGGCTTCGGTGGCATATGCCTATATCCGATGGTCCATATTTTCTCTCTGACTCTGACATATAATTGAGGTTCAATATTGTTCATGTGCCGAATTATCTCATCCTTTAACTCTTGAATTGTTCTTGGCTTATTGATGTACGAATATATGAGAAAAACGGCATTTCTAATATCTCGTGTTAAAATTAATGAAACCACTTTTATTTGCATTTAACCATATTTTTACGCTAATATCTATC
This sequence comes from Melangyna quadrimaculata, assembly GCA_949320155.1. Taxonomy (NCBI): domain Eukaryota; kingdom Metazoa; phylum Arthropoda; class Insecta; order Diptera; family Syrphidae; genus Melangyna; species Melangyna quadrimaculata. The sequence continues at coordinate 48,740,617 of OX439484.1, forward strand.
ATTTAAACTTAAAAATAGATAAATAAGCTCTTTTTAGCATGCATTTTTGGCTTTAAAAAAAAAAGAGCTGAGCAGCGAACTTTATTTTGAATTTGATTTTTTTTTATTTCTTTATTTCTTCATATAAAAATAATAATTCAAAGCATAAAAGAAAAAAAATAGCTGCATGAAAACATTTTTCAAATAAAATTACAGTTAGTCACTGTCACACTCTGAGGAACAATAAAAATTCACTTAGGGTCTAGTTCCGGGGCTAAAAGATGCTCCCTAGGCATTTTAAACAAATATTTGTCTAATCAAGTGTTTGTTTTAAGTACATGGATTTTTTAAACTGACGTACGAAACATGAGAACCCGATGTAACTAACATATGATTGATCAAATCAGTCATTAAATTTTTTTCTAGAGTTTTTTTTCGGCTGTGATCTAAAATAGCTGTCAAAAACTAATAGCTGCGAGTGTAATTTTTGAATTTCTAACTAGTGTTATCACATACATGATTAACAACAGTTCTGGCAAAGACAAATTGAGGTTAAATTCTCATTTGTTAACCTTCATGAACCCATCCCTTTTTCTATGGCATTGCTGTTATTTTTGTTTTACTTTTATACAATAACACTTGGAAATTTCTTGTAATTTGAGTTCAACTGTTTCATTTGTGTCTTCTTAAGTCAAACAGCTGTTGAATTTTTGAAACAACGTTGGATAATTTTGCAGATTTTTCGATTTCAAGTCATATTGGGAAAAGATCACCATGCTTGATTAAGGGAGTTGAATGTAAAAAAAATATTTTTTTTTTTGAAAGGCGCAAGTTTGCGCAAATTTGTTTGTTTGTTTTAGTTTAAGGAAACATTGCTTATGATAAAACAAACAAAAATTTGAGACCCATTTATGACCTTTTTCAGAAAACATTAATTAAAATCTGAAATTAATTTTTTTTTTTCAAAACACTGACCACACATTGAAAGTCATAATTAAAAAAAGACACGAAAAAAGGCTACATTATTTCTTATACCTTAATTATTATTATTCTTCATTATGATATTAATTATTGTACGCTCAAGATATTTTTACACTAATTGAAAATGTTATTCAAAAACCACGAGTTAGCTCACTGTAAAAAATGTTCAACTAGTGAATGTTTGCGCCTCTATAGCTCTTGCACAAGTTGATCAATGCAAAAAATTTTGTTGCATTTAGAACTTCTTTATGTCTGAGATGACAAACCAATTACCAAAAAGTACCGCTAAATTAGTTGTAATTTTTATTGTTTGCTATGGGTCGTCCCACTGTGCGACGCGACGACGCGACGTGAGATAACACAGCCATTGAATTTCTCGCGCAAAAGAGCCATTGTTTCGTTGGCTGTGTGACAAGTGGCACCATCCTGTTGGAAGCACATACCACATATCGTCCAGGTCCATATCCTCAATTTCTAGCCACAAGAAGTTCGTTATCTTCTCACGATAGCGAACACCACCATTCACGGTAACTGCTTGGACGACCTCATTTTCAAATAAGAACGGCCCGATGACGCCGCGCCGGCCGTCGCCACCACCAGCCCATAAACCGCACAAAACAGTCACTCTTTGTGGATGCATCGGCTTTTCAACAATCACTCGTGGATTCTCATTTGCCCACATGCGGCAATTCTGCTTGTTAACGAATCCACTGAGGTGAAAGTGTACCTCGTCGCTGAAGATGATTTTCTTTGTAAAGTTCTAGAGATGACATGTACGAAGTTTGAACAAAATCGTAATAGCCGTTTTCGAGGAAACTGTCTATCCATTCTAAATGAGCTAAAATATGAATTTCCCTAGTCCAGTAAAATTAGCTTTTCACGAAAGCAAAAAATTAGTCCGAGCCCGTGTAATAATCTTTGTTTTTTTTTTAACATTGAACATGTTTGTTCAAGTAAGAAAAATGCGAAAATTAAACTTTTGTAGCGATGGTTTATTTTCTAAAAATAAAAAGTTTCCTATATATAATATTGAAAAAATATTACGATTACTATTAGTTTTACCGATTGGTAATTTCTTCGACTCTTGAACGTTTCAAAAATGGTAATAGTGGTTTTTTAATGACAATGGTGCCAACAATTAACAAATAAAATTTAAAGACAAATTAAATGAAAATGGCACGATAGCCAACATACATAAATAAAAATAAAGATGTGTTCGTTTCGTTTTTTGTTTGCCGCTCCTTTTGCTCGTCGATGGATGTGTTCGTTTGGTTAGTTTACCGCATTTTGTTTTGGTCGTCGACAATGCTTATAGGCTCGTTTTGCACAAATTATGGTGTTACCAAAATGAATAAAGTACAATTGAATACAAATGAAAATGAACTTAAGCGTAGTAGGGGCATTTTGCGAAAAATTTGGTTGGTGTTACCACAGAAGCTACCTACAAAATTAAAATGAACAAATCTTTGTAAATCTTTGATCGAAGCGTATCGAATTGTTGGTTGGGCGATGTTTCGTGCTTGTGCAATTTGCTTGTGCTACCAAAGAAGTAAGAAAATTAACTTTTTACAAGAAAATAACTTTTTTACATAAAAACATAGCTTTTCTACAAAAAAAAAAAATAACTTTTGTACAAAAAAAAAAATAACTTGTTTACAAAAAAATTAGTAACTGTTTTCAAAATACAAAATAAATTTCTTGTAAAAATAAATATCTTTGGTTTCTCCCGGCTGGAAAATGCCCAGTTTCTGTCCAGTTTCGACAAGGCACTAGTCAGTTTTCTTTAGGGGAAATCTAGACGAGAACAACATGTCAAATATACGTCAAGCCCTTGCAAGTTTTCAGTAAGTAAAATTTAAACGAGGAAAATGTTTTATACTCTCGTGAGGTTCTCGCTATTAAGAACTTGTTGGACGTTTTCGGCATCCTATCAGACTAAGCACTGTCGTTATTAATACATAGGTATGCAAAATTTTAACTAACAAAATTGAATCAATGAATCCAAAAATACAAATTTTAACTTTTATTATAATTGATCAGTTTGCTTTCAAAAAAAAAAAAAGGTAAAAATTTCACGCTCCGGCAAATCCTACCAAGATAATCATAAAGGTATTTACTTTCGAATCCCTCCTGAAAGAAGGAAATTATAAATTTGGATTGGAATCGATTTGTCGCGATTTCTGGAACTTTGTTAGGTTCAAGATTTCCGATATCTTTGATTTAAAGGAGTTATATGCTGCCAGTTTGTATTGAAAGCTTTATTAAAAACTGCTCTTGCAATTGGGTTTCGCACATTTTCATTGAAAAAATTCTTTGAAAATGTCTGCGTGAGTTTGCATCAACAAGTTTAAAGTAATGGTGGTGGCCTGTTAATTGTCTTCAATTCCTTTTTTAACCCAAAAGCCCTACCAAACCTTTCATACTTTAGTTTTGATATCAGCCTGGTACTCATAATTTGTTTATAAATTGTTTGAACAAAATGCGCTTTTATATATATACTTAATTTATATAAATAGTATGTTAAGAATATCTGTAAACAAAAAACCAAAATATGATATATATATTTTTTGTATATAATAAGATAAAAAAAACATTTATTTGATGCATTTCTAATTAGTTATTAGTTATTACATTGAACACACCTACTTTTGAACTTTTCATTAAATTTAATCAAAAATTATAATTTACTGTCTTAAACTATGTTTACTTGGATGAATCAAGTGGTTCATATCCGGTTGTTTTTGTGGTGAGATGTAGTTTAGATTAGGCGCATTATTGTACACGATGCTAAATCAAATAATATCATAATAAGAGTATTTTACAAAAATGCCCAGTATCATACTAAATTTGCTTTAATGTCATATTAAATTCATAAATAATTGCGTTATTATTTTTGTTATTCAGGTTTTATCTTTTGATCTGAGTCATTTTTCTATCGGATCACAACCTATATTAAAATACCTTTTTTTTAATGGTTCTAGTAAAAATATGAACAAATCTAGTTTTTAATGGGCCGGGGCTAAAGTGGTTTTTCTGACGAGGCAAAAGGGTTCATAATCGACAAGGCCCTAGTTTTGGCCATTAATCAGCCATGCTAGGGCCTTGCCAGAATCTATTTAAATCTCACTAGTGCCATGTCGAAAACAAGAATGTTTTTCTGCGTGGGTTGCTTAAACAAAAGTGATAAGAAATTATTCAATTATGTTTTATATTTTTATTATAAATTTTACATACAAAATATGCTTATATTAACGCTCTTTTCTGACTCACTGACTGGGGAACGCTGCTATGATGGTAAAATCAGAAAAAAACACTCCTGCTCTAAAACGAAAATGTTAAGAGTTGCCAATTTTCTGGAATTAACTTTTTTATGAAAGGGAACGGTGAGTTTGTCCACTAAATTTTATACATATTTGCGCTCAGCCCTGGCTAACATAATTATTTTATTATTGTTATTATTGTACTATTCGTACTAGAATGTCAGCTTATTAGGCTTGACCATTCTTTATTCCGTCAATTTCATTGAATTTGATGAGTGCAAAAAAGTGGCAGTCTCCAGGAGACTGATGAGTGCAAAAGTGGCAAAGCACGTAATAGCTATATCTCCAGCCAAACAATTGGTGGTAGCGCCTTTAAGTTGTTGTTGTTGTTCAAAAATTCAATGAAATTGACGGAATAAAGGATGGTCAAGCCTAATAAGCTGACATTCTAGTACGTATAGTAGTCTCCTGGAGACTGATGAGTGCAAAAGTGGCAAAGCACGTAATAGCTATATCTCCAGCCAAACAATTGGTGGTAGCGCCTTTAAGTTGTTGTTATTGTTCAAAAATTCATTGAAATTGACGGAATAAAGAATGGTCAAGCCTAATAAGCTGACATTCTAGCACGAATAGTACAATAATAACAATAATAACTTAATAGTCTGGTTCGTTACCGATCTTCCAACCTCTCCCCCTTTGATACGTACTGCGAATTGTAGTCTATCGAAATAAGGTATGCAGAAAAATGGAAGCGGAACAAGACAGCATACTTAAAAGCGCTTATAAAAATTCTGATGCTCCAAATGCATTTGATAAACAAATAACACATCTCGACTTGTGACTTCAGTGGTCTAAAGCGGTGGAGTGCGTAGTGCACACGACTGCTAAGACTGAGCAAATCTGATATGCGTGGGTTCGAATCCTATGGTGTCCATAAAAAGTTTTTCAAATAAAATTGAATTAAAGCTCAGCACCACGAAAAGGAGACTGATGAGTGCAAAAGTGGCAAAGCACGAAATAGTTATATCTCCAGCCAAACAATTGGTGGTAGCGCCTTTAAGTTGTTGTTGTGTTCAAAAATTCAACATAATTATGTTCGACGCGTGCCTTTGGGGTCCTTCACCCAACTATAGTCTGCAATTTTATGATTTTAAAATACTTCATTAAACCAGACATAAATGATTAATTGAAACAAAAAAAAACAATCTACAATTGCACGAAAACTTCGAACAAAAAAATGAAAATCAATTTGAGTTAATGTTTTTGTACCTCCCTAATTGACTTAAATATTCAAACCTTTATACGGAAAATTGATGTTGTACAAAAGTTGTAATTTAAGATTCTTGGTAGCATATTCTCTACATATAGTAGAGGATTAAATAGTGGTATATATAATAGAAAATTTAAAATTTAGTACTTTTTGAATTATGATTAAAAAAGATAAGCATTTTGTGACACCGCAATGGACAGGTACGACCGTTCCTAACTTTATTTTTTCTTGGATTTCAATGTAATAATCTATTTTGTACAGTAGAGGCCACTTATAGTCACAAGAAGATGAGCGACAAATGTGGCTGTTCTTGTACCTAATTCTGAAGATGGTTTGTCCCAAACAAAATATATTAGATCTTCATGAATGAGGTGAACAATTAAAGCAGGTATGACTTTAATTTGTATGCAAACTTAATCGGAAAATTTTGTACAAATTCATTCTAAAAATGTGATTGAGTTAATAGTCGTTTCGATTTTCGGCGCTTAAAATTGAAAAGTTGATACAAAATTTTACAAATTTGTAAAACCAAATCCACGTACATATTGACTTATTGACTTAAAGCTCCTACGATTAGGTATAAGATATAGTACAATAATTGACGAAGTCGAAAGGAAGAAAACATTATACAGTCGAGCGCGTTCACAGCCATATGAAAATGAAATAAAAAAATGCGTTTTTCTCCGACTGCAAAGTTGGTTTGGCGCACAGAAAAAAAGATTTAATGACGTTAACAAACAAGAAAAAGTTCCACTGTTACTTGCAGATGTTAATTGATGAATTTTATAGAAGCAATTATGGAAGAAATGAACCGATATCCCTTTGTATCAGAGAAATCAATAGCGTTTTACACTGTATAGATATTTTTCAAGTCTGTTCAAAAGATACTTTTAAAAGAAATGTCATGATAGTTTTAATGTCCTTTTAACTTAAACCTTATTTTATTAAATTTGTTTGTTATTTTTTTATTAACACTTACTGTACATATTAATTTATATTATTATCTATATTATATTTATCTATTTAAGCGTAATCTAAAAGATGTTATAAACTCTAATTGATGAAATAAATATAAACATAAAATAAACTAATTGGTAAACAAAATTTGGTGCAGTATAAAATTGAGAAAATTTCAACTTTTTGCTACAGGTGGGTTAGGCAGTCAATTAAGTCAGAAAAAGTAGAAACAGATTCGGCAAGATGAAATTTGCCAAAAAATTAGTAATGATAGCAGACTGCCTTGCTTGTCAAAATTTTTTGAAAAAGTTCTATCTCACCAGATCTCTAACCACAAACGAGGTCATAACTTATTGTCTCCGGTACAATCAGGCTTTCGGACAGGACATAGCTGCTCTACGGCAATGGTAAAAGTTCTTGACGATATCAGAATCCAGTTTGATCAATGTATATTAACGCTACTCTGTTTACTGGACTTTACAAAAGCATTTGACCGAGTCAATCACGGAATTTTATGTAAAAAACTCAATTTATGTTTTGGTTTCAGTACAAGGTCGGTTCGTCTTATTGAAGATTACTTAACGCACCGTTGTCAAAGAGTTAAAGTTGGTGATACTTCCTCTGACTTTATTGACTTGGTTGATTGCGTTCCACAGGGTTCAATTTTGGGTCCTATTTTATTCTGTTTGTTTATCAATGACCTACCACAAATGTGTAAAAATATCATGCTGCATCTCTATGCAGATGATGCTCAAATGTATCTTTCTCGTCCATTTAACTTGTTGGAGGACTTAACTTGCAGAATGAATGAAGATCTGGAAGAGATTTACAAATGGACTCTGTGTAACGGCTTATCGCTAAACCCAGCAAAATCTCAAATAATTGCCATTTCTAAACTGAAATTTGATACAACCAATCTTCCACCTGTGATTGTATCGCGATTTCAGGTTCAGTTCACGAATAGGGTTACAAGCCTTGGTTTTAGAATTAATCGTTCCCTTTCAGCCAACGATCATATTAATTTCTCTGTTGGTCGCATTTGCGGTGGTCTCCGAAAATTAAATATGTTTTCTAACCTAACACCTAAGGAAACCAAATTGAGAATTAGTAAATCGTTGCTTTTGCCTATCATAGAATATGCTTCAGTAGTTTATGCTAAGCTTGATTCTCATTCAATGAGGAAACTACGTGTTGCTTTTAATGATATAATTCGGTACATTTTTAGTTTGCGAAGGTTTGACCATGTTTCTCAATACCATAAATAATTCCTAGGATGTTGTTTTGAACAATTTCTAGATACGAGATGTTATATTTTCCTACATAAGATAATTCAAAGAAAAACGCCGCCATATTTATTTGAGAAGCTACAATTTTCGCAGTCTGCACGTACTCTCAATCTTATCACACCTTTATGTACTTATCTGAATTCGTCTAGATTATTTTATGTTTATGCTATCAAACTTTGGAACTCTTTGCCAGTGAGTTTAAAACAAATAGTAGGAATATTACAATTTAAAAAAGCACTATTTAACTATCTTAATTCATCTAACATACAAACAGTAAATTGAAAAATTATTATTTTATCTTAGCTTAAATCTAAATTAAATTAAACTTTTGTTGCCAATTATGTTTTTGTTTTGCCATATTATATGAAATATTGTAAATATCTAAAAATTTTAAATAATATTAATATTAATTAACTTCCAAGTCCTATAGGTACTATAAAAGACTCAGTCTTATTTGTACACCAATATGAAATAAATAAATTGAAATTGATAGGAAGAGGTACCTAATATGCTTGGAACTTCAACCTTCCAAGCACATTGGGAAATTGTTAAGCCTAATGGTGTAGGTAGCTGTGGATGAAGCCTGTATATCACTGTCAAAATAAAAAGATACGAAAACAGTGAAGAGCTCTATAATTATAACGTTTCAGTTGTTGCAAGAAATGTATGGTATGACACAAAGTTGAGCACTTTTGATTGAAGTTACAGTGTTGTGTTCAGCCATCAGTTACCAACAACTATTTTTGTAGCTTTCACAAATGAAAAGCTTACCAAATTAAAATTATTATAATGTACCTTATTGCATCACGATAGGTTGTCAACATCACCTCCTTACAAGAATCTCAAAATTCAAAAATATATAGAATTATTTACTTTTATTGTGTATTTATGTTTAAATAATGAGTTCTTCTATGCAATTAACATTATCGTTTTCTTATATAACTAATCTTGCTTCAACTTGTTTTTAATTAATGTAATTTTCTTTAAGTGCAATCAATTAGTTATGTTTTTGTTTTATCTGGCAAATGCAAGTAATTTTCAATGCTCCCATTCTTACTCTATGAGTGAAATCTATAATTTTTTTTTATTTTGCATTCGTTAAAAATACTGGGATTTGCCATAGCTAAACTACAACTAAGGCCTAGTTCACACGAGATTACACCGCAAGTTTTTTAGCTGTAAACATCCGAACTTTACAGATAAAGACGTTTTTTGCAGAAAGAAATATCGTGTGAACAGTTCTATGTAAATATATGCGCCACTGATCATTTGTTCGGATGTTTACAGCTAAAAAAACGTACGGTATTATCTCGTGTGAACTAGGCTTAACACCCGTTTTTTCCAATATCTTTGAAGCAGAGTCGTAAAATTTGAAATTCTTCGTCTAAACACTTCTTATGGTGGTGCAAATACCTCCTTTCATAATTTGTCCATAGCTCAATTTTTTTTGGAGATAATTGCTTACTAAAATTTGTATCCCTAATCTTGCGATTAGCCGATATTTTACACCCCATTCACCAAGTACTCTTATTTTACCATTATTCTCTTCCGTTATGGACTTTTCACGACCCATTTTAGAAACCGATCCTGGAAAACAAATACAGCTATCGATCGGCAATCAAAACAAGGTGATTTTTAGTTTGCGCAGTTTACTGTAAAATCAAACTATTGCCAGTGAACCTATTCTGATGACCCAAAAAAAATCACATGCAATGCATCGTTATTATTAAATGATGCACTCTTGATTCTGGAAGATCAAGAGGATGAAGAGCATCAGTCATTAGCCAGGCGAAAAAGACAACAAAAATCCCATTGGGTTCGACCATTATTTTAAGACAGACGATTTTTCGAAAAGTTGTGGGTACAACTTCGGCACAAGGTCGTAGAATTATTCAAAAATTTTGTAAGAAAATCTGCCAATGATTTCGATTTCCTGGAAAAAAAAGTAGTAACAGTTGTGAACAACCAAAACACAAATATGCGTGAAGCAATACCGGTCGCAGAACGTCTCGCTATAACCCTCCGTTTCCTCGCAACTGGAGACAACTACTACACCAGCCTCATGTTTTTGTTAAATCACTGATCTCTATAATACACTGGATAGACAAACAGTCTACCTGACTCTATTTGAAGATGACAATTACATTACCCTTCTCACTTTTTGACTCTACCATACACAAAAAAAAAAAAAAAAAAAACATTTTGACGTAAATACTTTAATTTTGATTGCATATTTGGAATGATGTATGCTTATTCCTAGGGTTAATTCTTTTAATACTGCTTCTTTGCACACAATGTTGATGCTTCTTTTGAAAGTATGAAGTGCTGATTCAAAAAAGGTATCAAACGCTTCGAGCGTTTTTCTTCTCAATTGTGTTTTCCTTTTCCATGCTTTTTATTTGTACTGAAAAGATCATTTATTGGTATTCCTTGTGTATCTACTGAAAATTGGTATATTTTATTTATCTTTTTATATTTTTAAATTATTTTATTCACACAAACAAAAATCTTTCACAATGCCGCCGGTCAGTAGTCCAATTTGTTGACATTTGATTTGAAAATACTGGCACTCTACCATAAGAGAATGAGCAAGTTAATTCATTTTTATGGGATGACATAACTTGGCAATTTGTGTCAGCACAGTGTTTACACGATACCAGTATTATGGCAAATTTAATGCCACTTTCACCTGCTAGTTTTTTAATGCCGAAAATAATGGCAGATTTAAGACCATTTACACTACGAACAAAATGAGCACGAATGGATCCCCCTAACTTGCTCTAAGTGCCTGTCCACATTGGATTTTTAATGCTAGGTGCATGCAGTGAGACAGGTAGATTTTGTGTGAGTGAAAAAGAGATGGGTAGATTCCACCCAAATTGCACCGATGCGCCATTTTCAAACAATATGCTCGGCTTCAATATGATAGATTTTGTATTGTGTGAAAGAAAGATTGATAGATTTCAAGGGAAGGCGATAGGGATGGGTGGATTGAACTGAGTGGATTTACTTTTCATCGTATGGACACAACGAACATATTAACACCAAGCATTACAAATCCAATGTGGACTGGCACTAAGGTTGTAATGCATTAGCATGATAATAATTTATCCTTTCTAATAAGTCCGCACATTCTTCGTTTTGAATGTTTATTTCTCATCATAAGTTTCTTTGTTCAAATCATCGATATAAAACCATTGTCTATAGTAACCCGATCATCATTAAATTCTTATTAATTGAAGCCAAAACGTTTATGCATACCACATCACTTCTTATCTCGTTTAAGCATCCAATATGAATCACATATTTGATGCATTTGTTTATCCATATGACTGTGTTAGAGAAAATTTGTGTTTGATATTTCCACATTTAATTTTTGTAAGTTAGTCCTAAGTAAAACTCAAACGAATAAAGATATCTCTTTATTAATCGGAATAAAATATTCTTTTTCATTTATTTTCGCTGCATAATAAGGTAACAACTTTAACGAAGCTAGAAATTGATGATATACACAATGTATTGGTTCCATAATATTATGATATCATTAAATTAAATTATTACTATAAATTACTTTATATTTGTTATTTTAATGGCTTAAAAAGCTAGAGCTCAAAATAAAGTATGCCATTTGATTTGTTTGATAAATATGAATTTATGAAAAAAAAAAAAAAAAAAGCAAAAATTGATTGAGCCGTTTTCTTAGAAAATAATATTTTATATATATATAAATTTTTTTGTACATTTCAAAAAATAAAATCTGGTATGCCAATAATTAATAATAAATTTAATAAAATACAATTTCACACAAAACAAAAAAAATATTCATAAACCCGTTTTCAAGATATTGAATATTCAAAGAAAAACTCAATATTTTTTAAAAAGTCCAAATATTATTTGTTCGAAAATTTGTATATGCAAAATTGTTTTAATTATGAAGGGGCCTTTGCATACAAATTTTGGTTGAAATCGGTGTAGCCGTTAACGAGAAATTTGAAAACCAAAAAACCGGTTCTATGACAGGTACCATTAATAATCGTTATTGTTAAAATTTGTTTTCATCAAATTGTTGACCATACCCTAGATAGTAAACTCACATTTTTTATAAAAAGTTCTTGGAGCTGTTTTCGAGAAAAATGAGTTTTTTCTCAACGGTTTTTCAACACTTGTATGGAAGGTACCAATATTTTTGAATCTAAAAACATGATTTTTTGAGTAGGTATTCTACAAAATAATAAAAAAAACTATTTTTCACCTAGTTTCGAAAATATTGACCAAGTCGTTTTCAAAATATTTAGTTTTCAAAAAAAAAAAAAAAAATTCTTTTTAAATATTCAATTTTTTTAAATTTTTGTTTATATTTTTTAGAAGATTAACAATAAGAATACCTAAATGAAAATATTCAACATTACTGTTTTCGAGAAAACCAAAATCCAAAAAAATGGTTGTACTGAATGTACCCAAAATATTTATTTTATGAATATACGAAAAAATTATTAAAAAGTACCATTTCCTTACTTAATTTATTTGATTTTTTTTTTACAACATTTTTGGACCCGTTTTTGAGAAAAAATATTACATATTTTCCTTTTTGGAGAAAAAAAAAATTGTATGGCAGGTACCGTTATTTTGGGTCTTAAAACAAAGTTTAAAAACTAAAATTAAGTGTTTCAAAAAACACTATATACCAAGTTTGAATAAAAAAAATCCCTCCAGCCGTCAAGGGTAGTAGCCCGTAGCGTAATGGTTAGTGCGTTCAACTGCCACGCTGGAGGTCTGGGTTCGCTTCCCAGCCTCGTCCACCGAAAAACTAAAAAGTTTTTTTCAGGGCTACTGCCTCTTGCGAGGAATTGACAAATCCTCCAAGAGTATCACTTTTCACGAATAAGTGCTTCTCGTCTAGCCGTTCGGATTCGGCATAAAAATGTAGGTCCTTTCCATTCCTGTTGATAGGCGCACACAGGAATGGTTGCGAGTTGTTAGTCACTAGGCCCTGGTTCTTCATGAGCCGTTGTGCCACCCGATTTATTTTTTTTATTTTTATTTTTTCCAGCCGTACGAGGACAGACAGACAGAATTGAGCGACCCACTTTGTTGGCGTTCTCTATCATCGTTATGTTAGGAGAAATTATTATCTCGAGTTCGATTTTTTTACGAATCCATAACTTACTTATATCGCAAGTTATAATGGCTAGATTTTGACAATAATAATAGAATTTTTTCAGTCGTGTAAATGCAGCATAAACCATTTTTGGGTAATTTTCAAAAAAAAAAAACATTTTCATGACCTTTGACCCCCTGTAACTGACCTAGTGGTCATTGGATTTATGAGAAACTCTCTCAGTTTATAAAGAGTGGCCTTACCAATGGTCATACCAAAATTCAGCCTCTAAATAACTTTTTCCTTTCTTTGTCTATTCTAACTAGACTACATAATTCTCCCCAAATTTAAAGAAATTTCTGCCCCTTTTTTTTAACTTTAGCTCGACGTATATCAGGAAGCGCAGACAAAGAGACCGACGCGACGACGACGTGAAGCCGCTGATGGACGTCTTGTCGAAAATCTCCGTCATCGTAGATAACGTTCGTTTTTAATAAATCCTCGAAACACTTTAAATCTCTCTGACCATGACTATGTAATGATTTTATTTTTTTCGGAAAATACTGAAATGCAGTTTTCTAACATTCTTTTTCCCAATTACAACAGTCACAAGGTTAAATAAAAATTGTTATAGCCGTTTTAGAGTCTTTACACAAAAAAAAAAAAAAAAAAAAAAACAAATTGATAATATGGCATCTAACCGTTCTTGATGAGCTAAAACGAAATTCGTATTTCTCATCTAAAAATACTCGTATCACATATATAAAAAAAATAATTTCAAGAAAAAATGCATTTAAGTTCAAAGAGAAATTTATTCAAATCATTCCACATTCAGATGAATCGCATAAAAACCCTATGCAGTCTTCTACACCGAACCGATAGCAGCTCCAAGCTAAACAGAACCACTGATAAAATAATTAAAATCACATAAATATCATACAGGGCCAGAAGAAGCTTATTGTTCAATGGTATCTTTTTAGGCTTTTCCATAAGTTTGCGTAACATATTTGGATTTGGTGAAAAAGTAGTACTTAATTTTGCCGTTAAGCCTGCACGAGCCAAGATATTTAACTTTTTATTAAAACTGTTCAAATAAATCGAATTTTTAGGCATATACATAACTAATTGATAGTTATAAATTGCCTCACTAATAAGATAAAGTTCGCTTCCATTTCTCAAATTTTTCTGCAAATAATAAAGATAGCCATCTTGAATAGAAACTGTTGCATATTTTCCATGCAGGCTTTCCAACATTTTTAGCCTTGGCAAAAATCCATCACTATCCACTTTGATTGTTTGTTTTTTGGGAAACAAGTGCAACTGGGAGGTGTCTGGGGGAAGTAGAATTGTGTAGTTCCATTTAAGAAGTTCGTTGTATCCTGATGGCAACCTTGCAAATCTATCCATACGAAAAGCATCATAAAGAGATCCTTGGTAAGCATTGCGCAGAATGAGAGTGAACAAAAGTAGTTGTAAGAAAATATATCGTGCAAAATTACGACGCGGACTTTGGCTGATTGGATAGCCAAGAAAAACTGCAAAAAAGTTAGACACTGGATTGTGATTTTCTTTTCCGAAAACAAATTGACGGACTTTTAACTTTAAAAGTCATATAAATACAATAACTATGATAAGAAAAACTGCCACTAGAATCCACAGTTGATTGGTAAATGGCTGAGCAAGACGGCTAAAGGCATTTAGATTTCTTCTTCCCCGAACGACATAATAGTACGGCGTACTGTGAAACGGATTCGTTGGTGAGAAAATCAATCGACTTGGATGTGAACCTCCAAAGCACCCAACTGCAAGGTCTGATTTGCCGCCTACTAACTGAAATTGAAATTATTTTATTGATATGTATATCTTTAATGTTCAAATAAGTAACGAATAACCAAATTACTTCATTAAAACATCCATAAGTGAGGTTGCCATTTACATAGCTCCGTTCAACAGGAAAAGGTTGCAAATAAATCGTGAAATTCAACGTTTGTGAGAGTAACTTTAACAAGGCTCCTTCTATACCGGAAAGATTTTCCCAATTTCCATCAATTGACTTCGGATCACTTGTATTCCCATTGAAAGTTACAAAAGGCGGCAGAATACGAGTTGTTACCCTAAATGGGCATTTGTGAAGGTTGTGTAGTTTGTCGGGGAAAAGCTTCTCTAAATTTTCAAAGCCATCACTAAAGTTGTACAAACGTGTTGGTAGGCAACTTCGACAGATCTCAGCTGAGTATAGAAAATAAGTAAACATAGAAACACCCTCCTTTGGATGATCTGTTATAATATTAACATCGATGACGTCATAGTTATAGCACAGTGCAAAGATTTCCTCCATGGTATTTCGAAAATTTGATGTGTATTTTGTCAAAACAATAAGAAAACGAAAGTGTCGCTCATGCAAATTGTACTGGAAGCCATGATAGACTTCCCTGGACAATCGAAAAAAAAAAAACAAAGTTTAATAAGTCTAAGGACTTTTCAAGGATATATACCTTAGGGTGGGTCAATTTGGACGAAGATACTTTGATTTCGATGATACCGTGAAAATTTAGTTGCTTGTTGCTCAAGAAAGTCGGTCAAAAATGGGCTCAAAATTTTAACACTCAGAAAGTGCATAACTTCCTAACTATATTGAACATGGAAGAAATTAGTTAACATATTTAAATAGGAAATTTATTTTTTATTTAAATTAAGATGTATTTGGATATAAATTTTTTTTTTTTTTTTTTGATAATTCAGTATCTTTAAAACGGGTTAGTGAATATTTTAAAATTTCAGAATTTTTCATGGTATCATCAAAATCAAACCAACTTCTTTTAATTTAACACACCCTAATATATGTCTTACCTAAAGGCCTTAAGAGAATCTACTGCAAAAACATAATACTGCAAAGGTTGAGCCGAATAATTGTGCATATAAAGCTGAACTGCAATCCTTTCCTCCAAACCCTGAAGAATATAATCCACCAACATGACACTTGTAGTGCCGGATTCAGGCAAAGTACTGTGTTCAGCTACAGCAATAGTTGACGTAAAGTTTGCTATATGTTCTCGAATTAAAAATAATGTAGCTTCAGCTAAGGAAATATTTTTCAAGCTAAGAGTAGAGTTGTGTGCCATAATTGTCATTGGAATTATAGCCAACAAAAATAAAATACAATAATTCGCGTTGGCCATTATAACTTAACTGAAGACGTTCGTAATATTTAAAAAGTACACACACGTACGAGTAGGTTGATATCCATAAAGGGCTTGTAGGACATTTTGATTAGGCAGTTAAAGATAGAAAGCTGATAATAAGTATACTTCATCAATTTGTGATTATGTTTTATATTTAGATTTGTAACCTTAATTAATTAAGAAGTTATTTGCGATAGCTTTAGGCTTTAAGGTTATTTGTGTATGAATGGGTTGTATTTGTTCTATTATAATACAGGTAATATTAATTCAATTAATTTTAAGAAGACTTTACAAAGTTTCGGTAAATTAACCCCTTGTTATAACTATTGTTTATGTTGCTTAAGAGCCGATCACCACCAATCAATGCTATCAGAGAAATTATTAATGCTATAGCAACATGAACAAATGTTTGCTAAAGAATAAGTATTATCTAAAACACGTTAATCGACATGTCAACAATAAGTTTTTCTACTTCTATTGACTCGCTTACATCTATTACCTACTGTCTGATACGTGCGGAGATTGAGCTGTTAGGCTTAGGTTTATAAAAAAGGATCAAATTAGTTAGTCAAATTCCTTCAAATTACGATGCAAAATTACCTTTATTCCAACAGTTTTATTCAATGATTGTAAAAGTGTTTTTATTTTGGAAAACTTTAAACTGACAAAAAAAAATAGAAATTTTTTTTCGAAAATTGGAAACATCAATACTTTTGCCATGCTCCTGAAGTAGCCAATTGTCCTTTTTTTTTTGCCAAAAAGAAAATCCAAGTAAAGATTTTTAAACTTTCTTTATTTTGGTTTGAGAAATAATGTCTCGCAAAAGTCATGACCAGATCGTGCCGGTCGGCGGCAATAGTTATTCAAGGTTGAACGTCAAAAATATTAATTTTTCCCATATAACTCCGAAACGGTAAATGCTATCGAATCGATTAGAATCGATCTTGCCATTTGCATCAAAAAAAACTTGCAACAATTTTTTCCTACATCTCACCGTTAAATAAAAGATATCGACATTTAAAAAAACGTATAATATCGAAAAAGCTCGTTTTTGACGTATAACTCATATTTTCGAAAATATCTGAATGCAGAGTTTGTACAATGTACATTATGTTTTTTCTTAAAAACAACCCTTTTAAAAATATAATTTGTATTAAAAGTTTGACAGAAATTCAAAATGTCTGTTTTTTTGTTTGTGTTTTAATATCCAGTGGTGAATGGATTAAATGGCTCAAAGTAGACTTTGAGGCCGTCCTGAAAACTGATAAAAAAGTTCTATCCCAACCACAAAAAAAGTTACATGCATTTTTTTGTTCAGTGCATTATTTTTTGCCTTACTTTACATTTTTGTATATCACGACTACAAGTGAATAAATTCCACCGTTTTTTTTTCGTAGCAATTTTTAACATTATTTGTGCCAGAACATTAGTTGGAGTTCTTAGAGAAAAAATTATTTAACTTTGATTTTTAATGCAAAAAGTGAAAAAAAAAATAATTTTTGAAAAAGTTAAATCATCTCTGGTATAAAAGGGCGACCTGCATCGTGCCTGATCGGGAAACTATTGATTGCTCAGAACTTGGTCTGGGCCAGTAGCGCAACAATCAGTCACGATGAAGTGCTTGTTTTACCTCCTCGTGGTGGTCCCCGGGCAACTATTTATGTATCCCAATATACATAAATAGGCCAAAATTACAAGTGCGAAAACGCCTAGCTTTCTAGGACAGGTTACGGAGGTTAGCATTCTCCGTAACTGAAATCAACCCGCTACCGAAACCAACACTACGCCTCGGATAATTAATGATAACTCGTTGACGACTTTTGGCTATTGTACCCGGACAAAGATTGGTTTCTGGAATGTGAAGACGCTTCTTGACAATGGAAAAGAAGGTCCTCAGAATGCCAGATTCCTGCAACTAGAGAAGGAATTCATGCGGTATAGGATGGACATCTTAGGGATAAGTGAAGTTAGATGGCTGGGTTCGGGGAAGTTCAAGTCACCAACCCGTAACACTGTACTATTCTATTCCGGAAAAACACCTGGAAGCGCTCGGGAATCTGGCGTTGGATTGCTGCTTTCCAAAACAGCTCTCAAAAGCCTAATTTCCTGGGAGCCTTTAGGTGACAGGATCCTGAAAGCCAGGTTCCGGACTAGAGTACGTCGCGTCACCATCATACAGTGTTACGCCCCAACTTTGCTCTCTTCTGACGAGGAGAAGGATGTCATGGGAAAACATGGTGTTGGTAACCGAAACGACAATGGCGAACGATTTGTCGATTTCTGCAACGCCAATGGCCTTGTTATTGGAGGGACCATGTTCGAGCATAAGACGTGCCACAAAGTCAGTTGGGTGTCGACTGACAGACAAGCAACTTCCAACCAAATTGACCACTTCGCGATCAGCCGGCGTTTTAGAAGCAGTCTCCAGGACGTCCGTAACAGAAGAGGTGCTGACATGGGAATGGCCCGGGACCACCATCTGATGGTTGCTACCGTAAGATTGCGTACAGCTGCAGTTCGGAGATCCCAAGGAAACACTCGAATGCCCAAGTTTAATACATATAGACTAAAGGATCCTGCAGTGCGCCAACAACTAGGGGACCACCTTTCACAAGGATTGAACGCAATCAGCAGCACGGAAACCACATCCATCGAAAAACATTGCTGTGAAAAATGTGTTCATATCCGATGCTGAAAGTATAGTCGGCCGGGCGCAAGGAAGAAATAGTGCTTGGCTTTCCGACGAAACTTGGGCAAGGATCGAAGAAAGGAAACACCTTAAAGCTCGCATCGCAGCTACCCCAGCAGCAGGGAGAAACGAGCTTGAGTCTACGTACCGCATGAAGATGAGGGAAGTTCACCGTAGTGTGCGACGTGATAAGCGTAACTACATCAACGCACTGGCCACAGAAGCAGAAGAAGCCGCTAGTAGGTGTGACAGTAGGACCGTCTACAGAATTACCAAAGAGCTCACTGGTGTCCAGAGCTCTAAACAACACCTGGTTAAAGACACAAACGGATCCCTGCTAATTTCGGATGAGGACCAGCTCATAAGGTGGAGGGAACACTTTTCTGCGGTTTTAAACCGCGTTTTCGCAAGTGAAGTGAACCCTATCCCACTGAGCTACCCGAAGTAACAATTTCCCGAATACGCACCGTACCCCCCAGTAAAGAAGAAATTATCACCGCCATCAAAGCACTGAAGAACAACAAAGCGGTTGGACTTGACGGTATTCCTGCAGAGCTCTTAGGAGCAGCCCCAACGACATCGAGCGAGCTACTGCACCCACTTATTAAGAGAGCTTGGGAAACAGAGAGCTTTCCTGAAGAGTGGAAAAAAGGAATGATTGTCAAGCTCCCAAAGAAAGGAGATCTCACACAGTGCGAAAACTGGAGAGGAATATGCGTTCTGCCTGCAGTAGCCAAGATAATAGCAAGGATAATATTGGACCGAATTAAAGACCACCTCGAAGACACACTCGACGCCGAACAAGCAGGTTTCCGCACTGGATCTTCCTGTGTGGATCACATCAACACCTTGCGGATCATCATCGAACAGTGCGTTGAATATCGATCACCACTTCACCTGCTGTTCATCGACTTTGAAAAGGCGTTCGACAGTGTCAATAGAGAATTTATTTGGCTTGCTTTGCACAGGAGGGGCATCCCAGATAAATTGATTGCTATTATCAAGGCTACATATGATGGATCCAGGTGTCACGTTTTGCACAAAGGTAGGCTGTCAGAGGAGTTTGAAATCCAAAGTGGAGTTAGGCAAGGCTGTATACTGTCACCAATACTGTTCCTGTTGGTGATAAGTGACGTACTGCACGCAGCTTTGTCAAATGGAAATGGAGGAATTCAGTGGGCTCTGCAATCTCACCTCAAACATCTGGACTACGCGGACGACGTATGCCTACTCTCTCATAGGATCATGGATCTCCATCAAATGACAACAAGGGTGGAGAGAGAAGCAGAAATCGTAGGGCTTAAGATCAACTCGGCAAAAACTAAAAGGATCAGCCTTGGAACTTCCTCATCAATCCAAGTAAATATTTCTGGACAACCGGTAGAGATGGTAGAGGATTTCCAATATCTTGGGAGTATTGTCTCTACGGGTAGCGGAACTGAACAGGACGTAAACAGCCGAATCAGAAAAGCAAAGGCTGCGTTCGGAATGCTGTCCAAAATATGGAGAAACAACTCTTTTAGCTTAAAGACCAAGCTACGACTGTTCCGCTCCAATGTTGAATCCATTCTGCTTTACGGCTGCAGCACTTGGAAAGTCACTGAAATTGTCACTAGAAAGCTGCAAACCTTCGTTAATAGATGTCTACGAAACATCTTGAGGATTTTCTGGCCCAACCGTATCTCCAATGCCGAATTTCATGCGAGAACGGGTCAGGAGCCCATAGACTCCGTTATACGAAGAAGAAAGTGGCAGTGGATTGGCCATACGCTTCGAAAAGGCGATCGGTGCATTGCATCTCAAGCAATGCAGTGGAACCCGCTCACACAGGAGGGAAGACAAGTGGGCCGGCCTAGAAGTACATGGCGAAGAACGGTCGAACAGGAATCGGCACGACTGGGGAAAAGTTGGAGAGAGCTGAAATATATTTCAAGAAATCGTACACGATGGCGCGTAGGTGTAGTGGAGGCCCTATGTCCCGTAAGGGAAACATCACGGACGTAATAGGTCCGAGGACCTAAGTAAGTAAGTAAGTATAAAAAAAAGCTTGAATACCTAAGTGGCCAACTATTTTAAAAATATGCGCGTTAAATGCGGATTTCAAATTGGTATAACTTGTAATTGATCAAGAGTCAATAGCAAGTTATTGGTAAAAGTCTGCAATACTAAAGTCAATTTAACAAAAAAAAAAAGTTTTAAAAATTAGCACAGTAGACGTTAAAATAATGCCATACTTTGAACATGGTAAATTTTTGATTGATTGCCTGTTTTTATGATGTTGTCCTTATGATAAATCCAAGCCTTAAACTTCTAGGGCCGAGTGCAACATTACTAAAAATGTCAACAAAGTGCTAAAAACGGTTGAATTTTCGAGGTTGTTTTGAGTTATACCTCTTCAGTTGGGCTTTAACAAAACCATCAAATTTTTTCGTTGTTGCAGTTAGTTATTTCCTAAAAAATAATTTCAGTCAATTTTTAACTGTAGCTGGCTACTAAATTTACAAAAAAAAAAAAAAAAAAAAAAGTGCTGCACACTATACTGTGCTGGCAAATCTGATAGCTAGGTACCCAGAAAGATGGATAGGACGTCTGAGACCATAATATTATTAATTTTCTTATTAGAAGTGCATTAAATAAATCAAATACAGCAAGCCAAGCAGCTTCTTTCTTAAAGAGGATGTGGAATCTGGTGCAGGCAGCTGCATTACAAATATCCTAGGAAAACCTTGACAATCATTTGTTCGGGGGAGCATCTGCACTAGAGTGGTCGAAAACACTTATCAAGTGCTTTATATTAAATAAAAAAAGTTGATTTGTTTTTTTTTTCTTAACTAAGTGGCCAAGGACAGTTGAAAATTGGCTGAATTTATTGTTTAGGAAATAATAACAAATAAAATAATTGCAACCAACAAAATATTTGATGGTTTTGTTAAAGCCCAATTGAAGAGCTATAACTCAAAACAACCTCGAAAATTCAACCGTTTTTTGCACTTTGTTGACATTTTTCTAGTAATGTTACACTCGGCCTTAGAAGTTAAAAGCTCGGATTTATCATAAGGACAACATCATGAAAATAGGCAATCAATCAAAAATCTACCATGTTCAACTCATGACATTATTTTCACGTTTACTGTGCAAATTTTGAAAACTTTTGTTTTTGTTAAATTGACTCTAGTATTGCAGATTTTTACCAATAACTTGCTATTGACTCTAGATATAATAACAAGCAATACCAATTTGAAATTCGTATTAAACCCGCATATTCATGCATTTTTTTTTATACCGGAGATGATTTAACTTTTTCAAAAATTATTTTTTTTTTAATTTTTGCACTGAAAAACAAAGTTAAATAATTTGTATCTCTAACGGCCAATTTCTTCACAAAGTTCTTACCCTTAAAACTCGGTTTATCGAGAAATTAGAACTCATTTGAGTTCTAACTCATTTCTTCACCAAGTTCTAAGGCAAAATAATTCCGATTTAAATCTTAATTTGAGTTAGAACTTTGTTATATTTGGAACCTCAAATTTGAGGGTTTAGGAACTTACAACTCGGTTTAAAAATATTTTCATTTCTTCAAAACACTTGATATTGTTCGAAATTTAAGCTTGTAACATTAAAAATGAATGCAATTAAAATCAATAAGGGACAAATTGGCAAGTACCTTCACATGTACCATTATCGTGCAATGTTCAATGTTAAATTCCAAGAAAATTAATCGCGTGAATTTAAGGTGAATACCTTCATTAGTTTGGGTTGTACAGTTCGAAGTTGATAAAATAGATGTAATTTTGAAACATATCCAAAGATTGCGCAGCAGTGTATGGTTTATGCAAAACTCATTGCAAAACCAGCACCTGTGCAATGCAATTACATATTATGTTTATTTATGCGAGCTCGCAGAATATCAGTGCTGCTGGTATCCTACTGAAGGTGGCGAAGCATATTTGACATCGCACCTACTATAAGTTGCATACACAAGAAGTGCATCTACTAGGTATATTTTAAAAATTTAATTTGATTTTAATGCGTTGACAAACTTTTGTTTTTCAGCGCTTGATAAGATCTTGCAAATGGTTGCATCTCGCGACACACTAAACTTGCACCTGAGACACGCACACGATTTGTTGAAGGACGCTTCATCTAACGAAACATTGTTTATTTAATTGAAATAAAAAGATGTCAAAATTTGTTGCATCTCATTGGTGTTATGTTTTTTATTTGAGTGGTGGTTTTAAATTTTCATTTGGTGGTTTTTGCATGTTTTGATTTTTGAGCTTATTTTTTTACTTAAAAGGAAAGGAAGCCGAAACATAAAGGTTGCATGTGCAAACTGCATCAAAATGAAAGGTACTATTTTTACTTATATCCATGTTCCAAAAAGATTTCCGCAAAATCATGCATTACCCATCACACACTTATTTTTGTCCCAAAAATGTTAACTTTGATGCACTTTGCATATGTTCACTTAATATATGGAGCTCCCGGCCCTAATTACATTTTTGTACACCATACTCAAAAATCATAACACGAATAGTAACGCAGAATCACACAAATCCAATTTTAAAATACCGAAAATAAAAAAAATGTCACAAAATTCAAAAATGTGGTATTTATTTCAAATGAATAGACAGCATAACAGAAATATAAAATGCCAAAAAACGTTACCGCCAAAGCAAAACTGATAGATATTGTTAAATTTGTCAATAGAATGTCAGAAATTTGTGTCAAAACAATCTACCGGGTGCTACGAAAAATTTAAAAAAACACGTTAGAACTCAGTTTCACTAAACCGAGATCTATAGTTCTAAAACTCAATAATGATTTTAGACCGAGTTTTAGGGAAATGATTTGAAGTGAAGAAATGCTCGAGTTCTAAATAATTTAAAAACTGAGTTTCAAAAATAAACCGAGAATTACTAGATCGCGTTTTAAATTGATTTTAGAACTTTGTCAAGAAATTGGCCGTAAGAAGTCAACCAGTTATTATAATTTTCTTCTAATAATGTTCTGGCACAAATAATTTAAAATATTGCTACCGAAAAAAAACTGTGGAAGTAAGTTTAAAGTAAGGCAAAAAATAATGCACTGAACAAAAAATGCATGTATCTTTTCTTGTAGTTGGGATTGAACTTTTTCTTATCAGTTTTCAGGGTGGCAAATCTAGGGTTGAGCTTTTCTTGTAAGCCCCTATCGATTCAAAAAAACAGACCGT
The DNA here is from genome assembly GCA_949320155.1 of Melangyna quadrimaculata. NCBI lineage: Eukaryota > Metazoa > Arthropoda > Insecta > Diptera > Syrphidae > Melangyna > Melangyna quadrimaculata. The sequence continues at coordinate 48,764,534 of OX439484.1, forward strand.
GCCGATCAACGCAAGGTCTAATGACGATTCGACTGGACTACTATGAAAAAGCCATTTTTATTTTTTTTAGCTATAAATTCCGAACAATAACTAACACAATTTGCTTATTCACTAACTTGAAACATTTTTAAAACTAAATCTTATTCCCGGAATCTTTTAGCAACCAATGAAATATATGTAACTTTAAGTTTATATTCCATGACCAAAAATTATTCCCCTTTTTAGTAAAAAAGATCAAACTAGTTCCCTTATGAAGAATGCAAGACTTAAGTCTGCGATCAAAGAAAAGACTTACATTCATGTTTCTATTTCTCCAACAACAACAAAAAGTTCAAAAATCTGCCCTTTGACTAAACCAACTGATCGTGTCTCCGGTTACTTCCAGAACTCTCAAGTCACTCATTGGAAACTCTTTAGACACAAAGTCACCAAAGTATTTAAGCTGACTTACGTGAAGATACATTATAAGACCCTCTTATATTCAACTTAAATAAAACTTAAGCCTTTTCTACTGAACTATACAGGGATGTCGTATTGAAACAAATAAATGTAAAATGTGTGCCTAAAATATTTAAAGGAATAACTTTGACATAAAACATATATTATATTGACCGTTACTTTACACACAATCCCAATACAAAAAGAAAGTTTTAACTTAACCCCTTTCACACGAGGAAACTGAGTTGCAAGCAACTCAGGCGAGAAGTGCAAGAAGTAAGGGGATGGAAAAAATCTCCCCGGTCAGCGATTTAAAGAAATTTCCGTAATGTGCGTTCAGCCAATTGACTTTATTAGGAAACAAACAAAAATCTCTGGCAATTTTGTTTCTTGGTGTACAAGGAAAACGTCAAACAAATCTCCAGCAGCTGGTTTCCCTGTGTGAAAGGGGACTTAGGCTGGGTTTTTTCAGTCAAAGTTGAACATAACTTGAGGATTTTTAATTTCAACTGGTGAATTTGTTTTATTCACTCAAAGTTGACGTTTTCAGATTTTGATTTCCAACTCTAGAGTTGATCAACTTTAGATTTTCTCAACTCCCGGAAAAAGTAGAAGTTGGGCGAGCAAACTTGAGAGTTTACACTACAATTTTTTTTGTATTCTTTTCAGTTATCGATCAACAAAAATAAAACAAATATAGTACCTAATGTTATTATTTTTAGTAAAATTGTATATTAAGATCTTCTACCTTAAAAGACGACAAGTGCATTCGATGTGAAAATGAAAAAAAAACGAAGTTTCTTATATGTTTTTTTTTATAATTCAATTTATTGAATAAAAAGGTACAATTAAAACTTATCTACATAATAACCTATACTTTTGTCTGGCAGCTGCTGTTAAAAATACTGAATTTGCTATTTCACCATGATGTTCACGTAATTTCACGTAATTAAGTACTATTTTTGTTTCCAAAATTCAATGCCCTTATCAATTTGTAGTCAAAAACTGAAAACCGGATGGTTCTAGGACTTTTACTTTTTAAGATATTAAAAAGTAAATGAACCAGCTTTTTCATAAAAATAAGACAAATCCGTCTACATTATTATTTCAGCAACCAGTTAAAATAGGACCAACATGCGGAAAAAAATTCTTAGATTTTTGAAATTTGGTGGAAATGTTGGATTAACCAAAAGAATAAAGAATCAAAAGAGTCCATAAAAATATCTGTATCCCGCGGGTGCTTTTTGGAGGGAGAAAGGGGGAGGTATGACTAATGAAAATTCAAAAATTATGTTGATACAATTTGGACATATGATACATGATTTTAGGGTATTTTTCAATTCTGAATCTAATGGCATAAAAATTAAGGCGATACAATAATCCTAGAAAAAGTTATGGTCCATTTTATCCAGAGATGACTGTGTTTCAGTAAAACTGGTAAACTATTAAAAAATAACTTGAAAAAATGGTACATTGATGAAAATTTGTATAAATATTCAATTTGGCATTTGACAAATGAAACATTTTTAATAAATTTCATCCCATTCTTGGGATAGGTGTTATGATCAAAATTTCATACCTTCTCTTTCCCATAAGAAAAACACCCATTCGTCATAGATATTTGTATGTACTTTTTTGAACCTTTATTCTCATGCCAAATTGAATATTTATACAAATTTTCATCAAGGTACCATCCTTTTCAAGGTATTTTGTAATAGTTTACCAGTTTTACTGGAAAACAGTCATCTCTGGATAAAATGGACCATAACTTATTTTAGGATTATTGTATCGTATCATGTATCATAAGTCCAAATTGTATCAACATATTTTTTTATTTCCATAAGTCATACCTCCCCCTTTCCCCCTCCAAAAAGCACCCGCAGGATACAGATATTTTTATGGACTCTTTTGATTCTTTATTCTTTTGGTTAATCCGACATTCCCACCAAGTTTTAAAAATCTGAGAATTTTTTTTCCGCATGTTTGTCCTATTTTAATTGGTTGCTGAAATGATAATTTAGCCGCATATGTCTTATTTTTATGAAAAAGCTGGTTCATTTACTTTTCAATATCTTAAAAAGTAAAAGTCCTAGAATGGCTCGCCGGCGCCATAATGCCCTCACATCATGTGCGCCATATTACACAAAGCACACAATATTTACAACAAATTACACAAAAAACTAACTTGTCATTACTTTTTAAATATTTCCCGTTACACAAGAAAACCAAAACTGTACTCTGCGTTCTACTATTCACAACAAATATGTGCACTGTATGGTTACTGAGATACGCACACAATCAAAAACAAAGCAAAATTATAGTGCCACCCAGAACAGCTTTATTTGTTTTGTTTACTTTTTTTTGTACTAAACTAGTATTTTCAACTTAACATCTTAAACCGGCACGTGTTCGCTGAAGACGCAAGTTTTTGCATCGTTCTTATTTTAATTGGACTTTTGGAAGTGTGGTATTTGCGGGGTGCGCCATAATGCCCGAACTTACCCTATTGTTAGGCTGATGGGAGTTAACTTAAAAACTGTACATTTTCCCCACCACCCGCCGATGAGCAAGCCTACATAATGTGTAATGAACAAAGATAAACTCTATGCAGATGTCCTCATCATCACATACAATACATCTCCAAGAAAAATAGGTAGTGTAATAGGTTGGTTTTGAGGGATGGGCTTCCACTGTCACAGCCAATTTTCTGAATATCTCAGAAACTTCCCAAACGATTTGGACGAAATTTTAAGAATTTTTTTTTCTCACAAACACAAATTTCAATATATTTTCCGAGTTTTCAGGGCGATACAAATATTTACAAAATGTTTTGTCAAATCCGCTCACTTTTCCGCCTGCTTTTCTGATGCTCTATCCTCAAAACCGTTTTTTACTTCTTAAAAGCGATACAAATATTAAAAACTCCTTTTGGCATATTTCAGTTGGATAACATTTTAGAGTTCTTATAAGCTGGAAACATTTTGAAAAATCCTTCATTTTTTATTCTAAAAAAAATTATTTTCCCAAATTAGTACTCTTTTAATGTTTTTTTTTTTTTTTCAATTATAAAAACAAGTCTTTCAAATTTTGAACCCAATCACTAGAGCCGCTTCCAAAAACCAAGATTTCAGAAAAGGAGGCGTAGCAATGGACGGGTTTTACTCCAACCCCTTATTAAATCTGTCTGAAAATTGCGTCCAAATCGGTATAGGCAGCGATGCCAACTGAGGTTTTTTTATTGCCTGTAAGGCTTTTTTTTATTGGCTGAGGCTTATTTTTTTCCAAAAAGGCTTTTTTTCGGGTGGCACAACGGCTCATGAAGAACCAGGGCCTAGTGACTAACAACTCGTAACCATTCCTGTGTGCACCTTTCGACAGGAATGGAAGGGACCTACAATTTTATGCCGAATTCGAACGGCTAGACGAGAAGCACTTATTCGTGACAAGTGATACTCTTGGAGGATTTGTCAATTCCTCGCAAGAGGCAGTAGCCCTGAAAATAAACTTTTTGTTTTTAGGTGGACGAGGCTGGGAAGCGATCCCAGACCTCCAGCGTGACAGTCGAACGCACTAACTATTACTCTACGGGCTACTACTTATAGGTACCTATAATACTAGGTTGGTTTTATCGTAATTACATTAATTTTAAGTTTCTCAAACATTTAAAAAAAGTAGGCGAAAAGTATTAAAACTGTATTATGAAAAGGGAGATGGTTTATCGTATTCTGCGACTGGCGCATTCCTTGGCTACAATTGAAAGAATTTTTTCGTACATTTATTTAAGAAAACAAAGATCAGCAACTTATTAAAGACAGATCCATTGAGTGGGATTCTTCACGCAAGGACGCTTTTCAAAAACAGTAATTGCAACGAGTTTAAATAACAAGAAACCCGTATACGTATATTTATTTTAAAAATTTATTTACGATTTTAAAAATCAGGATGAGGACGACCTAAATTAAAATTTGAAACTGTATTTATTGTTTACACCTAAAAATCTTTTTTTAAATTACTGTCATAAGGTAAGAATTGTTTCTTTGATCTATTTATGTTTTTTTTTCTAAAAAAAAGATTGTTTTTGTTTAATTTTGTTACAATTGTTACAATTTTATCGAAAATAGCATTATTTTTTTTCAAACGGGGCATGATTTTGCCTAAACGGGTTAGCAATGCTGGGTATAGGGTCGTTTCCGAGAAACCAAGAATTTAGTAAAATGGGCGTGGTCGTGAGCGAATTTTACTAAAAGCAATTTTTAAATCCTTTTGTTGCATATATGAGACCAAACTATTAGAGTTTAATCCAAATCGTTTAAGCAGTTTTCAAAAAACTAAGATATTTATAAGAAAAGTGGGCGTGGCCGTGGGAACTCACCCCTTTAAACCAGCCTTCTGCAAGCGATAGAAGGTCGAGAATTTCTAATTTCCTAATTTGCAATATTTCAGAGAACCTGCACATATTTTTATTAAGGCAATAGTAAAATATTTCTATTTACTTGACTAAGATGCAACAGTCTGTTTCGTCTATTCTACTATCATTTATAATTTACTAAAATTCAGTTTCAAGATACTTTCCTTCCGTTCTTTTGAATTTGGTCACATCAATTACTTTCTTTTTTTTTTTGTTTTTCAACTTAAAATACCTACCTATTTCTAACTATTTCTGATTTTTTATAACGAAAAACGAAAAGACAGCTCTGACTTCTTCAGACAATCTTCATCATCCCCCTTTGCAACAATAACTGTTACTCATCCATATCCAAGTGTTCTGGGTTCTGGCTGTCCCCAACCGTTTGTTCACTCGACCGATATACGACATACGAGCACTTCAGCTCAGCTCAGTTCCAGCTCCAGCCAGTAACAAACATTTCTTTTCATTTTTAAAACTTGACTTCTTCAATTACCATACAATATCTATAAGGGGAAGTAAGTTGCCCCAGCAAATTAAAATCAGTTGCGATCCGACCACGGTACACTCCAGACACACGCTCAAAACCGATCAGCATTTTTGTATCTCTTTGCAAATTGAATCTAATTGAATTGCAAAAGTTGCATTGTGCCTAGTCAATTAATTGATTGTTTCGTGTTGAATATTTGTATAATCTCAATTATACCTACCTATATTTAAAAATAAAGAAAAACCGGTTTTTATTTATAAACCGAGAAGATTTTAGAAAAGATACAAGAAAAAAACAAACAACTTACATACATGATACAGGTGTACAATAAAAAAAGACTAAAATTTGAATTTTAAAACAGAACCTTAAACAAGGTCGTGCCAATTTCATCAATTATGTGATTAATTAAAAAATAAACTAAAAAACAAGTCTGACGCGTGATGATAATAATTGACGGAAAAGCAAATACAAACATGGCCCAAAATAACTTTTGATGAAAATATGTGTTGTTGGTTAGGAGGATCATTCAATAAAGTTTGTCATTAAGTTTTTTGTTGGTTGAAAACAGACCTAGGTCGCGGGGGAGCTAAGTCAGATTGAATTGAGACGAAGCCGGCTTTAAATAATTATAACTCAAAACAAAAAACAATAACTTGCTTAAGAACAAAAACATGCGTTGTGTGTCATCGTCGTCGTCGATCGGCTTTGTGATCGCGAAGCCGATCTTCAAAAGCGGGTCAGTGTTTTCATTGAGTAATTTCTTCGCAATTTTATTGATTATAATTAATTTGTGGTCGCGTATAGTGACGGTGGCGGCGGTGGAGTCGGTGGATTTGAAAACAATAGTGATGGGGTTGGGGGTGGAAGTGACAGCTAACGTTTCTACGGGTCAAAACACATTTTTAGCTTTCGATTCTTGGTTAAATGATACTGAAAGGGGATTTGATGAGATCATCGCCAAGTGTCTGGATAAATGTGCAAAGGAGGTAAGGTCAAATGTTGTATACATCACATCGTATATCCACATAAATTTTTATCTATGTTAATCTGCACCAAAGCTTTAAAGACACACAATTTTAAAACATTTATAAATGTATCATGTGGTTTAAATGGCAGAGGCAATTTTTTTTTTTATTATTCCTTGAAATTTTTCTAAATTTATTCTTACATCCAGTTTAAATGATCGTGCGCTGGAATAATTTTGCATTTTTTATGTCTTTGGCTAAATTACAGTCTTATGGGGTGTGTAGGAGTTTCAAAGAAAAATAAAATAAAATAAAAAGAATAGCTATGACTACATGATCAATAGCAGTTTTAAATTTTAAAACTGTGGTGTCAGTTTGTCTATTTCCTATATAATGTGTATTTATTTCAAAATCTTTTAAACAAATAGGAGTTGGTGCAAAATGCTAATGGGATCGTTCATAATTAATAAACAAATAAGTCCGTTGGTTTACTCCACCCAAAACTGCTCATTTGTGTCAGTTTTAGTCCAGAGTTCTGTCAAAGTCATGTCATAATGTAAACATTTTTGCAATATCACTATGCTTTGACATTTGTGTTGTAGAAAGTGACAGATAGAGAATTGCGTGACAAAAAGTAATGGATACATACCTGAAAAACGTTGATTTATAAAGTTCTACCTAAATGGCAGAAAATTCACATTTAGACAACGAAGAAACAGTGTCGAATTAGCTTTCTCTAAAATGGGTCAGAAAAGCTATACATTTTGTATGCACGTTACGTTACTTTGGAGTATAAAGGGTGATTCTCACAAGATGCGACAAAAAGCTAGAGCGTACAGAATTTGATTAGGCAACAGGGACAATTTTCTAAGAAAAAAAAAATTATTTAAGATACAAAACCTATTATTAAAAACAGCAGCAATATTTGGCATATTAAGTCGGAACCTGTATCGTGTTTTGTGCTGTATGGACGTGTATCGCTACCACTTGCATGTATTTCATATCCGTAAAACTACATTTGCTTCGTGTGTTGTGCCGCTGTCTGGCGTATGGAATATATCGAATGGCAGCGACACGGCTCCACAACACAACTCACGTGACAAGTGTGGTCCCGGACTTACGGATTTATACTGCAGGTTATTTTAAAGCAAGAAATGCATTCTTTAATATTTAAATCAAGTTGTTTTAGTGAACAGTTTTTAAATTTTGAAAAAAAAATTAAGTTATTTTCAATTTGTTAGGTCCTGTTTTTTAGTAGTGAGTAGTGAGCACTAGATAGAGGGAATAGAAGCAAAGGAAAGAATTTTTTGTTGGAACAGTGGATTGAGAACAAGGTGTTACTTATCTCCTGAAATTTTTGGATTCCTTAACAAAAATTGAGTTGCTTAGAAAATTTTGCATACACGACTTTTCGAAACAATTACTATTGGATTCAAAAAAAATTCAATATCTTGAAAACGTGTTAGTGAATATTTTTTAAGATTTTGTGTAGAATTGTGTTTTAGTATAGGTATACTAAGAGTTGGCGTACCAAGTTCAAAAAATTGTATATATATAGAATAAGTTCTTAAGGAAACTGCGCTTGATTAAGCCTAGTACGCTGGTGATGCGAAACGAAATTTTTCTTTGGCCTCCAATACGAAAGCGAAATTCTTACGGAAACGACAGCGAAAAAATTCTTTTTGAAAGTGTCACAAGTGTTACAAACAAAAAAAAATAAAAACAACCACAAAAAGTCATATAAAAGAAAAAACAAATATAAACACGAATGACACTCAAATGTCATTTTTCCGCGCACAATTAATGGTCTGGTCAATTAATTCTGTGCGAGAAAAGGGTGTAGACTTCTCCAAATAATCTGCTACAGTTATCGATTTCACTCATTGAACAGCATACAGCAAAACGAAAAGCAGAACGAAACTTTTCGTTTATGATTTCGTTGTGTCATTTTTGTATGGGATTTTTCATTTCGCATCAGCAGCGTATAGTGGGGTTGAAAAAAGTACTGTCGTTGTTTTTTGGTAAATTCTTTTTCCCAACAATCTACGAAATCTACTCTATTGATTATTGCTAAGCTTATTTCATACAAAGAAGTCAGCTGACGCTTTGACACTTCTAACCCACTTGCTCTACCTCAAACTAAAATAACAGAATATATTGTACTAAACTCTTCCAAGCAACTTCATGGAACTCAAAGTGAAATGTAGAAAAGTTTAGAGCTATGTTTTCACTCATGGAACAAACAATCTAGTACTTTCCAATCTTTTCTGCTCTTCTCTAGCTAGAAAATACAAAAGAAAACATGCGCTAGCGAAGCTAATGATTTGTACCTACAAGCAAATAACAGAAATTTTCGATTTTATTAGTGTGTCTATAAAAGTTCATTTTTAAGTTTGGGGATAATTGTTTTTTCTAGTTGGAATAATATTTTTTGGTGACAACAGCGTTTTGATTGATTGTAGCAGATTTTTGGAGTTTGTTTTTATTTTTTTTTTCATTGCAGCATTTTATTACATCCTATGAGTTTTTGTAGTCTGTGTTCTTGTTTGCATTTGGTTAAAATTTTATTAATATATTCTCAACATCATAAATTCATCTTCCAAATGTCGCTGAAGAAAAATCTAACAATTAAATTTACTTCCTAGCTTTGCAAAGTTCATTAAATCAGCAAAAGTTGTTCATTTTAAGAGATAAAAATTATGTGTTTTGCAGGATTTTTGTTATGAAAGGAATAATAATAATAAAATAATTTATAATATTTGACAGTTATTTGGTATTGTGTGCCAGAGTGTAATATCACAAAAAAGAAAAACAATAGCTGCCACTTCGGTCCCACTTTTTTATAAGCTTAGCTTACTAGAAAAAAATAATATTTCTATGCAACCTTGCATTCTAGAATTCTAATTCAGGTAAATTATTAAGCTGTGTCGTGAGCTTCCATTCGTTGTATCCATTTGTTATGGTATATTTCACCAACGTAGGTAGTTAGGTAGGTACCTATTCCTAACATCTAGGTACTTTACAAATCATTGCTACTATTATTTATTTCTCTCTATTCAATGTGTTGCAATTAAATAATTGGCTGAGACACAGATCGTTCAGAGCTATTTGGAGCAAAATGGACGACCGGACTGCGATGGCGACGCCGACGGACGTCTGACGACAATTTATACCCAACTATTATGTGTATCGTTCCAGAAAGAATCTTAAAAAAATTCTTTCAAATTTGTTCACTGCTGTTTCGCATGTCATGTTATTTGTGTATAAGTGTGTTTTTTTTTGTATTCTTTTTAAAGAACTTTAATTGAATAAAGTTTTCAGACAAAAGTTAGAAATATCAGTGATAGCTGCCCCGCGACATTGATATAATGTATATATATAAATATACAGATATATAGAATATATATATACCGCAACAATATCATATGTACAAACGGTGAGGTGCGGGAAAATGGTACGGTTTTAAGAATAAAGTATAGAATCGAGGATTGTATACTATTTTGATTAAGCTTTACATTGTGATATTTATATTTTTGTTATTTTCAGTTGAATGTGGGACATTCAAAAATTCAAATCGAAATGCAATTAGTTTGGGGAAATTACTTTTACCATTTTATTCTAAAAATGAGAAGAATCACAAAAGCTCAAACTTAAAAAACATGGGTGTATCACCACACATGAAATGAGGAAGGAATGTATACCTACTGTTTATATGCATTATATAAAAATTGTTTTGGTTAATTAAAGTTACGAACGTAAAATTTCAACGAAACTAATGGTGAAGTAAACTTAATTTATTTAGGCCTCATTCACACACCATGTGTTTTGAGATTTGATTCTCCTTAAGGTACACATTTTAACTGTACTTTTATAAAAAAAAATCACGGAATTAATTTTATTTAGAACTTTAAAAGACTACATATTCACAGCCTCAACATACCTTCATATGGGCGGTTCCGGCCATGAAAAAAATTCTGTTTTAGCAAAATAAATGTCGTATTTTGTATCACAAAAATTAAATAAAATTCAAATAAAAAATAAAACTTGTACCAAAGTGAACCAGTTGATAAATACAAACAAAAATTAAGTAATTGCAGTGGTCCTAGAAACTTCGTTCTTTCGAACTCTGCCAATAACGTATTGGAAATTTTCAAAAGCACCAACACAGTGATGACAAGTTTTTTATGCAAGTGTGGTTTCATTAGGCTTGTGTTGTGAAAACCTCATTAGATCTATGACAGATTTAGGTTAAGTTTTGGATTCGAAAAAACAAATCTAACTCGACATAATAGTTTCCCCTAATATTACGATGATAGAGAACGCGAAAAAAGTGGGTCCGCAATTCTGTTTGTCTACCAGTACGTCTGCCTGTCAGTCTGCCTGTCTGTACCTCGACCTGCAGCCGCCTAAACCACTCAAGCGATTTTCTTCAAACTTTGACTTTAGGTTATTTGGGGATTCCCTAGAGGAGAAATTAAATTATTGTTGGGCTTAAGAAATAATGGTACCTGCAACCAATACACACAAATTTATTTATTTAAAAAACGACTTTAACGATTTTGATACAAATTATAACTTTAAACTGAAGTATTATTAATGTTTTGGGAGCGGTAGTAAAAAATACCAATAACGGTTATTACCGGTACCTGTCATAGAACTGATTTTTTGGTTTTCAAATTTCTCGTTAAGGCCTCCCTTACAATTCAAGCAATTTTGCATAAACAAATTTCTATACCTTGAAAACAGGTTATTTTTTTAATTTTGTGTAAAATTGTATTTTATTAAATACTAAAAGTTGGCATTCAAAATTTTATTTTTAAAAATGTTCAAGAATTTTTATAAAATTATTAAGAAAACCGTTTTTTTTTTATATTAAGCGCGTGCAAAAGGGGTTGTGACTACCCTTAAGATGATATACACAGCACGAGCGATGAGGTAGATTGGAGGGGATTTATAAGGAGATACCGATGCACATTGGTTTTGAACGTCTGTAGATCACAATGGGAGGGGATAATTGAGCTGGGTAGAGCATTCCACATTCGAGTAGTGCGACTAAAGAAAGAATCTCTGTACTTAACAGTACGTCCGAAATTGGGCTCAAGGGTAAACTGATGGGCATTCCTAGAAGAGCGAGTATTATGGTTGAATTGTTTAAGGGGAGGAATGCAACTGGCTATTTCACTAGAGCATTGTTTATGGAAATAACGGTAAAATAACGAAAGACATGAAAAATTTCGACGGTGCTCAAGAGATGAGAATGTTTCCGTTATAGTTCTTTCACCTATCATTTTAAGAGTTCTCTTTTCAATTCTATCCAATAAACTCAAGTGGGTTATTGGAGCACCTGCCCAAATGTGAGAGTTATACTCAAGTTTTGGACGAATAAAGGCTTTGTAGATCACAGCCAGATCAGAAGGGGAGACAAATTTCTTGCATCGACGGAGAAAACCGAAACACCTAGCAGCATTCTTGGCGATGTCAAATATGTGGTCGTTCCATAAAAGGTGGTCTGTGACACACATACCGAGGACTGAAAGCTTTTCGGTTTCCTCAATGCAAGTGCCACTCATGGATAGTGGCATGGGGAGTGGGTTTCGTTTTAACGACAGTAGACAGCATTGAGTTTTTGAAGCATTAAATTCTACACGATTTTTTATTCCCCATTGGACAATGCTGTCGAGATCAGAATTTAATGAGCTTATCATACGCTGCCGTTCAAGTTCCACATCCGAAGGACATGGATGTGAATCTAAGAACGAATATGAAAAGCTGAGGGTACTGTCGTCACCGAAACAATTTAATGGATTAGAAGTTTCAGATAAAAGATCGTTTATGAATATAAGGAAGAGAGTCGGAGACAGAACGGAGCCCTGGGGCACACCAGCATTTATTTTGTGAATTTCAGACTTGAAACCATCCAATACAACTTGTATTGAACGGTCCGAAAGGTAATTTCTAATCCAACGAAGAAGAGATTCATCGATACCAAATGCACGCATTTTCGATAAGAGAGCTTGATGCCAAACTCTATCAAATGCTTTAGAAATATCAAGCGCAATAATCTTACTTTCTCCAAAACGATGTAAAGATTTGTGCCACTGTTCGGTGAGATATACCATCAGATCACCAGTGGACCTATTGCTACGAAAGCCTGTACTGCCGGTCATTAAGAAGCTTTCGTTCGTCGAGATATTTCTTTAGCTGAAAATTAATCAGCGTTTCCATGACCTTGGACAGAAGGGACGTAAGCGCAATTGGCCGATAGTTGGAGGGGGAAGAAGACACGCCTTTTTTAGGGATAGGCTGGACAAATGCTGTTTTTCATCCACTCGGAAAGAGACCAGTAGAGCAGGACAGATGGAAAAGCTTACGCAGTGGTTTTGCCAGCGTTGAAGAACACCTCTTCAGAACAATGGGAGGGATACTATCCGGGCCAGCGGATTTGTGTATATCGAGATCTTTCAGAACTCTGGCAACTGCACGAGTGCGGAAGAAGATTTGTCCCATAGAATCATTTGCGCTCTCAAGTACAGGAGGAATCATAACACTTTCTGGCAGCGTCGAATTAACAGCAAACTGTGCTGCAAGCAAATTGGCTTTATCTTGCGAGCTGACAAAAGGAGTATCATTGAAGACGAGCGTTTGAACCGAGGACGAGGTGGTGTTTCGTATGTTTTTTACAAATGACCAAAAATTTTTACTACCTTTGGGACATTGTAGAATTTGTTGCCGTAATTTTTGATCATGTACAAATTTGGTTCGTCGAATATGAACGTTACAGGGCTTTCTAGCTTGTTGAAACTTTTTCCGGTTTTCCTCAGTAGGGTTGGCTTTATAACTTCGGAAGCTTACTTCTCTAACCCTAATAACCTCCTTACAGCTCGAATCAAACCATGAGTTTTCTTTGGGTTTGATAGATTTCACCCTATTCGGGATAAAATTTCTCATTCCACAAAGAATTAAGTTTGTAATCATATCTGCACTGGAATCTACGTCACTATCGAGGAAGCATAGTGACCGGTTAAAGTTCCTGAAGAAAACATTGAGACCGTCCCAGTTGGCTATCTCGTACTGCCAAACGGTTCTCTTGGGAGTTTTTTCTTTAACTGTGTTTTGGTGGCACAAGAAATTCGCAGATATGACACAATGGTCTGATGGGCCTAGAGGCGATAATACACTTATAGTGTATTTATCAGGGTCAGAGGTAAGAAACAAATCTAGAGTGTTGGCGGATTGACCTGCAACGTCAGGAATCCGAGTAGGCTCGTCGACCAGCTGAGTAAGGTTGTTTATCTCAGCAAAAATCTCGACATACCTTCCTTCGGGTGTTGTCTGACCCGAATAGCGTAGCCACGAAGAATTATGTACATTGAAATCGCCCGTAACAACGATTTCACTGTGCGGAAAATGGGAAATAATTCTCTGGATGGAGTCGGATAGTGCATCGAATTCATTGGAAGTCGAATAACTATCCAAACTAGGACTACGATAAATAAAACAAGTATGGATGATGCGCTAATGGATGGTGAATTTAAACCACAAGAAATTAAAGTTCGTATTCAAACATGAACCATATTGTGGTTGAAGCTGATAAGCAACATCATTTCGAACATACACGGCGAGACCATGATGTGGAAAAAATAGAAGCACTAAGCTATAACCATGTAGGCTGAATTCCGAGTGATCGGTATTTTCCCCTACCTGGGTTTCACTTAGTGCCAAAACAGCTGGCCTGTTTTTCACAGTATGGACATATGCAGCACAAAAATTCTGCCACAGTCCCCGAATGTTGCTGTAGTCAACCCTAAATTCACCCACCATTACAATAAACAGACATTAAAAAACAAATCAGACAGTTATATATGCTGATATCAATTTTGGGCCCCCAATGACTTCACAGTACAATACTACTAGTGTTATGCCTAAAAAATCAGTGTACTGATCCGCCCCTGGGTACACAAAATCAATAACAGCAATTTATCTGATATGCTGTGGCTTAGCCGATTACATACATTGTGTGAGATGCTACACACACTGCATATAGTGACGAAGCAAAAGCACTGTGAGTGACGTGGGAAGGAGAGAAAAGGAAATTTACCGCTGTGCGCTGTGATATAGATGCTTGTGGTTTGTGCATCATCGACTTCGATACACAGGTACACTTTTTGTTTTTGTTTTTTGCACGCACTGACACTGACACTGCACTTTTTTGTTGTTTTAAATGATTTTATTTTTGCGGCGCGACTTATATATTTGGATTGCTTATTAGTTTAATATTTTTTATTTTCAGTTGGTGATACTGGATGGGCTATTTTATTTTTTCTAATTAATTAATAAGGGGCAGATATGAAAGAGAATGAGCACTGATGTTTAATTGATATTTTAGGGCTATTGTGGGTATTTGATAAGTTATTGACACCACTTCAACACACAAGTCCACTCACAGTGGCTTGCAAATGGGTACGCTGTAACGATTTTTTTTTTTTTTTTCATAAATTCATATATATCAAACGAATCAGATAGCATACTTTTTTTTTAGCTTTAGCTCCTTTAAATATTAAAATAACAAATTTATTTTAACTTTAACTCTTAAAACTTTTTTTAATGATATCATAATGTTATGGAACCAATACATATGTACATTAGGGTGGTTCTTATAAAGGTCATTGTCTTGTTTTGAATGACGCACCCCCCTAATTCGTTCTAAATAATTAAAAAAAAATTCCTGTAAAATTTGAGCTCATTTTACTAACGTTAACCCGGCCCCCAAGATATCAGAAGAATTTTAAACTTACAGCATTTTAGATACACAGAACTTTAAAGTACAGAATTCTTAATTTCGTTCATAAATAACGCAGTAAAATTTAAAAACAGAATTTTGGTCATATAGAATTTTTATTCCACAGAATTTTTATCTTCTCCCCTTCAATAGCTACATTTGAGAAAGAATTTTTTTAGTCCAACATCGATGCTCTTAATGTAGCTCAAAAATTAGGATATTTATTTTTGACACTGCCATCCGTTTATTTTAGTTCTAAAGTTGCGTGAGCAAGAAATATTTGGCCTGCAATTTTAAATATTTGTTGTCTTAGGTGCTATATTCTATGCAAATTGTCTTAATCGAAAACTTTTGAGCTGAATATTTTCTTTCCACTCTTTTTATCCCTGACTAGTAAAATTGATGAATGAGTGAGAAATAGGAGGGATTACGATTCTATGGGAGGTTGATTACGCTTAATATTGTAGTTAGCTTTAGAAAGTAACAAAAAAATAATTTTATTCAAAGTCCCTATTTAAATGATAGGGGTTCATCTAAATACTACATTTGACTGTTCCGTTTAGTTTGTTCTAAAAACATAAATCTATACGTCTATCTTGACATATTTAAAGAAGCTATGTATGATTTATGCAGTTCTGTAATGACGAAGCCGAAAACCTCCTGACCGAAAAACTTCTTCTAAAATAAACTTCTTCTTCAAAACAAATTGTTCACATAAATTTATTTTAATAACAAAAAAAATCATTAAACCTTGTCCCCACTCTTTCTTATCAGTCCCCTGGCAGATTGAAACAGTCAGAAGTGTTGATAACTAATGAACCGATCGAAGTTTCAGATATGGTGTATTGCAGTTGAAAAGAAGACATTTGTTATAGAAAACTTGGAATGTCCACTAAGTTTCTCAGTCCCCTGTGCAAGAATTGACGAACAAATTTTGAATGAAAGCAGGCACATTTTTTATCGCTATTGTATAGGCCTAGTGAAACTACAGTATAAACATTATTTTTTATTTTAATTTCAAATAAAACGTTACTATGTTTTTGGCGCAAAAACTATGAAAACTCTCAGTTCCCTGGCAATTTCTCAATAAAATGTTATTAATTAAGGCAATTTTTTAAATTCATTACTTTTTTATTTAACACTCCTTATTTATTAATTATTTACAACAAAAATTATTTATTTACCTCATTTTTCATAACTTTTTATTAGAAACAGCTGAGATAAAACTGAAGTCTAAAATATAATTTTAGGTAGGTATCTACATAGGTAACAATTACTCTAAATCCTTTCATAAATTTTTTCTTAATAGTTAGGGCATATTCTAGGTCAAACCTTGCACTTCATCCTGACGGGATGTACGCTAATTGCCCAGATCCTAAATTTACTTTTAAGAAGTGGTGTCACGGTGGCAATACTGGCCGATCGTCGATATGAGGGTTGCCTCCTAACAGGTTAAAACAACGAAATTCCACATAAATCAAATGCGACATGTGTTCCGAGTTTCATCACTATAACGTGAAACATGGCAATATTAAGCTAGTTTAACTGAAAATATAGCCATAATTTTATAAAAAAGCATATACATTTTTCGAAAGAAGTTGTATTGTATTTATTTTAGTTGCATAAGATTGGGCATTAAAAACTACCCTAAACTCATTTGCCATATGCTAAGATTAAACAAAGACAAATATATATAGGTATATATCGGTTTGGCATACTTCCACATCCCCTTTCCCAATTGAAAGCGATTCTACAAAAAAGAAATAAATGGATTAAAGTAGGCTTCGGATATGCTGTAGATTGTACAATTCTGCATCGAAACCAATCCTTATATTTCATGAATATGACTATAATTACCATTATTTTCTGACAATCAAAAACCCTTATCAACCGAGGGTATATTGCGCCCTCAACACGCAAGAGTAGTGAAAGGGATTATGGCTGCAAGTATTTTGAATCCAACGAGACATTCCGCGTCATCGTCCGATGTCTGATTCTCGATTTATAGGCCAATTTTGTTGTTATAACCTGTTAGGAGGCAACACTCATATCGTCAACCGGCAGGTGTTGCCACCGTAACAACACTTCTTAAAAGTAAATTTAGAATCTGGACAATTAGTGTACCAAAGCTCATCCCGGCACGGTGAAGTACAAGGTTAATGCCCTTAACGCCCTAACTATAAGGATTTACTATATATTTTGTGTCAACATTATACACAAATGTAAGTCACAATTTGAATAAGAAAACATAATGATTTATAAGATATTCTGTGTTTTACATCAGCTTTCGGAAGAAAAAACTAAATGCCCATAAAATTGCTAGTTTCATTATTTTTTTTTTTTTTTTTTTGACTGGGTGCTTTGTGGTATGAGAGGACGTTCTAATGTTTATTTATAGAGTCAGTTTTAACCACTTTTGCTCCGAAATTATCTTCATTTTATTCCATAGTTTCTAGAATCAGCCACATACATTAGTCCAGTGCAATTATAAAATTTTAAATGGGGACCCAGCAGTTTGTATCACCCCAAATTATTTTTTTTTTTTAATCGATAGAGAGTTGATCGAATATGATAAATCTCAGTTTTCGCATTCGTTACATTTACCGATTTGCCGCCATCTTGGATTTTACTTTTTACTACATATATCGGGTCATATTAGTCCTACAAACAAACTTGTAAAACATAAAATGCGTAGAATAAAATTTCCTATTTTATGTGATAAAATTTCGCGCTTTGAACTTTTTCTTAATTGTGCAGTTATAACGGGTGATTTTTTAGCTGGTTTGTTTTGGCAACACTGGTTTTGACAGCTGACGTGTGTTTAGTACCTTGTGTCACTGTCAAACAGCTTCAGTTTGGTTTGCAATTTAACCATGGATCATCTTACAAATGAACAACGCTTGCAAATTATTGAATTTTACTATCAAAATTCGTGCTCGGTTCGAAATGTTCATCGCGCGCTGCTTCCATTTTATAGTCGGCATTCTCGACCTTCTAAGCAGTCTATTCGGAAGATTGTGACCAAATTTCGCACCAAATTTACTTTGTTGGACATTAAACCACCAACACGTTTACGTACTGTGCGTAGTGAAGAAAATATTGCGGCCGTATCAGCTAGTGTGACAGAAGACCGCGAAATGTCGATTCGGCGCCGTTCCCAGCAGTTAGGCCTTTGTTACAGCATTACGTGGAAAATTTTGCGGAAGGATTTGGGCGTAAAGCCTTTTAAGATACAGCTGGTGCAAGAACTAAAGCCAGCCGACCTACCACAACGCCGAATTTTTGGTGAATTGGCTCTTGGAAAGCTGGCCGAGGATCCGCTTTTTTATCGAAAAATTGTGTTCAGCGATGAGGCTCATTTTTGGTTGAATGGGTACGTAAATAAGCAAAATTGCCGCATTTGGAGTGAAGATCATCCAGAAGCATTGCAACAGCTACCAATTCATCCCGAAAAAGCCACTGTTTGGTGCGGTTTATGGGCCGGCGGCATTATTGGGCCATATTTCTTCAAAGATGATGCGAATCGCAGCGTTACTGTCAATGGTGAACGCTACCGAGCGATGATAACAAACTTTTTTTTGCCCGAAATGGAAGTTCTTGACTTGCATGATATGTGGTTTCAACAAGACGGTGCCACATGCCACACAGCACGCGAAACAATGGCGCAATTGCGAGGCGAGTTTGGTGAACAGTTAATTTCACGTTTCGGGCCGGTCAATTGGCCGCCTAGATCGTGCGATTTGACACCATTAGACTATTTTTTGTGGGGGTATGTCAAGGCTAATGTCTATAGGGACAAGCCCGCTTCGATTGACGCACTGGAAGCCAACATCCATGCATTCATTCGTGAGATACCGGCCGATATGTGTGAAAGAGTATGCCAAAATTGGACTCAGCGGATGGGCTACCTAAGACGCAGCCGCGGTCAACATTTGCATGAAATTATCTTTAAACATTAAATTGCAAGGTTCAAACTATCGATTCAAATAAATATTTCATTCATGCCAAAATTGGACTCAGCGGATGGGCTACCTAAGACGCAGCCGCGGTCAACATTTGCATGAAATTATCTTTAAACATTAAATTGCAAGGTTCAAACTATCGATTCAAATAAATATTTCATTCATTTTTTCGAATTGTTTGTGTTTTTTTTTTTAAAGTTCTAAACCTCTTAAAAAATCACCCATTATATTACAGACTCCAAGACAAATTGATATACCTGAGAAATTAATTTGCGTATGGAGCCTTAAATAAATTTCCAATATTCGGTACTTGGGAAAAATTAATTGCCGTTTTGCATTAGAAAAGCGAAAAACTAAAATTAAATCTTAAACACAGTTTTAGCAAAGAGAAAATCTTACTATAGCGAGTCCAAAGCAAGATTTTCAGCCAAGATCTCAGATTAAAAAAAATGAGTTCTGGTATAAAACATTTTTTTTTAATAGAAAAATATTCATAACTTTTTTATTTATTGAAATACAGAAAAAAGTTGTATAACAAAACTGTTCGAAATTTTGTGCCAAACAAACTTGTCGTAGGAAGTTTTTCAAATTTTTGATTTAAAATGACCTAAATTTATGAAAATACTAAATTTTGTTTTTTGTTGGCCCGTAACTTTTTAAATATTATCAATAAATTTTATCACAAAAAATAGGAAATTTTATTCTTCGCATTTTATGTTTCACAAGTTTTTTTGTAGGACTAATATGAACCGAGATATTTAGTAAAAAGTAAAATCCAAGATGGCGGCAAAACGGTAAATGTTACAAATGCAAAAACTGAGATTTATGATATTCGATCAACTCTCTATCGATTAAAAAAAAAAATTGTGGGTGGTACAAACTGGTGGGTCAGATTAAATTGCACTGGACTATATTAGACGGTTTTTGTTTAAGATCAAATGTGTTGCTAACTTATTGTTGATAAAATGTATACGTGAAAATGAAGCTTAATATCCAGATTAAGAAGCTCAACAAAATTATTGTTTCCCATATAAAGGTATTTTTTTTAGGAAATCGATTCTGCCGATGGAAACTATAATTTGCACTTAAACTATTTATTTCTTGTCATGATCGAAACATCCTTAGCGACTAGCGCGATGCTTTAGCAATGTATTTTATAAGATATAAATATAAATTTGTAATTTGTACAGATAAATCAATTTGATGAATATTAAACTCTATAGCTACTATAACATCTTGCCGGTGTTATTTGTTTAAATAGATTTATTTTGTTTTCAATTTTTGAAAAAAACATGAACCTTCATTATGTGAATTACAATAATGAATATTTAATTTTTTTTTTTAAACACCCTGTAGAGAAAATATTTTATTATAAGTTGTGTTTTGAATATCTTGCCTCACAGCCATAGCATCAATTATATCTCTGTTAAAATATTTGTGTTGCTTCTAGAACCCGTACTTTTACTGTTCTGTATAATATGTGGCTGAACTTATATCCTTGTAGTCTGTAGTGTGTTGTTTTTCAGTTTGTATCATTCAGTTTTTATTCACTTATTAAAATCGCATAAATTTAATGGTGTCATGTTTTTATTCAATTACTATATACATTAGAGATGCCATCATGACAATGAGTAGCTGTTTTTTCCAGGGAGAAATTTAAATACATACTTACTTCAAGCACAATAACGTAAGTAGGTTAGGTACCTATACTCATTTTATTAATTTTGTTTTTAAACTTTAATTAATTAACACAATTGTTTTCGTAGTATGAGTATGTAATTACATATGGCATGTATCATAAATTAAATCTTATAATATCAAATATCCAAATTAGAATTCAGTATATTGCAGTTTAAATTTCAAATCAAAGCATCATCATAGATGCAGGGGATGAAATAATGCAGAGAGTCAAAGATGTCCTTGGTTTACTTGTACGTTAGAAATTATTGATTTTTCAAAGGATGATTGAGCAATTTTTAAAGGATAAAAGAGTGATGCTGTATAAGGACCGTGTGGCCTAATGGATAAGGCGTCGGACTTCGAATCCGAAGATTGCAGGTTCGAGTCCTGTCACGGTCGAATAGAATAATTTTTTTCATAGCTTAACATTTTTTTTTTAGTTTATTTGTTTTATTGCAAAAATTCTGAATTTATTTTAATTTTATGATAGCACAAACTTGCTCTGGTAGTTAACAGCTAGAATGTATGTATATTGTATATATACATTGACGATATATGTTGATGGTTACCCGGCTGGAAAAGTGCCTAGTTTCTGTCTAGTTTCGACAAGGCACTAGTCAGTTTTCTTTAGGGGAAATCTAGACGAGAACAACGTGTCAAATATACGTCAAGCCCTTGCAAGTTTTTAGTAATTAAAATTTAGACGAGGAAAATGTTTCATACTCTCGTGAGGTTCTCGCTAGTAAGAACTTGTTGGACGTTTTCGGCATCCTATCAGACTAAGCACTATCGTTATTGATACATATGCTAAATTTAAACTAAACAAATTGAATCGATGAATCGAAAAATACAAATTTTAACTTTTATTATAATTGATCAGTTTTGGTTTCAAAAAAAAGTTAAAAATTTCACGCTCTTGCAAATCATGTCAAGATAATGTATTTTCTTTCGAAAATCTCTATTTTCAACCACCCACCCCGCTCCCCGCCAAAGGCTTTTTGAACTTTTCATTAAAATGAATCAAAAATTATAATTTACTGTCTTAAACTATATATACTTAATACCAGATGGATCATCTCAAGTGGTTCATATCCGGTTGTTTTTATGGTGGGATGTAGTTTAGATAAAGCGCATTTTTGTACTTTTCTTCAAAAGTTAAGGAGGCTCACTACAGAAATGATCCCGTGAAGTATAGTCTTAATTGTAAAAAATTTAAGCGCATTTTTATGCACGATACTAAATCAAATAATATGATAATACGAGTATTTTACAAAAATGCCCAGTATGTTACTAAAATTGCTTTAATATCGTATTAAATTCTTAAGAATTTGCGCTATTGTTTCTACTATTCAGATTTTTATTTTTGATCTGAGTTATTTTACCATCGGATCACAAGCGATACTAAAATACCGTTTTTTAATGTTTCTAGCAAAAATATGAACAAATCTAGTTTGTGCTGGTCCGGGGCCTGGAGTGGTTTTTCTGACGAGGCAAAAGGGTTCATAATCGACAAGGCCCTAGTTTTGGCCATTACTCAGCCATGCTAGGGCCTCGCCAGAATCTATTTAAAACTCTCTAGTGCCATGTCGAAAACTAGAATGTTTTTCTGCGCGGGTAAATAATGTTATGTTAAAAACAAGTTTATGTTTTAATTGCTTAAATTCCTGAGCTATAGTACTTCGAGCTCAACAATTAGAATTGATTTCATAAACTAATACGAATTTATGAAAAAAAAAAAAATGGACATGACTCAATCGCACAAACTTGCTCTCGTAGCTAACAACTTTAACGTAGCTTGAAGTTTGCAATGTGCATATGCATTGGTTCCAAACATTATGATATCAATAAAAAAAAAGTTTCAAAAAACAAAGGTTTGTTTGATAAATATGAATTTATGAAAACAAAACTAAAAATCGTTAGAGCTGTTTTCTTAAAAATTCAAAAATAATTTTTTCGAAAAATTTTATATGCAAAATTGTTAAAATTATAAAGGACCTCTTGCATACAAAAATTTGGTTGAAATCAGCTTAGTCGTTAACGAGAAATTTTAAAACAAAAAAATCGGTTCTATGACATCAACCGTTAATAACTGTTATAAAAAAAAATTTTACCAAATTATTAATTGTAGTAATTATAGTAGCTCGTATTTTTTCTTCAATATCGTGAGAGCCGTTTTTGAAATAAATCAATTTTTGTATATTGGTTGTATGGCAGGTACCTATCGTTATTTTTTTAACTAACAAAAAATTCAAAAAGTCCAAAGTTTGAAGAAAATCGCTTCAGCCGTTAAGGCTGCAGGTCGAGGTACAGACAGAAAGAATTGCGAGACACACTTTTTTCGCGTTCTCTATCATCGTAATGTTAGGGAAAATTATAAGATTTTTTTTTTGAACGAACCTAAACTTGCCCTTTACTACGTACATACATAATGTATGTATGTATGTATATGTCAAGTAAAAATGGTTGTACTAGAAGTACCAAAAATAAATATTTTTTTTGACATTTTTTCTTTTGACCAACAAAATTTGTATGGTAGTTACCGTTTGGTCCCAAAAACAAAAATCAAAAAAAGTGTGGTCAAAAAACGATAAGGACCTAATAGATCGAACCGGAGTGGCAGACTGTTCATTTTGATGGTAATTTTAATGGTTATAAATCTTTCTGTGACCAAAGTTTAAACCTTTTACGTATTGAGGTATGTAAGTTATTCGGTCGATAGACCAAGACCTAGCAACGAATGCACTTATACATCAAAATCATACAAATTTGCGTACTGAAAGATTAATGGCCATTTAATACAAAAACATAAGTCTGCCATGCTCCGCTCTGTTTGATCGCTTAGGCCTTTACTATATAGTGATTTATCTAAGGCCTGACAAAATGCTTGAGCATGTAGGTTCTATCGAGAAGAGAATAAAATCGTGCGGGAGGGGGGATCTCTTCCCCCTCGTTTAGGCGGGAGGGGCTCTTTTCTAAGAAATTGACTTAAAACTGAAAACGTATTATAAAGAAACAACGGCGAAACTTACAATGCCCTGTTATATTTTTTTTTTTGCAAAATCCAGAAATCCATTCGTTTATTTTATTTTTTAAATAAAGTTATTTTAATAAACAGCTTTTGAAAAAATAAATTTCAAACTCAAAATTTTGAAAAAAAAAAAAATAAAAAAAAAATGTCAAACTATTTTTTTCACAATTTTACGTAATTAAGAAGTAATTTTATTTCCAAAATTCAATGTTCTTATTAATTTCTAGTCAAACACTCAAAACCGGAAAGAAACCAACCACTTAGGGGCCAGTTATAGCTATCATTGAAAACCATCATTGAAAAAGTTAGCTGTTGATTTTAAGACACTTGGAAAGTTTAATCATTGAATATTTTAATGCAGAAATATACGTTACGACTTCTAAATTATTTCTCCTCCAAAAAAAAATCATTTTGACCCATATCTTCCCCACTTCGTAACTTTTAATTTTTTTAATGATCATTGGTAAGGTAGTTCATCATTGAAAAAGTCATTTTATGAAAAAAAATGTGAAAAATTGAATTTTGTTTTACCTAGAAATAATTATTAAGTCAATTAGCTTTACTTTGGCATCAAAATAATCATTCATTGTTTCTTCAAAATCTCTCAAAATTAACAATTAATATTTTCAATGATGGTTTTCAAATGAGAGCTATAACTGGCCCCTTAGTAAAAGCAGAAAACTCCATGTGTTGATTATAAATTTATAATCAACTGATGGTTTCTGAAATGATAATTCGGATTCTTTTTAGTTGTGTAAGAAAGTTTGTTCAATAGTTTAGTAATTTACTTTTTGTTCCCATTATTATCCCATGTCTTTTTTTTTCTTAAAATAGTCTGTCACATTTAATTGTTTTTTCTTTTGCAGGATCAATTTTATGGGAACTTAGAAGCTGTAGGGTGTCAAAGTTATAAGGAACTGGTAAGCATTTAACGAATTACAAATTAAAACAAAATACAAGTGAGGTAACCTACCTACGACCTATTATGCCAACCAAAGAAATGAAAAAGGCATTCGGGATTCAGTAACCCTGTTTTGTTGTGTATGAATTGACAAAAAAAAAACTCAAAACAAAAGAAGAACTCAAGAAGAACCGAGCCTTTTTGACTTTTCTCACGATATTTGATCCGAAAAACATTGAACGACATTGAGAGACTTTATGTTGCAATTACAACGCAGTGTTTTTTGTAACCCAAAACCAACTCGAATTAAATTGTAGAAGTATCAAAGAGGACGTCATTTCGGTTTTGATTTTTAGCATAGTGATCTTACTGGACATGCAACAATGCCTCTGAGTTGAAATGCGGGATTACCATGACGTAAAATAAAAACCAGTACGTTATAGTGTTTGATGAGAATTTGTGATGCATTCAACTTTTAAATGAAGAACGCTACTTTTATTTCAATGTGTTTGCGGATTGCGGTTAACCATCATCAAGGGGTCTTAAGATGAGAATTTTTTATAATATTTAGTAGTTTGTGCTTTGAGAAGTAAATTTTTTTGAATTGGCTTGTAATCAACCATATACAAATTATTATATTTTTATTAGTTATACTATAAAAATTAATAGCGATAGCTATTAAATAGTATCACAACAAAAACATAAATGTTAAAAAAAGTAGTCATGTTTGAGGTTCTTCCTTATAAGTCTACTTGAAATATTTGATATTTAAAATTGATAAACTTAGAACTTGGCGTACTTTTAGATCTCATTACTTTTAATGGCTGACTTGTTACGCAAAGTTTTTGTTTAAAGAAGAACTTGGCTACTTTTTTAACATTTATGTTTTTGTTGTGATTTCACTACTTTTTGCAAAAGTTCTTTTTATCAGGAAAAGAGGGTGGAATAAACGCCCAATCAGAGCCTTATAAGCAAAGTAAGTTTTTAATTTATGCCTTTACTACACGTCCTAGCCATCTACCAATTTTTATAAGTTAGAAGTGCTCCATTGAAATGATAATAATTAATAAAAAGTGCGTGGATGAAACGCGCCTGCATGCAAAATTTCATGAATTCAACTTTTTCTTTGTTTATATACACCTGAAAACTAGGTCATTTACCAAATTTCATATATCTGCTCCAATCGGAAGTGCTATCAATATATTTAATATTAATTCTGTGAAAATAAGTGGTTGCTACGCCCTCTAAATGTAAAATCTCAAATTTTAAAATTTGTCTTTTGTCCACACTTAAAGCCCTGCTGTTGTTCCAAATTTCATCATTCTACGACAGTCAGAAGTGCTTCAAATAATGTATATCAGTTCTATGAAAATGGGCGGATACCACGCCCCCTAAATGAAAAATTTTAAATTTTTAAATTTTGTCTTTGCCTTCACTTTAAACCCTACCGCAGTACCGAATTTTATCAATCTTCGACAATGAGAAGTGATATAAGTAATTTAAATCAATTCTATGAAAATGGGCGGGTACCACGCCCCCTGAATGAAAAATCTTAAATTTTCGAATTTTTCATTTGTAAACACCACAAGGCCTACCGTTGTGCGAAATTGCAAGATTCTACGATGTCAGGAAGTGCTCCATAAATTTGATGATCTGTCAGTGAGTCAGTCAGTTACGGTTTTTGCAATTTTTGCAGTCTTATATCTTGGGAACCAGTTATGCTAAAGAATTGAAATTTGGTGAGTTGACTAAACCTGGTGAGTTTCTGGCTTTATTTACACTGAAGTTAGAGGGGGGTCGAAAATCGCCTGAGTTTGATCCTGTCAAAAGGGTGTAGTGCCAGAACTTGGCTGGGCACTACCTTGCCCTTTGATTTATCTCCCCTTTGAGAGAGGAAGTTAGCTTTAGTTTTATAATTCAATTTTATTTCCAAGAACACCGCCGGCCGTAATGTTTCTTCTTTCATGTCTTTCTCTATTATACCGCTAGTTCACTACAACACTGATTATAAGTGTTGTAGTGAACTAGCCAGTTGCATTCCTCCCCTTTAACAATTCAGCCGTTATACTCGCGCTTCTAGGAATGCCCATACTCTTTCATCAGTCGCGTCACACGAATGTGGAATGATTTACCCGGCCCAACTTAACCCCCCATTTCGATATGCAAATATTCAAAAGCAATGTGCATCCGCATCTTCTCATAAATCCTCTCCTACTTACCTAATCGCTCGTGATGTGTTAAAATATGTTGAATATAATAACCCCTTTTGTGCACGCGGAATATAAAAAAAAATTGGGCAGTTCAGTTTTATTTCAGAAATATGAAAATTCCTCATTTTAATTTGTAATCTATTAACTTTTATAGTTAAAAATCTAGTTGAGAGCATGCAAGCAAAAATTAAAATGTTTAAAATAATTGGCTACATTCAGTGCTCTATTTTGTAAAGATAATATTCAAGGGTAAAAATGTGTGCCTTGGTGCAAGTAAATTATTATTAATACATTGACCTTGATAAACTAAACTTAAGTATTATAAATCGAAATTATTTTTGTTTGTAAAAAAAAAAAAAATATTTTTTGCTAAATTTCACGCAATGAAGTAGGTACTATTTTTCTTTCCACAATTCAATGTTCTTATTAATTTTTAGTCAAACACCGAAAACCGGATGGTTCTAAGACTTTTACTTTTCAAGATATTAAAATATAACTGAACCAGCTTTCTCATAAAAATAAGAAGAATCCGACTGAATGATTATTTTTGCAACCAGTTGAACCAGAAGGAAATACATGCGGGAAAAACTCTTACATTTTTGAAGCTTGGTGGAAGTTATTCAGTTTCTATTATTTATCTATAAAATTTTGAGTTTGAACATTAATATTTCAAAAACTATTCATTAAAAGAACTTTATTCAAAAAGTAAATGAAAGAAGGAATTCCCAGCCTTTAATAAAAATATAACAGGGTATTTTACATGTTACCGTTGTTATTTAATCATTTCTTTTTCTGTTTTAAGTAATTTTTTAGAAAATTGCCCCTCCCACCTTAAAGCCGCGACCAGGGCCGCAAGACTTGCATTTCTTTTATAGCCTCAACACACCTTTGGACTCATCATTTTTTTTTGGTTCACTTTCAGACCCCAAAATATGCTGTGGGCTCTTGGTAACTAGAATCCATCTGTCTGGCAGCTATACCGCGGACCTAAAACCAATAAAATGCATTTTTAAAGTACATTTTGAAATGATGTTATACTGGTGTTAGGTCCGCGCTTTGGCTGCCAGACCCATGGCATGTAGTTTGTACGGATACAAATGACATGCCCACAAAATTTGGTGCTTTATAAGACACTTTGAGTAAATGTTCACCAGCTCTCGGACTAAAAGAAACTGCTAAAAAATGGTTGAAAACTTGAGATCAAACAATAAATTCGACTGAGGGATATTTTTTTTCTACACACAACATCATAATTAAGAATTTATATTATTCTGGTTCACTTGATTGCACATAAAACACCTAATAAAGTTTTCAAAGATCTTGAATTCGCCGCATTATCTTATAGCTAAATAACAAGTGCACTAATGGGAAGTTACTTTTGTGGGGTCACATCCAGGTTTTTTGTTTTTTATTACTGTTTTAATATTCGGCTACAAAATATTCACATAAGAAGCTTCCTGATTAAAAGTAAGAAAGTAAAGAGCTTATATGCCAAATTTAGGCTCCTAACCTTTAGCACCTCATATATGGGATATTCGCCAAAAAAAAGGATGCCATATTAAAGGTCAGTAATTGGTCAAAAAAGGTCAACTTGTATCAGAAATTGGTCAGCCATAGCAAATTTTTTTTTCAATGGTTAAAGTTTTTAAAGTTCACCAACTATTTTTGGCACCTTATTTATGGGATTTTCGCAAAAAACAGTGTACCATTTGAAAGGCCACCGACTTGTGATAAAAGGTCAGCTAGTTTCAGTATTGCTCAGCTATAGGTTTTTTTTAATGAATTTTTAAAGGTTGTTTCAATGTCACAGTATAAGACTTTTAACACCTCATTTATAGAATTTAAAAAAAAAATGAGTATGCCATCTTATAGATCAGTAATTGGTAAAAAAGGTCAGCTACTTTCAGTAATTCTTCAGCCATAGATTTTTTTTTAATAATTTTTTTTTAAATGTTTAAGGTCAAAACTGTTTTTAGCATCTGAAAGGTTACCTAGACCTCATAACAGTTCAACTTATTTCAGTAAACGTTTTATTATTAAATAGCCATAGTTTTTGTTTAATTTAATTTTTAAAATTTATGTTTTTAAGGTCGTATTAGACTTTTAGCACTTCATTTGTGGGATTTGAAAGGCCAACGACTCGTGATAAAAGGTCAGCTTGTTTCAGTAATGGTTTTTTTTTGTTTAAATGAAGACTCTTATACTGTAACCTTGAAACAATCTTTAAGAATTCATTAAAAAAAACCTATTGCTGACCAATTTCTGAAACATGTTGACATTTTATGAGGATTTAATAACCTTTCAAATGCTATCTTTTTTTTGGAATGTTAGGTAAATGAGGTGCTAAAAGTCTTATACGGCCTTGAAAACAAAAAAAAAACTTCGAAAATTCATATAAAATAACCTATGGCTGACCAATTGATTGAAACTAGCTGACTTTTTTTCAGTCGTCGTTGGCCCTTCAAATAATATACTTCTTTTGCGAATATCCCACAAATGAGGTGCTAAGTCTTATACGACCTTGAAAAAAATAATTTTAAAAATTCAATTAAACAAAAACTATGGCTGACCAATTACTGAAATTAGCTGACCTTTTATGAGGTCTAGGTAACCTTTCAGATGGTGTATATTTTCTTCGAATATCCCATAAATGAGGTGCTAAAAATAGTTTTGACCTTGAAAATTTTTAAAAAAAATATTAAAAAAATCTATGGCTGAAAATAGCTGACCTTTTTTGACCAATTACTGACCTTTAAGATGGCATACTCAGTTTTTTTTTAATTCTATAAATGAGGTGCTAAAAAAGTCTTATACTGTGACCTTGAAACAAACTTAAAAAATTAATAAAAAAAAACCCATGGCTGACCAATTACTGAAACTAGCTGACCTTTTATAACAAGTCGGCGGCCTTTCGAATGGTACACTTTTTTTGCGAATATCCCATATATGAGGTGCTGAAGGTTAAGAGCCCCAAATTTAGTTGACACTTTCGTAAAAAATAACGTTAACAAACATACGTTAATTCATCTTACTTATGAAATTCAATTTTTTTTTTTTTTTTTAAATCTCAACTTTATTTTTCCAGTGCACTCAAGGTTGTAATCACTGGAAACAATCAACATTCTCCACCTGCGAGCAAGTCTGCGTATGTATACAAATGTATAATTAACATTTTTTAAATAGTGTTCTAATCAAAAAGACATTTAGCGTGATGATAGTAATTTATCGCCATGCGACTTAGCCTGTATTTCCGGTTGCAATCAAGCTATTTATGGCATTGTGGACCATCTTAGTAAATTGGATGATTTTAATACACCACCAGTGCTGGTAGATGGTACAATTACTGGAAATTCTCTGAAATTATCTTGGCCAATTGAACAAAGAATTTATTCAACTAAAAGACTTGTCTTGCAATGGGCTTACAATGAAATGCCCTTGAGATGGAGGTATTCATCGAGTTTTGAATGGTTCGAAAATTATACTTGTGAAATTGAAAAACTTCAACCGTATACTAAGTACAGGGTAAGTTTCTTTGTGTGTGTAAATTTGGCTAGCCAAAACAACACTTGAAGATTATTGAATTTTTACTATTTTCCAGTTTAGAATCGCCATGATGGTAACTACTGATCATTCTGATTTTGTTTATTCTACTGAATCGGAGATTTATGAGACAATGCCTTTGGGAGAGCCCTCATCTAAGCCGGAGATCATCGATGTTTTAACAATAGACCATGATAAGATAGCTATATTTTGGAAGGAAGGTAGATACACCAACGGACCGCTAGAAAGTTACAAAGTTATAGCCAGGATAAAAGAGTCGAATTCTACAATCGAAGTGGTAAGTTTTATAATTTCAGAATAGCTCAAGATTTTTTTAAAACAATAATAAAAATACATAAATTTAGTTAGTTTGGAAAATTCAAATGTCAAAAAGTTTTTTATTATTAAAAAAAAAAACTGCATTTTTTTTAATAACTTACTTTTTTTTGAAAAATCGACCTACCTCTATTTGATTTTCAAAAAGTATTTTTTAAAACAATTTACATTTTCAATTACATATTTATAAAATGGCTTTTCAGTTTTCTTAATAAAAAACATTTTCCAAAATTAGTTTTGAACAATTGCAATTTCAAATTCGGTTTTTTATTATTATTTAAATTAATATTACTTAAGTAGCTACTAAACTTTCAAAAAACAATTTTTATTTTTCCAAAACTAATTTTTTAATAATAATAATAATAATTTAAACTACATGCCTGTAAGACCTCGGGGCTTTTGAATGCAATGCACAGCACTAGTTAGAAGGAATAGAAGGAAAGGAAAGATTTTGTTGGCACAGTGGATTGAGAATTAGATGTTAATTATCTCATGAAATTCCACGGGTTATATCCAGTTGAAATTGGGGAATATAGAAAAGAATGCTACCTAGGCTGGGGCTGGAACCCACACGTCCAGGTAAGCAGTCAAACACTATATCCACTGTGCCATTGAACATTTTATAAAGTAGTTTTAAAATTTCGTTTTCAAACTTAAATTTTCTTTATTTATTTTATAAAACTTAAAGTAAAAATTAAAATATTCAAAACTCTTTTTTTTAATTTATTTTTTAAAAGTAATTATTTTATTGAGCATTCTTAAACATTTTTTAAATTTTCAAATTAGAATTATTAAAAAGTTTTTTTTTTTTTGCATATTTTTCTTATGAGAAATTTACTAATTTTTACGCAAATTTTTGTAAATAAATAACTACTGCGTTAACAAGGAGAATTGAATTCGGATTCAATTCCGTGTACACCTGAATCGGGTTCAAACAGGATTTCTCGATCCGGTTCGACTTTGCGAGCTGAATAGAATCAAAAAAAACAAGCAGACCTGGATTGAAAAATTAAAGAATGAGTTTTAAGTGTGTGTGTATTTTAATTTTCTTTGTTTTGTTGTTGTTTTTCTCGTGAAATCGCTTCCCGCAATATTAAGGGTGAGGGCTATGATTTTCATAAAAAAAACTATTTTAATTTTTAATCTTGATTCCTGAATTTAACTCGCTATCAGCAAGTTATACTACGTTTTCACCTTAAGATAATCCGGATTAAAAAGAGTAGATTCAAAATTAATTGAAGTGAAAAAAAGATTAGTTTGACGTTTTCAAAAGCCGATATGACAAGAGTAAAACAAAATAATTGCAAACAAGGAGAATAATTTCTGTGCAGTGAAGAATTTCAATAAATAAAAATCGGTATGAGTAATAACCAGGACAAGTTTTCTTATGCGCTAAAGAACACAAAATACGCGCATAAAGTATGCACGTAAAATTAGAAAATATGCGCTTAATAATGAACATTAACATTAAAAATAAAAATAAAAAAAAAATCAGTCTTTTACTGTCAACAAAAACAAAATAATAAACATAAAAATAAAAATTATATTCCAATCTCATTTAAATAAGGTACTAGTTGACCAGATTCTTTGAATATGTCTTGTTCACACATTGGTACATATAATATTTTTTTAATTAATTTAAGAATTTCCCTATAACCTTTTAAAATTCTATGTTCCCACCTCAAGAACCGGCATCATCAAAATAAAGTTTAAAAGTTTTTTTTTTTGGTTATTGTCAATGGAAAAAATGACATTTGTATAGGTGCGTTCCAGAAATAAGGTTTGTTTGTTTTGACAATCTCCTACTTCCAAGAAGATTTCAATAAGATTATTATCTAATCTTTGTTTAAGGAGATTAAAATGTTTATGGGAAATCTTCAAGATTTCAGAAGATTTCAAAGAAGATTTATGGTTAATTCAATTCAATTCAATTAAATTTTTATTAAAACTGGTGTACAAGTAAGACATAGTCTTAATACATAATAAAGGCGGATAAATGAAAATAACAATATTTACAAATTAAAGTTAATCCACTTAAATCTGGATAAAGTGGTAGGTGAAAACGTAGTATTAGACTTCTTTAAAAATATGATATCTAAGCAAGATTAATTACACAACACGCATGCTTACAAAATCAAATTTTTCACTGGTGTTTATTTTTCCGAAGGATTTTTATGCGCTGATTCCAGATATTCTAGTCTAAGCATGAAAATAACCGTTCTTATTATACTCGTATGAGAGGCTAACCAAGAAACTAGCAATTGCATGAGAAACTCTTCGTGTCGTGTGAAGCTACCACAAATTCAACACAGGATTTTTTTAATGCCGGGAAGAACCAAACTGTTTTTGTTACGGTGTGTTATGCCTGTTCTAAAACAGAACAGTGAATACAAAAGAAATTGAGAAGATTCATCAAGCTAAAACAACTAAAAAAAACTAATTTTTTTTTCTCGAAAATAAAAGATCGTAGAGGAAAATTATTTTACTTTCAGATGAAACGATTTTTTTTTTGAAAATATTTATTCATACGAACCTCAAATAAGAAAAAGAGCGTTTCTCAGTTTTTGGTGGATGTCATGAAAACCACGAAATTAAATCCGTAAAATAAGGCAAAGAACACAACGTACTCGAAAACATGCTTGTTCCTTCCAGCAATAACATCACTATTAAAAACATTTGGGGGCAAAATTCGGTTACTGAAACTGAACATTTGAATTTTTTAAAAATATTAACATTTGCGGGGGATTTTTGTATATATATATTTTTTTTTTTTTTTTTAAGTTAAGAAATTCGAATAGTATTCAAAAGATTTATACAGCAATTTAGAAGATAAATTACGCTTAAAATTACAATTACTTTACAAAATTAAAACAAAAAAAAAACGAAATGTGATTATTTTAAAAATTAAGCTTAAACATTTAAGGTATTTTCTTTTATACAATTTTCAGGGAAGCCTTACATTATTTTTTTGAAACTGAATTTTGAAATTCCTTTCCAAGCTTACTTTTTAATGGTTTAAAAATGTTTCAGTAAAATTAAAAAAAAAAACGAAATATGAATTTTGCCATTTGGGAATGATAAAATGGTAAAAACAATTTATGTTTTCAATTATGACTCACCTTATAATATTAATGGAGGGGACAGAAATCCACAAGAATTTCAGCGTATCAGGGTGGGTTATAAATTCATGATTGATTCACCTAATTGGTCAAAAGTCCATGGTGATCCTTTGGCCTGTATCTGTGTACTTATGATTCTGTGCCGATAATAAAACTTTAAAAGATACGATGAGCTGTTTTATGACTTTGCAGTCGCTGTATTGCAGTTGCTTTTTATCATTATAAAAACGAAATACAATTTTGTTTTTCATCGCTTTTTGGAATTTGAAAAAAAAGTCAAATTTTGGAATTGATCTTACTTTGTTGGCCTTTATTAATTTTATGTCTCCAATTTCAAAAAAAAAAAATATCTTCATCATGTTTTTTAATAATTATAGAATTCACCTGCAGCAGATAACTACACCATTCTACATCATCTCGAACCAGAACAAACCTACGAAATAGAAGTATCAATGCAAAATTTATTTGGTATTGGTCCTTCGGCATTAGCAATTGCCTCAACTGCAAAACTACCTACAGAAATTCCAAGTCCTTCGTTTATTGTTGTTGGAGATTTCAAAGTTACTTTGTTGAACACTTCAAGTGATAGTTCTACAGCTACAGAAATCTATGATAGTGATCAGATAATTGTTGGATATGATGTCTTAGTTGGACAAAGAACTTTCTTTGTTTCTGATATTAGCGGACATGTTTTTAGGTAAGAAAATAAATGTTTCCTTTTTTAGATAGAGGGTTGAGTAAAAAAAATAATGTCATTAATTGAATTGGCTGCCATTTTGTTACCGAGTTCATCAAAGGGAGATTTCGGAGGGCCTCCAGCAATCGCATGGTGTTTTCAATTGGTAAAATAAATCAATTAATTTTTGATTTGGATCTGTCAAAACGCATATTATGCATTCCAATGGGCAAATAAATCGATTTATTTTTTGTCATTAAAAATTTAAAGTTGTCAATTTACAAATTTGTTTTTTTACTGTACGAATTTAATTCGATTAAATGAAAATTGTGTTCCAAGGCATTTCTGATATAAAACGGAAACAGTTAAAAATGAATTGGTAAATTCATGAAGCTCTTTTTTCTCTTCTAAAAGTCATCAAGTTATGATGAGTTTTTTGAAGTTATGAAACAGATATAAAATTACACGAATACAATGACAAAAAAAATCAATTTGAAATTGTGTCCAATTCACCACGAAATAAATCAATTTTTAGATTGAAATCTGAATTTACCAATCGAAAGCACTATCAGTTGCCTAAACAGGATTCCTCATCAAAAAATCTCAGTTTTGCTGTCAAAATACTATAACGGAGCGAAATCTCCGATATCTCTCTTTTCTAAACGCGCCTAATAATAATAATAATAATTTCGCATTCTTCAGGTGCTGATTTTCTTTCCGTTGCTATTTTTTGTCAACTAATTGTATATCTGTTAATAAAATAAATGTCAAAGCACAATGACAATTGACGCCATTTGCAAAAATTATGACACATTCACATTATTACATTACTTTTGCCCCACCATGACAGTTGGTTTGTTCGCGTACTAGTCCAAAACTGTCATATTTAGTCCAGAGTCTGTCAAAGTTCATATTAGAAAAAATTTCGGACAAGTACGCGAACAGATTAAATACTTTGTATATGAAAACTATATAGTAATATCAAGGAGTCGTTTTTATTTGGGCTTGATTTCGATATGTTTTTAGATTTTGAGAGCGTAGACATCAATGATAAGAAAGAGCAGGTCATGTTATATTGTAAGGGAGTAAGAGAGTTTAATGCCAACTTTCAAATTTGGTCCCTCAACAAAAAGTTGAGAAAAGTTGGTGGATTTCGACACTATGTGACTCAGCAGTCGTCGATGTTGAGGAGACTTCTAAAGTTTTCATATACAAAGCTAAATAAAGGGTTTTCCATTAAGGGCGGTTTGATTTTAAAATTGAATAAAACAAATTGTACATGAGAAATAAGTTTTTTTTCTCTACTTGAGAGCCCTATCAATGATATAATGTGTGAAACATAACATCGTTTAAATGGCCGCCGCGGCTTCACTGGGTGGCGCGGATTCAAAAGGTCCAGTTTTCGATGACTTTGGCGCATAAATCAGGCTGAATTTCACCGATGGTATCGGTTATGTTGTCTTTGAGGGCCGCGGTGGTTTGCGGCTTATTCGCAAAGACTCGCAACTTAAGAAAGCCCCACAAGAAAAAGTCCAAAGAGGTCAAATCACACGATCTTGATGGCCAATTCACGTCGCATCGGCGCGAGAAAACCATGCCATGAAACCGCTCGTGCAGAATATCGATCGTGTCTTGATCTGTGTGGCACGTAGCGCCATCGTGTTGAAACCATATATGTCTTGGGGTTCCATATCATCCAATTCAGGTTGGTGATCATCCACCTAGCGATCGTCGTTGACGGTGATGGCCCCTCCAGCCCAAAATCCACAACAAACATTAACTTTGTTTGGATGCATTGGCACCTCCGGCAATTTTGCTTATTCACGTACCCATTCATCCAAAGATGGGCCTCATCGCTAAAGATGATTTTTCGACCAAAATTGGGACCAACTTCCAACTGCTCCAAAACCCAATTAGCGAACACACGACGCTGCGTATGGTCGTTTGGATTATTTGCCTTTAGTAACTGATTAAGAGACGATATTTTGACAGAAATAAAAAGAAACAATATGGCCGCCACGAGCTGTCAAAATCAACCCGTTCTTATTGGAAAACCCTTTATCCCCCCCCCCCATCTTTATTTAAAATTATTAAATTTGAAAAAAAATTGATATAGAATTAACATGGAGAACTCAGTAGAACGTGATGCGATATTACTTCCAAAATCATTCGAAAATTATAAACCGTCAAAACTAACCGTCGATTGGTTAACTTTGAACTTGTATATCCTAGCCGAGACTCGAAATGAGGTAATATATTTAAATTCTATTGATATGCTGCAAATTTAAAAAGATATATTTTGTTCTTAAAGGTTTCGCAGAAGTCTTGGGTGATATTTCAAGCTGGATCTAATGGCGGCGGTGATTTGAAAGTGATCGTTGAAGATTTGAATGAAAGACCTCTTGAACTGCATGTTGATCCCTTAAATGGGTATCTATTCTGGATAACTCAGGAATCTGGCATCTATAGATTAGATCTCGCCCAAGGAATTTGGACGAATATTTTCAAAACAGGAAATTTCAGCGCATTTTCTATTGATCCAAAGAAATTTCTATTAACTGCATTTTCCAAAAGTGAAAAACATTTCCAAAGAATTTCATATGATGGCAAATTATCATTCGAAGCTGATGTTGATGCCTCATCGGAAGTAATAATTGATCTCGTTAATTATGGATCAAGCGTCTACTGGACAGACGGCAGTCAAATCTTCAACAACCAATCAGTAACGGTATTATTCGAAACGTGCCAGTTTCTCAAACTCTTTCATTCCTCTGCTCAGGAAAAACAAACTGTAAATCATCCTCCAGTGGACTTTCAAGCTCTTCTTAGTGCTGATAAGGCTAAACTTTCTTGGAAGCCACCCAGAAAATCATATTTCCAAAGTCAATTTGCGCAAATAGCTTATGAATATGATCTAGAAGTCAAGGAAGATGAAGTTAATGTGGTGGCAATTAGAAATATAAAATCCGAATTCTTTACCCTAGATAAGCTTAAGCCAAGCACAGAATATTGGTTTCGAGTTAAAGCTAACCTTATGGAAGGTGGCGATGATGGTCCTTGGAGTGAATGGTTCAAGTCAAAAACATGGATGCCTTCCGAGGAACGATATATTCTCTGGGCAACGGAAAATGGTCTAATTCGTTCCGATGAAGTTGGTGATGATTTGAAAACTTTATTAAATGGATCGATAACGTCTGTGACTTGGGCCAATGGAACTTTATTTGTAGTCAAAAATTCCCAACTTTATAATTGGGATATGACAAATCTCACAGGTTTTGAAGTTGACGATTCAGCTGGAAATGTTGCCTTTGATTGGAAAGGTAATCAGTTGTACTTTACCGACACGTCTAAGGGAATTGTAGTCCGGTCGCAAGTGGACGGAACTAGCCGGGAGCTCCTGCCAATCTTAGATGCCAAAGATATTAAATTAGACTCTGAAAATGGTTACATATATTTCTCCACTGGATTACGAATTAAAGCATGCAGATTAAATGGCAAAGCTTGCATGACATACTATAGAACTTCTCTATTCTCCGAAGAGGAACTGATTGGACCAACTCTGGATTTGAAAAATGGACGTGTCTTATGGACAATTCAGTCTGAACATGATGGATATTTATTCAGTTCAGCTTTGGCTCATATGTCGAAGAACCCAGAATCACCTTTAATAACTCCTTTGGATAGATTTCCAGTTGAAAGTTGGTTTTCTTTTATGTCCGCTGATCGCTTGGTCTGGCCAACGAAAATAAGTTCAGTAATAATGGCGAATGGAAGTGGTGGCATGGAAGCTCTTATGCATTTTCATGAAAATAAAATAAATAGTCTTTATGTTGTGGAACCAAAACTAAGACTTCAAGCATCTTTTCACATAATACCCGATCAGGTTGATAATTCGACAGTGAAAGTTGTAGGATTGTGGGATAATTTTAACATAACCTGGGAGCCTGTTTATGTGGAAAGTGTCTATTTTAATGTTAGCTATTCGGTTCAAATTGGTGATAAAGTTTTCTTAGAAAGCTCTGAGCCATCTGTTCATTTCCCACGTACAGATCTTCAACCATATTCTGCCCTTACAGTCTGGATAACGAGCAATTCTCCCTGGAAGAGTTCACTGCCGACTGTTGTTGAAATATTCTCACCAACAGCTGCTCCATCGGAACCTCAACGCTTGAGAGTGTTCATTAATCGTGTTGCCAACCCATTTCAAGGAACTGAAAACATCTCAGCTGTTGTTCGTTTTGAGCCACCTGAAGAACCAAACGGGCCAATAGTTCTGTACTCTATTGTTTGCCAAAGAGGCAAAGAGTTTGTAGACTCTATTAACTCCACCGGCACCGGCGGTCTTGAGGCGATATTTTGGGGTCTCGAAGATAATTCAACATATTCGTTCCAAGTGCAGGCCTTCACTTCGGGTGCCGGAGGTCAGATCTCAAAGGCGGTCGAAATAACGGTTAACTCTGAATATCAGTCGATTCCTAAACTGATCATAGCAGGCGATGGACTTATTGAACTATTGGATATAGACTTAAATTCTACAAAAACACTGGCCAAATCTGAGGGAGCTATACAGCATCTTGCTCTCATTAGCGGCGAGAAGAATTTTGTCGTTTGGATTGATGATGCCGCACAAATGATGGCATACTATCTAGAGAATGTCAGCATTCTCACACATTTAGACTCAAAAGTTCAAAGCCTTACAGCCGATTGGGTTTCCCGAATGGTTTATTGGTCGCAATCGGATCATGGTGGCGGAAGCACAATACATTCGCTGGATATGAATCGTTTCGAAGGAGAACCCCTCGTGGGCAAGCTAGTTATATCAAACCCAAAACCTATTAAGAACCTTGTTATGTTCCCGTTAAGTCAAACTTTATTGTGGCTTGAGCTCGATGGAAATCTTAGTGGTTGGAATTTCAAGAATTCAACAGAGATTAAATTATTCCCTGGATTGAATACCACCTATCGAACCCTCTATCCTGGTTCATTTGAAGAAAATTCAGAATCTGTGATTTTGGTGGATGAAGACGAAAATACTTGCATTCTTCATATTCACGATGAAACATGCCAAACCTTGAAGATCGGAATCGATGCAAATAATTTGTTTATAGCACAGGATAATGGTTACTTTTATGTTTTGAAAAATCATTCGATACGAGCCTATAATCGTTCGTCACCAGATTCTCTGGAATACATGGTACACACAGATCGAATTGATATGATTGCAGCATTGAGCTTTCAGCCTTTCCCAGAGAGAAGATGCATTTTGCCAGACTTCCATGAAGAGCCTTTGGTTGAAACGAATTTACTGGTTCCACAATTAATTAATACAACCACATTTAGTCTGGAATTGAAATTTCCAAAGATTTCAACTCCTTCCGATTGTGGTATTGAAGTTCCGGGCCTTAAGTATACTCTGCTCCTGACTGAAGCCGAAAATGACAATACCGACGCAAACATTTTGCACTCTTTTGAGCCCCAGATGAATATTACCGATCTTAAACCATTTACTAGATATAATCTTCAGCTTCAGATTAGCAACTATTACACCGAGGAATTTGGGCTTCCCGGTGTGTCGGGTGCAAATGTTACAATGTCTACAGCACCTGGGACACCATGGGCTCCAGACAATGTTACTGTTTCAGCAGTTAGTCCGCGCGATGGCCTCGTCGAATGGATGGAACCGCAAATTCTGAACAATGATCGTGTGTGGTATGAAATACATTGGCAAACTGAAAATCCCACAAATGGCGTTGTTCATCGACATCAAATAATTATACCGGAAAATGAAGAAAAATGGAATTCCCACTTGCTGTCAAGCCTTCGACCAGATCACACATATAACGTATGGATTATTGTCTTCTCGACTTTAACTGCTTTTAATGAAACTTCAATTTTCACCTTCCGGACATTCCCAGAGCCGGAAGACTTGGCTTTCATTAACTCAACTTCCAGCAGCTTGACTCTTAGTTGGAATGCTTCAGCTGATGTAACATCAGCCTTTCTGCTTTACTCTCCTCTCAATATAGACGATTATATAAGTGTGAATATAACAAGTGACTCACACAGGCGCGTTATAGAATCGCTGGAACCAAAAACAAAATACACATTTCAAATGAAGCTATTTTATTCCAATTCAGTGTATTCATATGTTTGGCCACCAGATAATCGATTTGTTTTCGAAACTCTTGCTGATCGTCCAGGTGCTCCCGGCCAGCCGCTTATCGAACACATTAAAGGAGAGGTTTTTAAAATATTTTGGGAACCTGCACGTAATAATGGAGCACCAATATTAGAGTATTCACTCGAGGCTCTTCAATCGAGTCAAGTTAAGAGAGTCCGCAGATCTCATTATTTTCCTCAACAAGACGATCGACAAGTGAGTAATAAGACTTCTGGTAGATTGGGTCAATTGCCGTGGGCTGAGGAGATTCAGCCAATTCAGGATAAGTGGATACCATATTGCAATGGAACTGATACAAATTGTATTATTAAGGAATTGCACACAATGAGGCTACTTATGTTTAGAGGACGAGCTAGGAATGCATTCGGCTGGGGACCGTATAGTGCTGATAGCGAAATGATCGCAGAGCCATTTGTATCGCCCAGAAAGCGTGATACATTAGTGTTTGCTATCGTAGCACCGATAACTATTGTTTCGACTTGTGTCAGTATGGCTTTTCTTATTAAATATGGTAAGTTTAAGTGTCATTAGTCTTATTAATGTCTTATTAATGCCAGATATTGATTTTAAAAATTAATTTGGTGTTGTAAAGATGGAACTCAGAGGATGGCTTAAGGACTAGACTGTATTAAAAATTTTAAAATTTAAAGGGTGAAATGGGGTAAAAATAAAAGGACATTCATTTTCAAAAATTCTTCCTGTGTTTTAATGGTATTATTTAAAGGATAGATTTCAAGAATGACTTAAGTGTTAGATATTTTTAAAATTTAACTACATAGGGTTACTATTAAGGGGATAAAACTATCCATTAAAAAAAAATACTCGTAAGATACTAAAAAAAAATACTCGTTTTGTATTTGAAAGGCAACAATTAGAGGGAATTCAAAGTTAATTTTAGAGAATGTGAGCTATAT
Source organism: Melangyna quadrimaculata (assembly GCA_949320155.1). Lineage (NCBI taxonomy): Eukaryota > Metazoa > Arthropoda > Insecta > Diptera > Syrphidae > Melangyna > Melangyna quadrimaculata. The sequence goes on from OX439484.1 coordinate 48,806,158, forward strand.
ATAGAGTGAAATGGGGTTTAACCAATAGAATGTACCTATTCGAATTAAAAAAAAACATACTTTGCCTTTGAAAGCTAATATTAAGAGGATGTAAATCTTTTAGTTTGGTAAAATAACTAGAGTTTTTGTTTGTCACGCATTATCTCAGAAACCGCACGTTCAATTTTAAAAATTAGTTTGCTGTTTTAAAGGCTGTACTTATAGGATGGTTTTAGAGCTAGAAAATTTAGCAATTTGTAGGGTGAAATGTGTTAAAAACACAAATGGCATTCGATTTTAGCGGATGAATTTTCTAGAATGACTTAAGTGTTAGATATTTTTTAATTAGCTACTTTAAGGGTGAAATAGGGATCAGGGAAAAAAGCTATCAATTTCTTTAAAAAATCTATTTTTGTATTTGAAATGTAAAATTTAGAGAATGTACATTTCTAGGATTTATATTTATATATTCACAATTTTGGACAAACATTTTTATCTGCTCGAAGAAAGCGTGAGCGGGCAGTATAGTATAGTATGTATTTTGATATAAATATCTTTACAGTTCATGGCCGAAGAAAACATGCAAAGAAACTTGTAGATGATTTGCGACCAAGCATTTGGGGTCTTGATATAGCCACTGTCCAACAAGTAGCAAGAAGCCGAAACTTCTCTCAGACCAGTAGCATGTTGTACACTGGTAAGCCTTTAACAGATGGTGATATCGCCTTGCTGCCGCAAATAAGTCGCAACCAGATAAATATGCAACGATTTTTGGGCAGTGGTGCCTTTGGTGAGGTCTATGAAGGGTTAGTAACTTATTCAAGTGATGGATCACAAGATCGGGTTGCTATTAAGGTATAATTAATTTCATCGAAATCCCCATATAATCATGGTTTATGAGCTAAACATTTTGAAATACATTATGTTCATTTACAGACTCTTCGCAAGGGCGCCAATGACCAGGAGAAAACCGAACTTTTGCAAGAAGCTCACCTTATGAGTCATTTCAAGCATGAGAATATTGTCAAACTGATAGGAGTGTGCTTTGATCTGGATTCGATGTGTATCATAATGGAGTTGATGGAGGGAGGAGATTTACAGACATACCTGCGAGAATCTCGACCTTCAATGGGCAAACAAGGCACACTCTCACTTCTCGAGCTTGTTGGCATGTGTCTAGATGTATGCACTGGCTGTCGCTATCTAGAGGATCTGCATTTCCTTCATCGAGACTTAGCTTGTCGCAATTGTCTTGTCTCATCGGTGGATCCACAATTTCGAGTTGTGAAAATCGGTGACTTTGGTTTGGCTCGAGATATTTACAAGTGTGACTATTACCGCAAGGAAGGCGAAGGTTTGTTGCCAGTACGTTGGATGGCTCCGGAATGTCTTGTCGATGGAGTATTTACTTCTCAGTCGGATATATGGTCATTTGGGATATTACTTTGGGAAATCCTGAGTCTTGGACAGCAGCCCTACCCAGCACAGAGTAATTTGGAAGTGCTGAATTTTGTTAAAGAGGGTGGGCGACTGGAACGACCCCAAGACTGTCCGGAAAAACTGTAAGACATATACAAATTAAAGCTACCAATTCAACTGCCTATACCTAATTCTATATTTTTTGTTTTAGATACAATCTGATGATCGAATGTTGGAGTCATGATCCTCAAGACAGACCAACTTTCCAAAGATGTCTTACTGATTTGATGTCAGTGAAAGTCGAAGCTTTAAATATGATTCATATAAAATCTTATGAAGGTAAGGATTTGTTGTTTTTCTGTTTAAAAATTAAGTATTGAAGAATATCTTTATCTTTTGTTTTGTCAAAAGGTGGAATTGCAAACATGTCCTACTCGGATTCGGAGTCTGACGGAGAAAGTATTTCTAAAGGTGAGTTGTTCGTCTAAGACTAAGTTTTTCAGTGACTTATAAAGTTCACCAAATACGATGGGGCATATTCATAGTCATTTTAGACCTGGGTCTAAGTTAAACATAGCTTTGGTTGAATTTTTGGACGTTGATTCTATTTTTTTAAGATTTTCATTTCAAAATATTTGAAGCTATTTGTGTAGTATACCAAGTTAATTATCTTATATAAATATAAAACCACCAATTTGTAATTAAAATCGGTCTGTATCATTGAGCAAAAATTGTCTTAAACTGGAGTTTAGTTAAACCTGGGTCTATCTGCGACTATGAATATGCCCCGATGAGTTTAAGTCGAGTTTAATTCCGAATATAATACAAAACAAAAGTATGTTTACTCCAAAACTAGGATGATCTCGCACTGAAAAGTTAGGCGTATAACACTTTTTTTTAATAAATATGTTCTAATAAGACAACTTTTTTCTAGTTTATGTTACGGAAAGTCTCGATAAACGCTCCAGTCTAAATAGCAGCTTTAATGAAAAACCAAGCCAAAGAAATCAATATGATGAAAGTCCAAGGGAACTTACCTTATTTAGCGTTTCCATGCCAACTGAACCAGAGTTCAATATAAATCAGCCAAAGCAGAAGTCAGTTCATTACGTTAATGAAGGACTGTCCAGATTTTAGAAATAATTACTTGAATAAAAGCATGTGTTTAGTTTTAGAATATGTATGTATACCAACCATGATATTTTTTGTGATGTTATATTGAATATAATATGTGTATATTTTTTTTTTAAATATATCATTTAAATAAAATACTTTTGAATTAATTAAGAATTATGGACAAACAATCGAAAAACTCCTGGAATTTTGTAAAGTATTCAAATGAAAAGAAAAATTATGATTTTAGTTGTGGTAAAATAAATTTTTAATGGAGTGTGAATAAATAATCCCTAAATTACGTAGAGTATTCGGAAAAAAAAAAAGATAAATGTTCGAAAAAACAGTTTCACAAAACATTTAACTTAAAATGTGAACTATTTAAGTCGTAATCAAAGTACTTTTAAAAATAAATAATGTTTTAATTGAATTTTATTCAATACAGTCCACTAAAACAGAAAACAACAACAATATTTTCTATTTTTTTCGTTTTTCTTCTTCATTGTAGTTAAGGTACTAAATCGCCATCAACTCAAACATCTTACTTTGACCCCAGCATTCAAGCAAACATATCGCGCCGCACTCTCTTTTTCTAATCGATGGGATTTTAATATGTACCTATCTTGTATTTTAATATTTTTAAGTGCTCGATAGACACTTTATTGTTCAAAATTAGATAATTTTTGTACCTATAAAAAAAAACATTTTATTGTTCAAAATTAGATAATTTTTGTACCTATAAAAACAACTTGATTTTATAATTTGTTTGTTTTTTGTATTAAATATTGAAAATATTGGATTCCATTACTTTCCGTATTAAAATAAAATACACGACTGGATCGCACCAACTTGCCCTCGTTGCTAACAACTTTAACGTGACTAGAAACTGACTAAGTACATTGTACACAAGATACATATATTACAGGTAATATCACTAGCGTTTTGATTTTTGTTCAGTTTTGCGCATGTTGTCAAAATCAATAATAAAAAATTGAGTCTGGGGTCGACCCCCACTAGTAACTTCCCGTTGGTGCACTTGAAAACCATATAGGTACTGGTACATATGTACATTATTTACCTAAGTGGTGGGTGGTAGAGTATATATTATAAAATTATATATTTTTTAGAGTAATAACTTTGGGGTTTTTGATAATCAGTATATAGGTAGGTATATATATAGAGATACAGGGCGATTTAGAATAGAAAAATGTTTATATTTTGTATATAAATAGCTTACAAAATTCTAAGAATCTTACTTGTAAAACTTTTTTTCCTAACTCTCCTCGGTATGGATTTATTATTTATTTAAGCCAGTTATTTCTTTTTTTAAAACAGACTATTGGCTAAGAAAAAACAAAGTGTAATTAAAAAAAAAACATGTTTTCAAAGAATATAAAAAGGCAAATTAAGTGTCAAATGCTAAATTGCGATTTTGAAGCGAGTTTGAGTGTAAGAATTTTTCGAATGACGAATTAAAACATTTTTGAAAAGTTTTTTTTTGCAACATTTTGATTTTATAAAGGGTGCTTTTAAAAATCTTAAAATTACACAACATTTAGATGGTGTATGCATATATTTTTGGTAAAAATTTGAAATCGATATCATTGTTTCTTTTTCAAAATATTTGAGTTGAAAATTATTTGTTAAGAATTTTTCATAGTTTTTTTTTTCCATTTTTTTTGCTCTAAAAAAAAAAAACAAACTGTCTATTGATTTTTTTTAAAATTACCAGTGTTGTTGACTACGTCATTATAAATATGTAAAAAAAAAACATAAACTGGGTTCAGAATCATTTTTTGTTCTTGAAATATCTGAGACGAAAATTATTTTTCAACTGTTTTCCTTAGTTTAAAAAAAAGTGTCTGCTAAATTTTTTTTTAATATTTACCAATTTGGTATTGTGTAATTATGTGTAAAATAAAATTAGTCTGAAGTGAATATCTTCCAGATAAATGACATTTTACAGCTCCTTTTTAGATTGCTGTAGTAAAAAAACCGTTTAATGAATTTGTTAGGAAACCTTTTCAGCACGTTATGACAATATTATCTGTAAAATAAAATGTATCCGAGGTCGGTATCTTTATTCGTTCTCGAGATATGGTGGACGAAAAAAGTACCCCAAACGTACGTACATACATACACACATTGAGACATCTAGCTATAAATGATGAATTCTGATTCTAGAGACCTCAAAACGTGAAGATATGTCAAAATTTTCAATTCGACAAATTGCACCAATTACAATAACTTCCAATGGGAAGTTAAAAACTGAATTTCAAATAATCACCAAATTTGTTTTTGCTTACTGTTTTTGTTTACACAAGGGGCAGCCATCTTGAAATTTGACAAGCTGCGCCTGATAATAACTTAGATATGTGTACTGTGCATTGTACATATGTACATAGTACATATGTACATACGTATTATAAATTACTAAATGTGTACTCCGTCTTTAAGTATTTATTAAACTACAATTTTTAGCAAAATTTTTGCCGTTATTTACCGTAATTCGTGAGTTAATTATCGTGAGGGACCCCGGCCACTGTAAGAGTATGGCCAGTGTTGTGGCACTTCAATTCAACGCATCATCAAATCACTAACTATGCGCTTTTTTATTACTCTTCAAAGTCATCCCCACTCTAATAGAACATTTATTTGCTTATGTCGGAATTATATTGGAAAAAAATTCAAGTAAACTCAAACTACAGATATCACATAATAATAAAAATCGACTTACCAAGTTCTTGCAAATAGGTGCTTTTGGTTCTGTTAAGTATTTCATTACTTTCAGGAATTCCATCGGCATCGTTCATTTTCTAAATCTGAACAATCCTTGTTGTTGTCATTTCGAAAATCTTTGAAGCTTCCACAAAATTTTGATTCAATTGGTATAGGGATAGAATTTCTGTGTTCACGATTGTTTTTCTTTTTTTTCAAATCTCAGCATTCTCTCAAGATGTTATTGCAATCAAATTAGTTGAAGATTTTTTTGGGTTTCGCATATAAAAAGCTTAAGTCAAGTCTCACCCGTGAAATTTCATAAGATTAAAACACCAATCAATTATGTAAAAAAAAACTTTGCAATACTTATAATCCTTCTAAAAAGTACCTTACAATTCAAGATGCATTAAAACGACCATAGCTCTTAAAGGTGTGTTATTAAAAATTAAAATAACATTCGTATCCTTTTGGCAAGAAGAAAGTACTATTTAATTAGGGAAAATTAACTGCGTGCCAAAAGAAAAACATAAATGACTAGACAAATTTTAAAGCTTTATGCTATCATGAATAAATCTTACTCCAAAAAAATTGTTTCGTAATCTAATAGTACTAATCTTAATTTTAGGAATTAACCACATCTAAATCTGGGAACTCATATTTGTGACCTTTCACATTATATTTATAAATTTAAGAAGAATCCTTGTAACAGTGACCATCCGAGAATTGAGCCTGATATTTTTTGTCTTTGGAATCTTTAAAGAAATTATGTACAAATACAAAAATTATACACTTTTGACATGCCTGGTGAAACTTTGAAGTACTATAACTTCTTAACGGTTAATGGCTTAAACAAATTTCCAGAAAGGGTTTTTTTATGGAAAATTACATTAGCTATCTGTTGGTGTAACAAATTCTTTTTTTTTTGCTTGAACGTACTGTTTTTGAGATATTTGGTAAAAACTCATTTTTGGCACGTTTGAACCCTCATAAATAAGTCATCGGCTATTTGAGCACATGTTTTTTTAGATTGTATGTAATCTCAATACGAAAATCAGCCCGTTACAATTTGTTTCCTTTCTTTGGCATTTTGATGTCTATTCTTACTGGGTTATAATATTCTTCTTCAAAATCGTTAATTTATTTATCTTTGGTTATCGCATGATCTTAAAAATTAACACTGGTGCTAATGTAGGTCGCGGTGCAGATTAAAAATAAGAAATTAACGATTTCTCAAAAACTGATATGTAGATATATTTGAAAGATTAAAATTGACTATTAAAGTAGAAAAACATTTTTAAATAACAAAAAGGAATGGATTATTTCAATGAAACAAAACGAAAAAACAACCACAAAAAGAAAAGACATTAACGAATGAGCAACATGTTTCTTCGAATCCTTATTTGACTCAAAAAATGAAAGAGACAATTATATCAGCTCGAGCCTGACCTTAAATAACCAAAGAAAACAACATTGACGAATTTGTATACTTTTATGGAAACAGATATCGCAGCATCTATCGACAGTTTGAAGAATGAGAAAAGCGCAGGAAATGACGGACTTGAAGCCGAAATGCTTAAATACGGAAACGTAGCCCTGACACCAATACTGACAAGAATATTCAATGCAATTTTAAAGACACAACAAATACCAGAACAATGGCAACAGAGCAGTATAATATTAATATAATAAAAAAGGAGATAAAGATGACATCAACAATTATAGACCCATAAGCCTGGTTAGTGCGTTCGACTGTCACGCTGGAGGTCTGGGATCGCTTCCCAGCCTCGTCCATCTGAAAAATAAAAAAGTTTTTTTTCAGGGCTACTGCCTCTTGCGAGGAATTGACGTTCGGATTCGGCATAAAATTGTAGGTCCTTTCCATTCCTGTCGAAAGGCGCACACAGGAATGGTTGCGAGTTGTTAGTCACTAGGCCTGGTTCTTCATGAGCCGTTGTGCCACGCGATTTATTTATTTATTTTAAGCCTGATATCAACAATATATAAACTATTCTCAAAGACATTATATAATTTAATGAAAAAATCATTAAATGACAACCAACCTCGAGAACAAGCTGGATTCAGAGAAGGTTTCTCAATTTCGGACCATCTACAGACAATCAATCAGATCATTGAAAAATACAATGAATATAGAAAAACACTTTACCTTCTTTTTATTGACTTTACTAAAGCCTTTGAAACAGTGGAACACAATAACATCTGGACATAACTAACAAATCAAAACATTCATGAGAATTTTAAGGACTATGGAAAACATTTATAACAACTCAACTGGAATAGCAAATATGGACGAAATACCTGGGGACAAAAACTTAATAATTCAAGATTTGCAGAGGACGTGGTTCTTCTATCTGATTCACCGAAAGACATTCAATCAATGATAGCCGAACTTGATTCCACCAGCAAACAATACGGACTATGTTTAAACTTGACGAAAACAAAGATTATGACAAACCATATAAAAGCGGATATAATTCTTAATGACAAAAAATTGGACTATCTTGAAGACTATATATATCTGGGTCAACTGAAATCATTTATAAGCCAGGACGAAAAAGAAATAAACCGACGAATAGCCAAACAGTACTGGAGTGTCAAAGATATTTTAGACTCAAAGATAAGTGGCGACATGAGAAAATACATTTTGGACTCTACAATTCTTCGTGTGATGACACATCGGCTTGAAACATTAGGACTAACATCAATGTTACAGGAAAAGCTGCGTATTTGCCAAACAAAAATTGAACGAAAATTGCTGAACATAAGACAAGTACAAAGAATACGAAATGAAGAAATAAGAAAAAGGATAAGAATAGTCGACGTGATACAAAGAACAAAAATACTAAAATGGAGCTGGGCTGGACATGTATCGAGAATAGATGACCAAAGATGTACAAAGCGAGTGACCAAATGGTTACCCTTCGACGAAAAAAGACCGAATGGATGACCTACAAAACGATGGGCAGATGACCTAAAACAATTCAACGAGAATTGGTATAACGACGCCAAGTGCAGAGATATATGGGCAGCATTGGGGGAGACTTATGCCGGAACTTAACTTAAATTTTGAAAAAAAAACTATTAAATTTAAATGTAAATATAATTTTAAAATTCTATTTCTATTTTTATTGATTGTAATTTGAAATGGTAAATAAAGCTTTTAATAATAATAACAATTGAAGTAGAACATTAGTACTTTTAAATTACGAGACAATTTTTAAACATTTGTTCATGATAGCACAAGTATATGGCAAAAAAATTAAAAACTAAAATCATTCTTATCTGAGCCAATCCAGAAAAATGAATAACACTATTAAAATTAGCATACTTGAATTATCTTTGTCGGATATGAAAGACATCTGTCGGGTTTTGAAGCAGAAGCACATTGAATTAGTCTCTACATACATATCTATACATACCGCCACCAGCCCTGAACGCTGAACCATGAATGTTCGAAAATGAAATTTTAACGATATCGCGTTTACATATTCTACTAGATTCACCTTATAGTCTCATTTATATTTTAAAATATTATATACTCTTGGATATACCGACATTAACCATACTAAAGAAGACATGAAATATCATAATCAAAAATTCATCAAATCAACTTATCAATTTAAAACAAAATTTTTCATTCACACTTCTGGCTTAAGTCGGACGAGATTATATTCTAAGGTCCAGTTTTTCAGTGACGAGTTTAAAGTTAAATTGGAGTTAACTCAACAAATTCAAAGGGTTAACTCAGGTTTAACTCCGAAACTCAGATGATCTCACACTGAAAAACTGGGCCAAAGCTATTATATTTTTAAAATCGTGGACCCCAAATTTGATACCAAAAATTACAAACAGGGTTGTTGATCGCTTAAAATAAACTAAATCACTCTTTAATTTAAAATAGCAGCAGCATTATACTAAAACTGTAGCAACAAAATGTCCGTGCACACTGAACTGCATTGTGACTCCATAGGACTAATCTAAGCCTATCTAGTAGTAGCAGTAAAACGGTGTTTTTATTTTTATTTCACAAATAAAGCAATTTCTTCTGTAACTGTACTTTAACAACCATTGCAAAGTAACAATTGATTTCGTGAAGCTCGTTGTTTGGTATACTTATCATCTATTGAAAACTTAAAATAATTTATTCAACAGCAAATATTGAAGTTTTTATGACGCCATATATATCTCACACTTCTAGGTCTTATAATATAAATAGGCAATGCTTTCATACCACTTTGGTGTTTTTAGACGTTACTTAACCTCAAAGCATTTAAGTACATTTAACAGATCTTTCGATATTCCATCAACATCAAAAACAGACTCTGAACAATTTTTAATGTTTTGAAGAATTTTGAAGAAAGAAATTTTTTATATTTGCTTTTGTTTGTTTTCTTTAATCCGCCTAAAATTCACAACCAGCAGGAACTGTTGCAGTGGTAGAGGTGTAAATAGAGATCTTGCAGTGTCCAAGTGTGCAAGGAATAAGTGTTAACTATAATTAACGAAACCAAAAAAAAAAGTGCTTGGAATATTGTCTTTAAAAGGAAAACATAAGAGAGAATACATTTTTCTTTATTTCCTCTGAAATCGTGTCTAAGAGAGGAAGTAGGCGTATTAATAATAATTAAATTGTTTGTTTGACATACTCTTCTAAGAGATAAACATCGTCCAACGCACCTACTCGGGCTCCACTTTGACTTCGTGACCATCGTCTTCCTGCTTTACATCATCGTCATCTTCGTCCTCTTTGCTGTTCTCATGCAACAGCACATACTCCCTCGAACTAAAGCCAAACTTAAGAACGTCCTTCTCTATCAGTTCTACATATCTCCTCGCATCGATCTTATTGCTATTTAAGAATGTCCCATTCGCCGACTCCAGATCAATAACGTAGGGGCGCACCCGGCGCCCAGTGGAGCCGTCTTCCCGTTCGAACGGAACCAATCGGTATTGCAGGGCTGCGTGCTGTTTGGAACACGAAGGATGATCAACCGGCAAGTCACATACTTTGCGATCTCTGCCGATTAGGAAACAGCTTTGTCGGTGAATGTGCAATGTGGGAAGGGCTTTTTCGCCCTTGAATGGGTACAATCGCCATCGACGTTTGGGCTTGCGTGCCTCAGGCGGCTCAGCATACTTGATTACAACACCGTTCACAGTGTTGGTGTCCTCTGTTAGTTTGCCACTCAAGGCGAAGTTGGGTTTTTCCTTCTCGGCTGGGCTCTTATCCTCCTCCTTCTTGATCCCAGTTTCGTTCTTTCGTGTACCCCACTCGAAGTCCTTCTCATCTTCGCCATTGTTATCTCGGCGTGGAAAGTTCCGTGGCCTTCTTGGACTTCGGCTACGACTGTAACAAATAGAAATATTTAATCAAAGAGTAGATGAAGAAATTAACTCGAACTTACCGTCGTCCAGAGTCTCGCTCGCGATCAGATTGACGGTCCCTGTCATTTCGTTCTCTTTCACGGTCATCTTGTCGCCTGTCTCTTGGTTCATTTCGTCCTCTGTCGTCGTTGCGTCCACGTTCATCATTGCGTCCACCTCTGTCATCATAACGTCCAGCTCTATCATCGTTGCGTCCTCGATCTTCGTCTTGGTTACGTCCTCCTCGAGGAGCTGAATGGCCGTCGTCTCGTCGATCTCTGCCCCAATCGCGATTGCCGCCGAATCCATCCCTGCCCCGAAAACCATTATCACGATTGTCTCGCCAGTCATTGTTATTCCAGCCACGATTCCAGTTATTGCCATCTCTTCGGTCGCCATAACGATTATTTTGATATCCGCCTCTCCCACCTCGTCGTCCTTCCCCTCCTGGGCTGTCCCATTTCGAACAATTACCAACCTCGCTTCCACGCTCTACAGACCTCGATCTTCTGCCCCTGTGTGCGGGAGAGATTCTTAGCCCATCGGATGGTCGATGTGCTTCCTTTTGAGAGCCATCTCCGTTCGAGTTTCTCCTTTTGGTTTTAGACTTTTTTTCTTCTGTTTTAAAATGCTTTCGTTTTTTTACAGATTTTGTGTCACCTGATGTCGATGATGAAGAAGAAGACGACGAGTCGGAATCCTCTGATTCCGACTCAGAACTTTGATGTTTTCTTTTTTTCTTCTTTTTGTCTTTGCTCGTTGATTTTTTTGTGGAGGATTTGGATTTGCTAGTTTTTATGGACTTTTTGCGCTTCTTTTCATCTTCAGAAGATGAAGATGACGAAGAAGATGAGGATGACGAAGATTGACTGCCTGAAGAGTTTACAACATCGTCGTCGTGTTCTTTTTCTGACTCCGTTCCAGGTTCACGCTGCTTCTTTTTGGATTTTGACATTTGTATTGGTTATTGGGCAGATTGCTTGTATTAAATTCTATTTAACTTTGTATTAATTCTTTATTTTCAACACTATGAATTCATAATTGATAAATAATTTAATAATAATTAAAATTTTGATCGGCAACACGATTTTTGGCTAAATATTTGGTTTTTGTACATACCTGCCAATGCCAAATACAGCAAAAGACATATGCCATAACTGTCAAAAACGTAGAGAAAGTACTGCCAAAATGTATTTTGTGGCGAATTACAAATGGCGACATCTGCTGGACAATAGATTGAAGGCTTTTTAAACCAATACGAAAAAATCGGAACGAAAACGAAATTTCGCGCATCGAATAATTAATCAATAATAGCCGCATTTTATTATCCACCAAGATCCATATAGATCATCCTGTGATAACAAAACGATCCAGATCCCACAAAAATTTCGATTGTAGTATTCCAGAATTTTTTGCATTTTCAATTTTGACATGTGAAGCCTAGTACACATTTTTGCTCCCATACAACATTCTTCACCCTAGCTAAATTATTGAGAGAATTTTGTATGGGTGCTAATATTAAGCGCGATCTGCGTACTAGGCTTAAACAAAAATTAAAATGGAAAAAGTAGTTGAAGTAAGTAAATTTTCTTCTAATTACAAAAAAAGAACGCGATTCGCGCACGTTTTCAACTTCCACTTCAACCTAAGCTGTGTTATTATCTTTTATCGGGATCTGGATCTTGTTTTTTTTTGCAAATACGAATCACACATTTCACATTTACGAATCAAAATGGTCACCAAACATAACAACCGACAAAACGAATCGTGTAATCGGGGCCTAAATATGTGTGCTTTTCGTTTCTGTTCTTCCCTTTTTTTCATCTGACAATGAGAACCAATCCTGCAAACCAAAACTCAGTAGTTTGCCTTGAAACACAACCACAAACAAAACGCATTCTATAAATGTATGTCTTTCTTTATTTACCAAAAAATCTCCCATCATTTTAATTTCTCGCTTTTGTACTTTTGTACAAAAGTAGGTCTATGTAATTAACAGCCTTAAGCCGTAACTACATAGACCTACTTTTGTACAAAAGTGCAAAAGTGAGAAATTAAAATGTTCGCTAAAGAAACGTGCTTGCACAAAAACATACGAAAATTGTTTTGACATGTAAATTAGGCCACCATGCACGATTTTCCATTGTTTCTTTGCAAGCAGGTGCTTTCAGAAAAGATATTTATTTCTCACTTTTGTACTTTTGTAGTTAAGACTTTATTCTGGCTACCTCACTGATGCTTCAAAAGTCACAATAACCTCATAACTCGTGGTGAACTTGCCTCATAAAAACTTAAAAATTATGATCTGCTCCCTGGCAGATCACAACTCACGTTGTTCTTGTGAGGTTTATTATGAGGACTTCCGCCTTATACAAAAACAAACTAACAAACAATTTTGACTTGTGAGCCTCACAACGGCAGTAGGGATATAAGGCTTGAATCTCACAGGTCACAATTTTTTGTGAGTTTGTTTTTGTATAAGGCGGTCACAATTTCGAATTCTGTGGACGCCCTCATAATAAACCTCACAAGAACAACGTGAGTTGTGATCTGCCAAAGAGCAAATCATAATTTTTAATGAGGCGAGTTCACCACGAGTAGGTTTATTGTGACTTGTGAGGCATCAGTGCGAGGTTGCCAGAATAAGGCTATAAATCCTTTATTAAATTGCATAATATGAAACAAATTTGTATGAACAATTGAATTAAACAAATAGTTTTCATTAAAACTAGTTAATGAAAACTATTCGTAAAATTCAATTTATCATATAAATTTATTTCATATATAATTTCAAAAGGCTCAGTTTCACAAGAAACAAACTACCTACTTCTTTTACGTACAAGTTTCACCAGTTATGTCCGTACTTCTAGATTCGAGAACTCAGTAATTGTAGTAGTACGGATATAACCGGTGAAATGTATACGCATAAGACGTACTTTTAAAGGACAAGTTTCAGTGCATTCGCTATGGTTTAAGAAACTACTGGCGAATAAACATTAGAAGCACTTGCAGTAGTGCTTTGCTGATATACATTTGAAGTACCTTTGTCACTACTTTAATGGAGGGGAAATTCACTACATTTCGCATGCTAGAGAGAGATAGCTGCTTCATTTATTCTCATGTATAGGAAGTATGTATATAACTGAGTTTTTTCACGAGCCCCTATCTTTTTTCAGTGGAAAAGAAGTACTTCTATGTTCTATTACGTATACGTTTCGTCTTTCGTTTTTTTGACAGGTACAAACGTTCATGATTAGTGCCTGTTATCGGCGTGGAAAAATTGCAGACGTTCATCCTAAATCGCTTTAATTGAATAAACAGTCAATTGTATTTCACAGTTTATTTCCTAAATAAGTTTACATGATAATATTGTTTAATTTGAAAGAAAAAGTATAACTTACAAATTTAGTTGATTTATATGTCGGTGAATCGAACTTGCTTGCACGGACGTCTGAGAATTTAAAATGAAACGAGAATTTCCGAACGAGTTCAAAGAGAAAAAGATAACGATTGCGTTCAGAGTTATTATACTACGTTTCAACCTGACATTAAACCGAGATTTAGCAAGATTATCACAAATCTCCTTGAAATCTACAAGATTTACCATACAAATTTTAATCTCGTCAAATGAAGATTTCAAATAAAACTCATTCAAATCTACTTGTAAACATTAGTTTGTCAAATCAAACAAACTTTTTTTTCGAAGAATAATTGTGGAACTGACCTATTTTCGTTTATTGACAGATGGAAAAGTAAACAAAAACTATCTATCTCACTTCTACTTCATTTAAAAAAAATGAAACACCATTTGAATATTTTGCCATAATCGTCTTTTTGTGCAGTGGAAACACCAAACACATCTCATTACCTAAATATCGGTTTATTGGTTGGTGGAAACGTAGTATTACATATGTTTTTGCCCATTCATAATGAATGCGTTCAAGTATAAAAGTTTTGTTCGATCCACCCTTAAAGCAAAATCACGGACCCGATTTTCTCGGTTCACTCTGGAATTCACTCACTTGGGAATCCAAAAAAACTGATGTGGATTTCCTTTCAACAAAAAAATCAAATCTGTGAAGGGGAAATTTGATTTGTTTAGAAGAAAAGATCAAATTTTCTAAACAAATCAAATCTTTTATTTTAGAAAGATTTACACCGACTTGCACACACACTAGGAAGATTTGTCATTTCTCTGGCTATTGTTTACGTTTGGCTTTTCAGTCAATTTGTTCAATTAAATTATTTCCGTGGTGTAAAAGTATAAAGTTCACGTTCTTCAGTAAATAAAATAAAATAAATTAAATAAAATTTACTACATGTAGATAGAATTACAATTTTCCATTTTCAAAAAAAAAAATTTAAGAATTGTGCGTTCGGGCCTGTCAAATTGCACACACATACAATCACAGAAAAAAAATTATTTTGTTTGCGAGTTCCTTACAACAAAAAAAAAGATTTGATCTCCAATAGTTGAAAAGAAATCGACATGAGTGTCTCATACACATTAACAAATTTTCTGTGTACGCATGTAAAAAGAAGAACGAGAATCGAGAGAATTTTTCTATGCACGGCAGTTCTACCTAGCAAAAAGTTTATTTCCTGGGCTTACAGCCAGAAATAGATTAACGTTTATTCGTTCCCGTTAAAACGGATCCTTGAGGTAGAATACAAATTCTGCCTAGCAACGTGGAATACTGTTCCTGACCAGCAACAGATCCAGCCTTAATTGGATGATAAGTGTCACTCTAAGCCCCGCCAAGTCTGGCAAATTCATGACTACTTCTACCCACAACCGTCAGTCGGACCACTTGACTTCGGCAGAGCCTTTTAGCGGAAAAAAAAAGAATTTAGTAACCTACACGAGTTGATTGAGCCTGCATTTCAAATCATTTTCTTCTTCATCGCCATGAATTGTTGATTTTTTTTCAAAAACAAAGTGATGTGTGTTAAAAAAAAAATAAAAAAAAGCAAACAAATTAAATTTTTAATTATCAAAATCAAAACATTAATTAATCAGAGCGTTCTCGCTCTAAAAGAGTTCATCCATATAAAAATAATAAACGAAACTGTAAAGTTTTATTGTAGTTGTGCACATGCACACCAATTGTTAAATAGAGCGTTCTCGCTCTGAAAAGATATATCATCTCATTTGTGTAAATGTCACTATAAAAAAGTGCATATATATTTGTCCTAACTATAGAGCGTACTCGCTCACAAAACGTGATAAAAATATCGTCAACAGGCGAATAATATGTATTCTTTATACATTTTTTTGAATACATTGTAAAAATTATTTATTTATTGTAGGTATATTAGTGTAAAGACAACCGTCTAAAGCAAAATATATATAGCTCCGAGAGCAAGAGCTACTGAAAAATTAAAAAGAAAATGACAAGCCATGTTGGCATACAATTTAAGGTTAGACCGCACTAGGCGGAACTGCACTGCAGCGGAACTGCGATTCAAAATAATTTGTATGAAATTGTATGAAGTTCAGTTGCCGCTTAGTGCGATATAGCTCGTACAATTTCATACAAATAATGTTTTGCCGCGTCGTGAAGTGTAGTTCCACTGCAGTTGTGTGCGGTCTAACCTTTATAACGCAACTGAACAGGATGGCCATACATTACAGTCTCCGATTTTAACTAACAAGAAAGAGCTAGATTTTAAGAATTCATGTATTATAAAAGAAAAAGAAAGACTCAATAAATATACATATACATATATAGAGAGAGTACAGTAATTTTGTTTTAATTTCCACCACTTTTTTTTTAGTTCAGTTTTGTAGGTAGCGTGGCGAAGACGATTGCTTTTTTATCTTTTTTTCTTGTGAAAACTTTAAGAAATTTCCAATCAAAAATACAAGTTTACTGTTTATTATATGTATATGTATAATTGTGGAAATATGTATTTATATATGATATGATAAATATATGATTGATAAATAAAAGTCTTGAAATGAAAAAAAAATCTGTTTTTTTTTTGTTGACAATGTAGAAACTCGACTAGATGGGGAAGTTCCATTTTAATACAACACAATTGGGTATGTCTCGATTCATTCATTTTTTTGAACCGTTTTGGATTCAATTTGGTTTCGGTTCTCCCAGTATGGTGAATTGGAAAACTCTCTTAATGGGTCCATGGTGATTCTAATTTCCATACTAATTTGATACGATTTGGAATCGTTTTGGATCCGGTTTTGGGTCCTTTAATGAACTGGTTTCGGATCCAAACCGGACTCGCTTGCTTGAAGGGCACCATCATAATAGTTTCAAATAATAGCCGTGTTTTTGTTGCAGGTTCAGATAAAATTGTCGTAAAAAACGACATCCGAACTTAGCAAAGCAAAAATGCCCAACACTATCACGAAACTCTAATATCCCCATCACTACTTTTCAGCTTTTGGAAAAGCATGCATAATAAAAACAAAATACATGCAAATAAAAAGAAATCTCGTATAGAAAATTATTCCGATCGATAATAAAACAAAAAAATGTGAAAAGAAAACGAAATTTTAAATCACAAATCAGAAAAACATTAATTTACAAAACAATGGTCGTCCATTTTTTTTTGTTTAAAAAATATTTTCATTCGTTGGCTCAGATATTTTGACATTGTCATACAAACTATCGATAACAAAATAGGAATTTGAGCTGGGAGTACTTTTTCTATCTGAACTTAAGTTAAGAACCGATAATTATCTGGACTTAGCTAAGTTAATATGGACTCCAGTTGTTTTTGTATTTTAAATGTAAATTCCTTAGTTCAGTTGTTGTTTTTTATGTCAAATTCTATCTGAACCTGCAAAAAATTAACGGCTAATATTATTTCATAACAGTGCCCGATTACACGATTCGTTTTTTCGGTTGTTTCGTCTTTTTGACAGCTTGGGTGAGGGGAGTAGAAATGAAGAGGGAAGGAGGTAACGAAAGCAGGAATGCAAATTTCAAGACTTTTTCTGGTTGAACTTTGACGTTTCTGATATGGCAACCACAATGCTCCTCGATGTTACCAAAAAACAATTGAATCAAAAAATTGTTTTTCGTTACTGGATACACCTAATATACGATTGTGTTTGAGAAATAAGTGATTACAAAATATTTGTACTTATTATACTGATTATTTTCACACAAAACAACCCCAAGTTCCATGAACGTCAAAATAACGAAAGGAAGTACAAAGGTTCGTATTTCCGCGAACCATGTAATCATGAACGTGCGTGCCTGTCAAAAACATGAAAGACGAAACGAACGAAAAAATGAATCATACTCAGAATACCATGATTGAGAGCATTCACTCTCGATGACGTCACGACAAAGTCCACCAGAACTGTCAAACATTCCTTGTATTCTTAACATAACATTTTGGGTATGAATCGATTCATTCTTTTATTTTTTTGGAACCACTTTGGATTCCATTTGAATTCGGTGTTCCGAGCAGCGTTGCCGTTTGACCCCTAAAGGGGGTACTCCAGGGATTTGATCCCCATAAAAAGAAACCTATGATAAGTCCTATGACATAGCCCGTAAAAGGCGTTGAGGAAAGATCTACCCCACTGCAACGTCTGGTGGGTGAGTTTGATAGATCGGTGGTTGGTTCATGCGACTGCCCCGATCATTCAGATAAGCAGAAAGACACAACACTACAATTTATTTTCGAATTATTTGGAAAACTTAAACATTTATGTACCAAGCTTTGTTTTGTTGTAAGAACACAAGATGTTCCCTTTGTTTTGTGTCAAAAAAATGGAATTAAAAATTAGAAAAACATGAAAACGTAATTTGTTTTCTAATTTTTGTGAAAACAACCATACAATAAACGAACTGTTTTGATTTATCTGTACGTTATCTAATTTTTGTATATTAACCCCTTTTTTTTGTCTCGGGTCCCTTTTTGGGACCCTTTTTAAATTTGTTTAGCGGCAACACTGGTTTCGAGTTTGGTGATTTGAAAAACTCTCTCTCTCACACAATACACTCACAAAACGGGTCCGTGGTGATTCTAATTTAGGAATCGTTTTGGATCCGTTTTTGGGTCCGTTATGAAGTGGTTGCGGATCCGAAATAGGGTCGCTTGCTTAAAGGGAGAGAGCAATAGTTTCTATTAGAAAAATGCTTGCATATGCTGAGTGGCAACAGAAGATGGCATCAGAAATAATTTTTGTTTTTAAACTTTGAGTCAATAGGCACTATGTTGTAGCTTTTATCGGTGGAACCATCTTCAATTAAACTTTTGTATTGGATTGACGATCGACTAGCATGGTATACTATTGGATATGCCTTGATTCGTTAATTTTTTGTTGGAACAAGTTTGGATTCCATTTGATTTCGGTTCTCCGAGTATGGTGAATTGGAAAACGCTCTCTTTCCCACAACACATTCACATAATGGGTCCGTGGTGATTCTTAATTCCATACTAATTTGATCCAATTTGGAATCGTTTTGGATCCGTTTATGAAGTGGTTGCGGATCCAATACGGAGTCGCTTGCTTGAAGGGCGGAAGTATGAAGACGTGATTTTTGGTTGGGTTGTAAAGGCTTTACTACATAGGCCTACTTTTGTACAAAAGTGAGAAATAAATATCTATTCTGAAGACACCTGCTTGCAAAAAACAATGGAGAATTATGCATGGTGGTTTAATTTATGTGTCAGAACAATTGTAGTTTGGTTTTTTGCAAGCATGTTCCTTTAGCGAACATTTTAATTTCTCACTATTGTACTTTTGCACAAAAGTAGGCCTATGTAGTTAAGGCTTAATTAGTAAAGTTCTTATCTGAGAAACCTATTAGCTTAATTAATTGTGTTAAACTAGGTATTGTTACTTAGAATTTTGTTTTGAAAAACAGTTGAATGTATTTTTTTTTATTTGTTTTAAATTTATTTTAGTATTGTTATAATTATACCTAAAACTAATAATATCAATGATCTTTCGATCAAAGCAGTTCCTCCAGTGTAGAAACTGTAATTAAATGAAGCATTTGTTTTTTCAATCCAGCCAACAAAATACGAAACATTGGTATATATTCCGGGGTATCCTGGTTTGGCACACCCAAATCCCCAAGACACAATTCCAGCTAACTGACTGTTACAAACAAACGGACCACCTGAGTCACCTTGGCAAGCATCTACTCCTCCAGTGTTCATAAATCCTGCGCAGATCATACTTTGAGGAAGCTGGCCATAATTGGTCTCACAAATTTTATGATTAACAATAGGAACTTCAGCTTGCATAAGATTGTTTGGAATTTGCATCTAGATTTAAAAAATAAATAATCTATGTATGTCTTATTGGTTTAATTGATCAATAATAACTTACTGCATTGATCTTTCCCCATCCAGAAACCTTGCAAATAATGTTGTCAGCCAAGGCTACGGTATTAAGAGCAATAGGACGCACATTGTTTAGATTTGCGGGAATACTACCACTGAAGAACATCAATGCCAGATCATTTTGAAGAGAAGTAGGCGTGTTAAAGTTTGGATGTACCACTATCTGTTGTACATTAAATTGTAAAGTTTTTGAAGTTTTATCCAAAAGGTAGGTATCGCCCATTACGAGAGTAAATTCAGTGGGACGTCGATATTCAATAGGTTTATCGAGAGATCTATGATGTTTATGTACATGTGTTTATAAAATAAAAGTGTTCTATTTAATTAATTTATAATACATACGAGGCTACACAATGAGCCGCTGTTAACACAACACGACTTGTTATCACGGATCCACCACATATATGACCCGTGCCAAATTTGTAATTATCTTCATTTTTTAAACGAACTGAAACTTGATAGGGTGCATCGATAATTGGTATGTATGATCCACCATATATACGTGCATTATCAACTTCACCTAGTGTAAACAAAAAGGAGGATAGGTAAAAGATGTTTTCAAAAATTGTATTAATTTAATAAGACTGTTATTTTAAAAAAAAAACTCCAAAACTGGGGTGGGATCTGCTAAGGTGATAGTAGTTGATTAGCAATTATTGTGGTGGTCATGGTTTTGACGATTGCTTTCTCTATTTTTGCCTTAAGATGTGACAGAGACAGCTATCTTCAAACCGACGATCACCACAATTGATAATCAACTATCACCTTAGCCGATTCCACACCTGAATTTCGCTTTTTGATTCAGCTTTCGAGTTTTCAAAAATAATAAAAAAAAAATCGCGCGATTTTTATTTGATTATTTTCGAAAACTGAATCAAAAAGCATCAGTTTATATCGAAATTCATTTTTCTAAAATAATCAAATAAAAATCAAATAATCTCTCTTTTAAATTTTTGTTGTTGAAAATTGGTTCCCATCACTTTATACTTTTGAGTGTGTACAAATTTCTCACAAGAAAGTGGAGCTGGTTCCCACCTTGCATGGGAACGAAGACCACTTTAGTAAAGTGGATTTCGTTCCCATTAAGTGAGAACTTAGTCCCTCAGTGGACTTAGTTCCCGGGAACTTAGTTACCTGTACCATATAGGGCAAGTTTAGGATTCATGCAAAAAATCGAACTCCAGATAATAATTGTCCCTAACATTACGATGATGAGAACGCGAGAAAGGCGGGCCTCGCAATTATGTCTGTCTTTCAGTCTGTCTGTCTGCAGCCTAAGCCACTGAAGTGATTTTCTTCAAACTTTGGACTTGAGGTTATTTGGAGATTCTCTAGAGGGGAATCACGAATCCCAGACTTAGTCTATTTATTTTATATTAGTCTTGAGATCTTGAACGGTCTTGAGATCTTGGTGGACGGCCTTGAGAACTTGAACGGTCTTGAGATCTTGAACTCTCTTGAGATATAGATCGGTCTCCAGGTACTGAACGATCTTGAAATCTTGAACGGTCTTGAATCTTGATCGGTCTTAAGATCTTGAATGGTCTTGAGATCGTGATCAGTCTTGAGTACTTAAACAAGCTTGAGACTTGAATGTTCTTGAGATCTTGAACGGTCTTGAGATCTTGATCAGTTTTGAGATCTTAAACGAGCTTGAGATCTTGAATGGTCTTGAGATCTTGAACGGCTCTAACGATTTTGAAAAAACAATACGAGGCACCTATTATTACTAAATATCTTGGTAGAAAAAAAATTATTTATAACGGTTATTAACGGTACCCGTCCAAAGAACCGATATTTTTCTTTTCAGATTTCTCGTTAACGACTTCACCGATTTTAACCAAATTTTGTTCCCAGACCATTTTAAAAATTACTGAACATAAAATGAAAAAAAAATTAAATTTTCAAAACAACTTTTTGAAAACGTATAAAAGTATTTTTTTAAAAATTCGAGCAAGTCTAATAAACAATAATTCGAAATTCTTTTCTAAGAAATAACTTAAAAATATAGTTTGTAGCACACTGTTTTTTTGACATCTTCATCATAATGCTAAGTTTGATTAAAACCTCGACCATTTTTTTCACGAAAACAATAAATAGGTATGTACATACATATGTACTTGTCTTATAAAGCTGTCTTGCTACTTCATCCACAGCCCAACAGCCAAAATTCTACGATTTAGAGTGCTATTAAAAAGTCTTTATTTTACCGCCTACACAAAATCCAAACAAGTGAATATACTATACATACCTCTGATTTTTTTTATCATTTATCTCAAAAGATGGAGAGATGCTGAAATCTAGTTCTTGCCCAGAAATCGTAACCAAATAGTTTAAATGTGTCGTGCATATTAAGAATGAAGTCCCTTATGTCCCCCATCTATTTACACTTACACAATGGTATTTTAATGATAAGTTTAAATTTAAACGTCAGTGTTTTGCCATTTATGGCAAAAAAATGAGCATTCTATTTTTTTTCGCAAGTAGGTAAGCTGTAAATGTAAACTCCAGGATCAATATAAAAAATGTGCATCTTGCACTTGTATTGCCAGAAAATTTAAATGTGGATCCGAAAAACAATTCACGAAGATTTCGCTCGGAGACTATGTTTGGACGTTTCGATTTTCGAAAATATTCCAAAATTAAAAAGCAAATAAATAGTTTTTAACAAAAGCTACAGCTAAAGTGTGTCAATTCATACATAGGTACCTACTTTAGTTTCAAGTATACTTACGTACCTACTTTAAACTGTTTATAAATGTATAGGTAAATACATAAGTACTGATAAGGTATAAAGGTTTGTGTTGCTTTCATATAGCTACTTGTATATAATACAAGTAGGTATAATGTTTAATGGAAAACTTTAGTGAAAGATTTAAGAGAAAACTACACGGAAACTTCATACCTACATTATATGTTTCTAAAGAAATTAAATGTAAGACGCAGGGTCACAATAATAACTTGTTTCCATGGTTGAAGACGTACAAATGTTACCGTTAAAGTCCGGAATTCAGTTAATGCTGACATTAACTAGTTAATGTCAGCATTAACTGGTTCGATCAGTTAATGTCGGCAATTTTCTGTAAATAGCAAGATTCCGGACTTTAACTAGTTAATGTCGACATTAACGTCCCGTTAAAGTGCGGAATTAAGGGAGCCTGGCAGTTTCGTCAGTATTTAGATTATCGTGTTTCGACTTTTGTGCCTTAGTTTATATCAGCTTTAATAAAACATTCGAGTTACTTTTATAAAAAATAAATAGCTTCATTTTATTTTTAATTATTTAAGGTAACTTAGTTATGAATAAATACAGATACAGTTGTTTTAAGAAATAAAGAAAAGGAAAAAACGTGATTAGGCCACAGGATTTACTTGAAATTACATATGTGAACGTTCACTTCAAAAAAAATAAGCAAACAAACAAACAAAAAACTAAAAACAGTCCAACTGTAAGAAAACAAGAATATAAATAAAAAAAAACATAAAACTTATGTTACATGAAAAAAAGCTGAATTAATTATTATTTCACACGTGAAAGTTAGGATTTACATAAAAGGTTATGTAGGTACATGTAAACACAAATACATAAGTATATTTTTATTTATCTTAGGTATGTAACTTAGGTAAGAATAAATAATATACGTAGATATAAATTTTGTTTAAAAAAAAGCAATAAATGTACCTTAAATAACAATGAACTCAAAATAACACTTCAATCAACAAAAAAAAAAAAGACCTAAAACAGAAGTGTTAGAAAAACAACAATAATTCAATTAAAAAACATTAAATATATGTATAATTACAATCAAAAAACAGATACTTATTATTATAATTTAAAGAAAATTGTGACATTTGGAATTACATACAAGTTTATTTTTGCGACAGGCACACCTGTTGATTGCACATGCACATTTTGATTTGCAGTCACATTTTCTAAATCCCTGACCACTTCTACATCATTTTTGGTCATCATTTTTCAGAACAAACTCTGAATTCGGACCTTGCGTACAATTGTTTTAAAATACCCGTTTTAGTACCCAGTTTGTACTAGCCATCGTCTGTTTTATTAAGAACCACGCCCAAAATTAAACGCGTATCACATTTTGACCTATCAACTTCAGGTACTTTGGTTCCTTCATCGGCCATTGGATAATTATAGCGTCAGATACGGTTACCATCTTCTTGGCTTGTTTTTCTAAACCTTCCTTGGCTTGTTCACGTTGTGTTTATTGATTTAAGTTTTCTGCATAATATCTTCTTAACAAAACCTTCTTCTCCAGACTTAATTTCACCACATATTAAATGAACAATGGAATAACATTCGACCATTGTATTTAAAAAAATAGATTAGTTTTTGTGAAAAAAAGTTAAATCATCCTTGTTTGGAATGGAGAAATAAAATAATCGAAGAAAATTGACGAAATTGCCAGACTCTCTTAATTCCGCACTTTAACGAGACAGCATCCGTTAATGTCGACATTAACTAGTTTAAGTCCGGAATCCTGTAATTTTACAGAAAACAAGTTAATGTCAGCATTAACGGATTCCGGACTTTAACGGTAACACATACATTAGTATTTGTAAATTAATACCTTATCGAATTATTATGGGAAAGTGCAAGAAAAGTCAAAAAGTGCTATACAAATTATTTGTTCTCTAAATATTTTATATCATAATTCGTTGTAGAAAAAAAAAATTGGAATGCAATTATGTATTGTATGTATCTAGCCTAAGTAATCTCAACATGTTTCTGTGTATAAAATTCAAACAACATTGATTTATATCCATTCACGAAATATGCGGAAACTGGAAATATTCCAAAAATAATGCGTGAAAACCTTGTTTTATGTTGGGTGAATTTGCTTGCAAAATTCTGAATTGCATACAATTATTATTAATTAAAGGCAAGAAGTTTGATCAGCGTTTTGATAAAATTTTGAAAAAAAAAATAATACAGCTTCATGTTTTACATGAGCCAAAACAAAAAAATTAATATTTCTCGTCCAGGGAACTGCATTTTAATGCTATGCACAAAATTTGAAGCGAATTGGTCCACTTGTTTTCTTGTTCATGCTCTAGCAACGAACAGTATGACCAAAAGCAATTGTTTGAATTCCTCACCATCGAAAGTTAAGCCTTAACTACATAGACTTACTTTTGTACAAAAGTACAAAAGTGAGAAGTTAAAATGCTCGCTAAATTTCTCACAAATATCTATTCTGAAGACACCTGCTTGCAAAAAAAAAACAATGAACAATAATTGTGTATGGTGGTTTAATTTATGTGTCAGAACAATTTTCATATGTTTTTTGCAAGCATGTTTCTGTAGCGAGCATTTTAATTTTTCACTTTTGTACAAAAGTAGGCCTATGTAGTTAAGGATTTATGATTTGATTTGAACCACGCACTACGCATATTTTTGAATCGAAAGGAAAATAATATCGCTCATTAAAAAGAACAACGTCATAACTCAAAAAATGTCCAACTTCAGAAATCGCAATTTAAAGTTTGCATGGCTGTATTTCATAATCATCTTCATTTGTATATAATTTTCTCTTTTTTATTGATAGAGCTACTAATTAAAGTTTTATCGCAAAATATGACACTTTTAAAATATTTATTGTACTGTTTTCACTTCAAAGGTCCATGCGTAAATTCAAAAAATACGGTATTTCCACAAAAAAAAAACATTTAAAAGTGACAGTGTATATAACGACAAATGATGCTCTATGTCTATAGCCTTTAATTTTCAAGTTCCAGAAATGACGTTTTGCAAAAAAATAGTTTATAGAAAATAAGTTTGAACTGTATCATTAGGTCAAAATTGATGTTTTTTGAGTTATGACGTTGTTCTTTTTAATGAGCGATATGTCATCCTTTACTTTTTATTTTATTACTTTTAAACTTGTTGGTGATACAAATATGGAACGATTTTAGTTGAAAGGTAAAAAAAAATTAAATTCCAACTGATTTCTGCACATTTTGGAATTTTAACACCCCACGCCCTGTTGTTATTTTTTTTAGAAACTGTCTAAATTTTGTTGACAACATTTTTAAAACTCACCAGACTGGGCAAATTTAAAAGTACAAATGCATGTAAGAATAAAAGCTATACAATTTAAAAATATTTTATTCATTGTTCACTTAGCAGTAATACTTATTCCGAAGTAGGTAGGTAATTTAAAACAAAAAATAAAGGTTTCTACTATTTATCACAAGTTAACGTTAGCCATCTGATAGATTTTCACGTTGACTGTTTAAACTATCTTATGTCTATAGTAACAGTTTTGCCTAATGGCAATATTATCTTATCAATTGATTGGGAATTTTAATGTCACCAAGTGCGTACCCTAACAAGAGTTTCTACTACCTATCTTAGATTAATAATTTTGGTATTAGTGACCTATCTAAAAAAAAAGTATTCAATACAGTTCCGCAATCTAAGCTGATAAAATATTGTTTTTACGATAAGATTCATAGAATTTCATTACTCATTTACCCGAATTCCTTATTTATAAGTTATAAGTCACCTGTTTTGGAAAGATTGTCAGCTGTCAACTTTTTATCGCAAGATAAAAGCCGAAACTGAAATATAAAATAAAAGAACTGGCCTTGTCCGAAAAAAAACTGTGCTATTATTTATAACAGTGTGAGTTATCTCAAACACATTATGCATTTAAATAGTGACGTAGTGTTTTTGGATGGCATCTTACTAGGCGCAGAATAATTATTTTGGATATTTACTTTGCTTGTTTATTTGTTGTATGGCCAATTTCATAAACATTTAACTGGCTTTTAAATTTTTAAATGACGTATTTTGTATGGAATAAACGTCATTTTAAGACTTAAAAGTCTGTTAAATTTTTAAAAGGAATTTAAGAAATCGAGGATTAGAGATATGTTACAAAAAAACTTACTTAAAATGAATCACTCTGTTTATTTCTTTGCCTTGCTTACTTATTCTTAACCGAAGTGACGTTTCATGGAGAAGAAGATTATATCACACTCACGAATACTGTATGTAAAATAATCACGACTTCCTCTATTTCTTTTTCTTAGCAAAAGCTAAGGAGCTTTGCGAACTTATACAAATGCACAATTCTTTGTGAACACTCAAAAGGACAAGTCAGCCATAGTGCAGCACATTTTATTGTGATTTCTGTTTGCGAGCGCACATCCCCTCTGAAAGCAAAAATCCCCATCATCTTCGTTATATTCACTTGTTTTCGTCTGACTTCAGTGCCCCTCCGAGAAAAATAGGTGCAGCTTAACACTGTTAAAGACAAAATACAACAATCTACTTTTAGCAAAACAGTACATATTTGAACAAAAATATCTAAGGACTGATGCTTGCAAAAAAACAATTTGAAAATAAGTGGCTAAAATTATCTGTCAGAACAAGTTTTGTTCGTTTTTTTGCAAGCAGATGTCCTTAACATGCATAATAATTATTTCTCACTTTTTTACTTATTGTACTTAGCCTTTTACATGCGCTGCAAACTGGGAATTGCTGGTCGTGAATTTTGACGTTTCATCCACATCAGTGGTAGCTGAGAGCTACGAATTCTGATGCAACAAACACCAAGTAAAATCGGTAATTGAGGTTAAATTCGAGTGAATTATTTATTTACAAGTATTTACAAAAAATTCGAAATGCTTCATTTCAAAAAAAAAAAAATGCACACGAAAAAATGAACACGAGTCATAGTGCGGAAGCAGTACTTTAAAAAATCTCAGAAATAGGGGATCAAATGGTTATATTCCATTTACAGAACCCGTGTAGGTGTTTAAAATCGAGAAAAGCTTAAAAATCAACCGATTTTTTGGGGATTTTCAGCAATTTATCGAGTAGAAAAGGCATATTCAATAATCAAAGGTCAAAGATCAAAAGTCTAAGGTCACAGGTCAAAAGTCAAAGATCAGAGGTCAAAGGTCAAAGACCAAAAACCAAAGATCAAAGATCACGGATCAAAGAACAAAGACCAAAGATCCGAGGTCAAAGATAAAAAATCAGAGGTCAAATATCAACGGTCAGAGGTTGAAGGTCAAAGATCAAAGGTCAAAGATCAAAGAAAAAACAACAAAGATCAAAGACCAAAGATCAAATTTCAAGGGTCAAAAATCAAAGGTTAAAGGTCAAAAATCAAAGATCAAATATCAAAGATCAAAGATCAAAGATGCACCGAATTATCCATGAACATGTGTCATAGTGCAGAAGCAGTACTTTAAAAAATCTCAGAAATAGGGGATCAAATGGTTATATTACATCTGGAGAACCCGTGTAGGTGTTTAAAATCGAGAAAAGCTTAATAATCAACCGATTTTTTTCAGCAATTTGTCGAGTAGAAAAGGCATAATCAATAATCAAAGGTCAAAGATCAAAAGTCTAAGGTCAAAGATCAAAAGTCAAAGAGCAGAGGTCAAAGATCAAAAGTCACAGATCAAAGGTAAAAGATCAAAGGTCAAAGTTCAAAGGCCAAATATTGAAGATCAAAAACCAAAGCTCAAAGTTCACGAATCAAAGAACAAAGATCATAGACCAAAGATCAGAGGTCAAAGATAAAAAATCAGAGGTCAAAGGTCAAAGATCAAAGGTCAGAGGTTGAAGGTCAAAGATCAAAGAAAAAACAACAAAGATCAAAGACCAAAGATCAAATTTCAAAGGTCAATAATCAAAGGTTAAAGGTCAAAAATCAAAGATCAAATATGAAAGATGCACCGAATTATCCATGAACATGTGTCATAGTGCAGAAGCAGTACTTTAAAAAATCTCAGAAATAGGGGATCAAATGGTTATATTACATCTGCAGAACCCGTGTAGGTGTTTAAAATCGAGAAAAGCTTAATAATCAACCGATTTTTTTCAGCAATTTTCCGAGTAGAAAAGGCATATTCAATGATCAAAAGTCTAAGTTCAAAGATTAAAGATCAAAGGTCAAGGGTCATAGAACGAAAATCAAAGATCGAAGGCCAAAGGTCAAAGATTAAAGATCGGAGGTCAAAGATCATAGGTCAAAGTTAAAAAAAAATAGGTCAAAGGTCAAATATCAAGTCTCTTAATAAGACTGCAAAAGAGCAGGAGGCTGATCATCCTAATAGTGTTACAGTGAAATTAACAAACCATATGTATTAAAAAAAAAATTAAAAAAAGTTAAATAAATGAAACCCTAAAAAATAAACAAAAAATTCTCAGTATAAAAAAATGTTCCTGTAATCAATTGGTAGGGGATCATTGATTGATTAATCAATGCGATAGTAAGGAAAACGGTTACCCGGTCAAATTCAACCAAAACTGCAGAATGACTTGATTTGATTTTTAAAAAATTAAACTAGCCAACTGATTTGTGTTAAATGTAAGATATTTGTGCATGTGCTTAAAATCTTTTTTTCTGTAAAAGAAAAAACAATGCAAAACTATTCATATTTTATTTTTTAAATAAGCTAAAATCACCCGGTTTAACCGGTTTTACTGTTTGTACTTCGAGAAATTCGTGGAACCCAAGGTTTCCGCTGAATACAGTTTAGGAACCGGGGCTATACAAGAACTACGACACCCATTCTGAATGTCTGATGATAACAAAAAGTTTATCGGACACCACTTTAGGACTTAATTGCGCAATAATAAACCCATTTTCGCAGTGCACAATTACCTGAATAAGTTGCACTATGTTGTAAAATAAGCATAATATACTAATATGGAAAACTAAGGTGGAACTTATTCCGGTAAGTGAAGTGCATTGTGAAACCGGCCATATTTTTTGGAATTTTGAACCCTTTGAGACTCAGAAAGCATACAAATTTAAAAACAACTCAAATTAAGGAATTTCCTTATCCAACGAACCAAATTATCTGTTTTCATAATTATTTTATTTTCATAATGTAGTTATTTAATTAAATTAGGTTTCTACTTGTCAAAAAATCTTAGCTGGAAAAATTAAAAACGTTTAGATTTTGTTAAAGTGCTGCTGTTAAAATAAGAAATAAATTTACTAAAAATACAGAAGCTTGTGCCCTGGTCATTGCAGAGCTTTCAAATTCTTCAAAACGATTCGTAATGTTATTTATCCACTTGGAGTGATATTTCAAGTCCGTATATACTCCTGGAAAGCTTTTTACACCGCATCCTACTCCAAAAGAAACAATGCCAGTCAATTTTCCGTTACAAACTAGAGGTCCTCCAGAGTCTCCATCACAAGCATCTGCCGATCCATTCATATAGCCAGCACATATCATGCCCTCTAAGACAGAACCATCGTAATTTCGTTCACAAATAGCCTGATTCACGATAGGCAAATCTACAGTCATAAGCACATCAGACGTGATACCCTTAAATAAGTTTTCGACAAAAAGATTAGTATTACTTTCAATTCAATTCTACTTACGTCTTCAGTAACACCCCACCCAGAGACTTTACACATTGTGCCATCTGCTATAAAATCCCAATTGATTTTAATTGGTTTCATATTTTTATAATCCTCTGGAACAAATCCATTGAGGATGAAAACAGCTATGTCATCAATAAAGGTTGAAGCGTTAAATGTTTCCTTGTAGTAAATATCAAGAACTTCAAAGGACGAACTGTAAGTGCGATCAAATAGATCCATTGATCCCATAAAAACTGTAAACTCACTAGCTGTTCGAATAACATCCAATTCGTTACTAGTGAAAAAAAAAACGAATTTTATGAACAAATTATCTTCGTCTTTTTCTTGTTAAAAAATAAGACAATAAACTTACTTGTAAATACAATGAGCCGCTGTCAGAACAATTGATGGCTTGATTAGAGAACCTCCACAAATATGCCCGGAGCCATAGTACCAATCACGTTCTTTGAGGCGAATAGAAACTTGGTACTTAATTCCTTCCGTCTTTGCCACGGTTCCATTAATGATTTTCGGTGCAATGACGAGGTGCTCTAGAAATAATCGTTTTTTTAGTTCAGCTTTGTGGTGTCAGCCAGATGATGAGAAACAAAACATAGATATGAATTTGAATTTTCAACTGTTAAAGATTGCAGATGGGATTTGGTCTTAATGATTTTATCACAAATTTGTTTGGCACTTTAAATATACTACCAATAGATATACAAATTCTTACTTCCACAAACACCAATACAATTTAATTTCAAGGCACACAATATTGTAAGATATCTTAACCCTAGTAACATTTTATGCACTTTTAAATCACAACACCGACTGATTCTTAAAGATAACATTTAACATTAATCATTTTATTCAATAAATTATTGTTAATTTATCATTGAAAATTTATTTATCTTATCTGAAATTTTCCATTTCTTTTGTTTTAATATTATTTATTTTGTGTCATTATTTGTTTCAATAAACATTTACTTCGATTAGAAGAAATTTTCAAATGAAGATTGCTAGAGCTGCACCCTTTTTTACCCTAATTTACTACGAGCGTAATAATCATAAAAAAAAAACTAAATAAATCACGAGTACAGGTCGAATGGACTTGCTTGGAATATAAGAAAAAATGACCATCAATTGACCACTCAGCTAATATAATATTCTACAGTAAAACTTCTTAATAAGGATATTCTACATCAGAGTATACATACATATAGAAAACTAGTTTTATAAAATTAATTACAGGAAAACCCTTAGACGTACAAGAAAGCATAAAAGATTTTTAAACTATGAGATTCGTATTTAGATAAAAAGTGAATTCAAAAAATCGGTTGTAGTTGTTAGCTAAAAATGATTGAAACAAAAAATGATTGAATTGGAAATTTTTATTCGTTATTAAATATGCGCACTAATCTCTATATTTTTTTTAGAGATGAGTGAATATATGTACGTAGTATAAGAGTAGGTACCTATATTTGAGAAAAAAAGCATTTTGATTTAAATAAGTATAAGAACATTTAACAGACTTACTACTGATTATTTTCACACAAAACAACCACACATTCCATGAACGTCTGCATAACAAATTGGAAGGAAGTACGTTTTCCGCGAACCCTGTACTGTACTTACGAAACGATCGTATGTGTCTGTCAAAAAAAAAAAAAAATGACGAAACGAACGAAACAAACTCTTCGTTCGTTTCGTCATTTTTCTTATATATGTATTTATTTTTCCTATTTCATTAGTGAAATATATTTGTTATAAAAATAAGATAAGATTAAACATTATTTATTTCAATATAATATTATAGAAGAAGTTTTAAATAAGTTGATAGATTCATCTACATAGAGTACATATTCATCTTCGGGAGTGGATCAAATGAAGAATTTAATGAACTAATGCAACTTCTGTTTCAATAGGTAAAACACTCATTGGTTTTGTGACATAATAATCGCCATGCGCACTATAAGGCCATATTTCAATATATGACATTATGACGGTTTTGCATAGTGACATAATGCCATTCTTTTTGTCGCTTTAATGAAGTGTCATAAGGTCATGTGTTTTTGTAATAATAAGGCTATTTAACTTTGTATGGTCTTATGGTCGTTTTTTTTAGGTGCATAACGCAAAAGACAATATTTAAAAAAATTGATTTTCAAGTTATTTATCAAATTCGAATTTTGAGTTGATAAAAAATTGTTGTTGATGTATAGACATAAATTCTTATGTACTACAAAGTTATTATTCGTATTTAAGTTAAGGCGTGGCGAAAAAAAAATGTTCACAAGAGGTTTGTTTACTGAAAAATATCTAGATTAGAACAGGACAGAACAGAGCACAGAACAGCACAAATTGTCAGAACATTTTGTACATGTGGCTCATTTAGTGCATGTGGTTGACAGTTTCCGATCAGGTGTGAAGGAGTGAAAAATTGAATTTAATTTGGTTATTGGAATTAATAAAGAATTTTTAATTTTTTTTTAAGATATGGATAAGGATATTTCTTGAGATATTTCCGACATTTTTATACACGAACTATTGAAAGAGTCCATCAGTGTTAATATTTGCACTTCCAATAAGCTAAATTTAAAACTTTTTTTTTACATGCTCAAAGAAATCAATCAGCTGTTACATGCACTCACTTGTACCACATAAAAAGTAGGTGCAGAAAATGTTGTTCTAATCTGTTCAGAAAAACTTCATGGAACACAAAGTCACAGAAGGTACAACAGTTTAGTAAAAGGTTTTTACTCATGGAACACACAATCTTGTAGTTTTCTGATCTTTTCTGTTCTTTTCTGTTCCGAACAGATTCATTAAACAGACCTTATGAATTTATTGCGTCAGCGAATTTTTAATTTTCACACCCCAAATTGATTATCTTTTTCCTCAAAATGTTTTTAATAAAGCCCGTATGACACTACATTTTTTCTTCATTTTTAATGCATTAAAAACGAAAATAGAGTAGTTCAAACAATTTATAATCGAAAATATCGATATGAGCGCGTACACAATAACCACATTAATGGGTATGTTCAGATGACTAAAGGGACTTGCAAGTGAGGCAATTTTCTAGTC
The DNA here is from genome assembly GCA_949320155.1 of Melangyna quadrimaculata. Classification (NCBI taxonomy): domain Eukaryota; kingdom Metazoa; phylum Arthropoda; class Insecta; order Diptera; family Syrphidae; genus Melangyna; species Melangyna quadrimaculata. The sequence continues at coordinate 48,839,556 of OX439484.1, forward strand.
TGTGATTGGCCAGCTTTCAAAAAATTGACTTCAAATGAAGGTAACTTTTATTACAAAGTGACTGGAAAGTTAGTCAAGAAATATCTGCCTTAATTTTAAATCATGTGTGTTCATGTCAAAATTGTCATTTTTGACATAAAAAATCAGTTTAACTTCCTATAAATTGCTTTTGCGGTCACGTTAACTAAATTTTAAATGAAATTGTCGGTACATTTTGAAGGAATTTTGTATCCTTGTCGAGGATTCCCTTTTTCTAAACTAACTTGAGGCAAAGTATTGAAGAAAAGTTAGAAGCTTGACATAATGACATGTCAAAAAAAGTGAGTTATTTTGAGGCATATTGGCGTTCAATGGATGTAGTTGACTGAATGTTAAGTCCCTTAAGTCTCCTGAACGTACCCAATGTAAAACAGTCACAAAATAAGTATTAAAAATGAACATATTTCAGATTCTGGCAGCCTTTTTTTTTTGACTTTTCAGAAATTGAAAATTAAAAATTATTTCAAAGTACACTGTGACTACAAAAAAAGTATACACTTGGCTCATGAGAACACTAGGTTTTGGTGTATATTTACTTTTGTGGACATTGTTATTGTCAAAACATAATGTCGTTCTTTTCATACAAAATACTAACTTTTGTTTTCCTCTCGGCTGACAATAAATCATGATTTAATGAATTGAAAATGAAGAGAAAATGTAGTATCATACGGGCTTTACGCAGAAGAGTTTTAAGTTTTGCATGAAACTATTTAACTTCATTTATCAAACGGGTTTGAAAGTGTCCTGGGGCCATAATCGCCTTTTGTCACTTTAGAAAGGCGACAAAAAGCCATAATCTTCGAATATGGCCTTATGTCACTTTGTAAAAACGTCATTAGGTCATAATGTCGAAATATGTAGGCCTTATGTAACGGCACCAACACCTAACGCTCACCCACTCACCATCCAATACTCCAACCCAACACTCACTGTCTGTCACTATCACTATGAGCACCCACCACAAACAAATCGCCAAACAAAGCCAGTCGTGCTAGCAATAAATTAATTAAAATTGTGTATGGTGGCTAAATTTTTCTGTCAGAACAATTTTCGTTTGTTTGACCCCTTTCACACAAGGAAACTGAGTTGCCGGCGATTTTTAGTTTCTATGCGAGAAACTGCCAGTTTCTGGCAACTCAGTTTCCTTGTGTGAAAGCCGTCTTTAATTTGAAGCAGGGGTGTCTTAAGCGGGGTACACATGTTCAACAGATTTGATAATGTGTACCCCGCTTAAGGGCCAGTTTTTTAGTGCATGACTTAAGTTAAACACGAGTTAACTCAAACAAGCTGACTATCTGTTAACTCTGGATTAACTAAAACTTGCTTTTAATATTTTATCTTTCGAGTTTTTCAAGTCTTTTTTCCACTGAAACTTCTTAACTGTGGATAATTCTCTGATTTAACTCACCACTGAAAAACTGGTCCCATTCCAGACATATTTATTTCTCACTTTAAGTTATGCCTAAACTATTTTTGTCTTCTTAATTTATAAAGGAAACATCTTTGTCTTTCTTTCTTCTTTTATTAAAGATATAGTTTTGGTTTACATTATTAAACTTTGCTATGTTAAAACTTTAAGTCCAGAAATTACATAGGTACCTTTGTGTACAAAATTCGATTGGGTATGGGTACCCACTTCAGATAAGAGACTTACGAGTATATGATAGCCATGACTAACCCAATAAGAACGACAATGCTGTTTAAGGACTTTAAGCTCGCTGAACTTCTCTTAATAGTTTCTTCAATCCAATTTACGTAATATCGCACGTCTGTGTAAACTCCAGGATATCCTATTAAGCTAGAATTATTAATTCCAAACGAAACAATGCCCACTAATTTGCCATTTGATACTAAAGGCCCACCAGAATCTCCATTAGAAGCATCCTTTTCGCCATCCATATAACCTGCACAAATCATTCCATCTTTTATAGTGCTCTCTCCGTAATTCGTTGAACAGGTTTGCTTGTCGACGATAGGTACATCGATTGTCAAAAGAATTTCAGACAAGTATCCCTTCCGAAATAAGTTTGGATATATTCACTAAACACTTTCTCATTAACAAAAAAAAAAAATATTATCTCAACCTACCGTTTCCGTTTTACCCCAACCGGTGGCTTGACAAACAGCACCCGCAGGAATCACATCGCGATTCATTGGAATCACATTTATTGCTGGATTTATAGCTGGTACTGTTCCATCCAAGAAAATAATGGCGACGTCATTTGTAAATGTTGGCCTGTTAAAATCAGCATAAACAATATGGGTTATGTCGAGTGATATCGTATTTTCGTTCATCTCGAAACGGTCTAGGGTACCCATTACGACGAAATAAAGCCGAGCGCTTTGAAATGTCTGTGAGATATCACTTCATGGAATTAAAAATAATAAAATATAACACAGTTCATAACTATGATTTAAATTATGAAATAATTTGTATGGACCTACTTAAAAAAGCAATGTGCAGCTGACAGGACAACTGTTGGCTTAATCAATGAACCCCCGCAAATATGCCCAGTTCCAAAAATTATTTCCCTATCCTTTAATCGAATTGATACCTGATGACGAGTGTTATCGGAGGTTGCTGCTGTTCCATTTATTATCCTAGGGTCCGTGGATGTTGCGGCTAAGGAAACATACTTTTTAAATATTTTCATCCAAACTTTAACTGGTGTAGGTGTATGAATATTTACTAATAAATGGCAACAAGAATATCCAACAAACTTTAACGATCTCCATTTCGCTTAAAACTGATTTTGATTTAAACATTTATAAAATAAATTCTTTGGGTTAAATCGATGAAACGGATTTTTACAACCTTTTGATAATCTTAACTTTAGTTTAGGACGCAATCTTCTGTACTTTCCGATAGATAATTTCATTCATTCATAGTTGTGTATTATTTTATTACTGTTTTATTATTACTATTAGTGATTATCTATAACAAATCACAATAGCAATAAATCATTGTAATGTCAATATTTCAACGATAATTCGTAGGATTTGTGTTTTTATTTAATAAAAACAAATTGCATATGTACATAGAGACATTAATAGCCAATTTAATCTATTGAAGCAGACGTCAGGTTTTAGATAAAGACGTAATTTGGCTAACCCTGAGGCCACACGAGCCAGTACTGGCAAGCCAGTTGGCTACATGGATTGACTTTCAAGTTCGTATACGTGAATTTTCTGTGACGTAGGCGACACGCAACTTGTAAGCTAGTTGCTTTCAAGTATCTGCGGTCACGTTCAGCTTTTACTAGGATAGCCCATCTAGGATTCTAAATACACATTTTTATTGAATTTGCTTTGGCATCGGACTTCGATTTTTTCTTACTTAACAAAAAATTACGTCAAATTCTGCATCAAGTCTTGCGATGGTCAACGCATAAAACTGCCAGTGCATTGACGGATGCATTGACAGAATTTTCTGTCGCGTCAAAGTAACACAGATTGATTTTCATCTAATTCAAAAATTTCGATTTTTTTTTTTAAATAATTTAAAAAAAAAATTGATTTTTTTGTGGTTTTTTAATCCATCATCATCGTAGCCACCCTTTAATGGAATTTGACAGTTCATACGTTGACAGATAGGTAAGAAACTAAATTACGTCGTACGAGGAATATTTCGTTGCAAAATGTCACCCAAAGGCGCTATAATTGCATTTTCCCGCGCAAAAAATTGAATCTCAAAAAATTCAGATATCTTTAAGTTTTTCAATGCATATCATCTCCGTAGCAATCTTTCAGTTTAATTTGACAGTCTGTAGCTTGACAAATCGGTAACAGAATGTTCCAAATGTCACCGGAAATCCCCAAAACTCTCATTTTTCCTAAGCAAACAACATGCTCTCAAAAAATTAGGGTTTTCAAGAGATTTTGTATAGTTCATCATAATCATAGCCATCTTTCAATTATATTTGAAAGTAGTTGCCTTTTTTGGAAATGTTAAAATTGCTTGGTCCCTCCTCTCATTAAAAGTTGTGGTAGAAAGAATATTTAATTTTTCATTAAATTTTCAACAAAAAGCTATCTCTATCGCTTTATATACAAGTCTGAACAAGGCCACTATATTCTCTACTGGCTTCCCAACTGGATTCGAAAATGGCAAGCCAGTTGACGATCAAGTTGCTCAGGTTTGTATGTGTTAGTAAGAAAATTTAAATGTATTGTAACTTGTAAGCCAGTACTGACTCGTGTGGCCTCAGGGTAAGGGAAACGTTATTGAAATAATTTTTGAAAACTGCTCCGAAGATTTTGATAAAACAAAATTAGGTTCTTTTATTAATACTAGTATCGACAAGAGGTCGAATATTCGGCCAGCGAAAAAATTGGATTCTCTTTTTACTATACACTTTAGCCCAGTCAATAATTACAAAATAAGTGCTCAATTCGCAAAGCGCGAGGTAGATCTGATTTTGTATATAATGTTGGGGCATGTTAGATTAGTCTATAGCCAAGTTTGCAACTTCGAAAAACCTGTGCTCGCTGCAGGAAAAACGCAACAGTGAAAAAACGCTAAAATCACCCCTTTTTACCGACATTTTCCTTCATAACTTTGGAAATATGCAACTTAGAAAAAAACCGTCCCCTATAAACTAGCGTTTTATAACATTTTCTACAAGACAACATCAGTTTTAAATTCGTGCATGTTATATTTGTGTTCCTATCTAACCATGAATTAAAAAAAAAAATCTGAAAATCTAAGTAATTTTGAAGCACTCAAGAAATAGGTTAAACATTTTCCAATTCTTCTTCCTCAAGAAATAGGTCAAACATTTTCCAATTCTTTTAAAAGGAATCAAGTAGTCTATAGTATAACAAGACGAAATTCGAAAACTCCTTGCCAAAACTAGAATATGATGTTAACTAAGTGAAACAAGCAATGTTTGCATCATAGCTGTGGTCAAAGTAGGACACTTTAGTTGGCACTGATTTTTGTTCACGTACTTGGAACCCTTAGCTATGATAAAATATAGTTTTGATATTTATATCCTTTTTAAAGCAACTTTAGAAGCGATTTTAAATGTTCCAAAAATTGTTCACTTGCCATGTAAATATTTAATTTGGTGAACATTTTCGAAACTTTTAAATTCACTACCAAATTTGCTTAAGAAAAAGATATAAATACTTCCAAGTACGTGTACAAAAATCAGTGCCAACTTAAGTGTCCTACTTTGACCACAGCAGTGATGCAAACATTGCTTGTTGCACTTAGTTAACATCATATTTCTTGCCGAAACTATTGGAAAGATTTGAATAGAATTTTTCGAATTTCGGCTTGTAATACTCTTGACTATTTGATTCCAAATTTTCAGCAGTTTTTCAATTTTTTTTTTAATTCCTGGTTAGATAGCAAAACAAATATAACATGTATGAATTTCAAACTAATGTGGTCTTGTAGAAATTTTTATAACAAACAAGATGGTTTCTTTCTTAGTTACATATTTTCAAAGTTATGAAGGAAAATTTCGAACAAAATGGGGTGATTTTAGGGTTTTTTTCACTGTTGCATTTTTCCTCCAGCGAGCACAGGTTTTTCTATGCTGCAAACTTAGCTACAGACTACTCTAATTTGCCCCAACAACATATCAAAAATGCAGAACTACATCGCGCTTTGCGAATTTACTGTCATATTTGACTGGGATTTTATAGGATTCATCATAATTTTGAGAATTAATTAAAAGAAAACAAAACAAATTTACCTCTAGCATTCGTTGAAATTTTGACTTGAACTTTAAAACCAAACAAACAAAAATAATGCTTAGTTAGTTATTTTTGAATTGTTTGTTCATTGACGGTGTTCACATTTGACTAACTCTTCCGACTATTTTTGACTTCTCTCAAATTTATCTCACTCCCACTTCATAGTAAAGGCATAACTACATAGACCTACTTTTGTCAAAAAGTACAAAAGTGAGAAATTAAAATGTAAGATAAGGAAACCTGCTTGCAAAAAAACATACGAAAATTGTTCTGACAGATAAATTAAGCCACCATACACAATTTTGAATCGTTTTTTTGCAAGCAGGTGTCTTCAGCAAAGATATTTTAGTTAAGCCTTAAGAAAGGGAGAAAAGTAGTAAATAAAAAAAAAAAATTGTTTGATTTTATTTTGACGTTCTCTTTTGTAAATTCGGAGGAGTCAGTCCAAGGTGAACACCGTTATTAACTACTCAACAGTAAATCTAAATTAATCTTAAGCACACTATACAAACCAAATATGAATTTGTAAATTTAAATTGGATATAAAACGTACCCGCTGGCGTATGCGTACTTTTTCTTTTAATTTACAAAGTAAATGATTGACCAACTGTAAGGTTTTGAAGGAAAAAAAAAAATACGAAACTTTGTTCCTGCTTAGTAAATAAGGGACGTTTATAAGGGACGGATAGAATTCATCAAGTTGAACAAAACTTTCATATATTATTATTAAAAAAAGTGTTATACTAAAAAATATTTATACAAATTAATCTACAATAACTATTCTATTCTATCTAATTTTGTCCCAATAATGAATTTCCTTGAAGTGGAGTGTACTATACAAACATCCATTATTCTTCTTAGCTAAATCCTCAATTTGATTTATTTTTGAGTTGTTCCATAATTAAAAACAGACTGATGTCCTGGGCCGGTAGATGTACGTTTTTTATAAAAGCCCGGATTTTTTCTGTAAATAAATATTATGTGCACTCGTGGGTATTCCTACTTTTTTTTAAATTTTTAAATTAAATAAGTGAACAACTATGCTCCCGCTTAGTAAAGTTCAAAAGGGATGGATATAATTCCCCTAATTATTATTCACTTAATTTGGAATTTTACAGTAACATTTTAATGAGTTTAAAAAAAAATAAAGTTATATAAAATAAAATATCCCGAGTTTTTGAAAGTAATCATCCTGAATCTTTTTTTCCAAATTCAAATAAAAAAATGAAGAATTCTGGATTTCAATCAGGGAAGGGGCAAGCTCGCATTCAAAAATATATTTATTTGATTTTTTACATTTAATAATGTTTTTAATAAAACTTAAGGGCGGCTTAAAAGTACCTGATACCCATTTTAATACAAAAAAAAATCATACTTACCACTTTCTGTTGCCATAAAAATTGTATGCCATTTCGAAAATGAGTCTAGACTGTAAGTGGTTTATATGTGGACGCTTTTCGTATATTAAAAACAATAACATTTTTTTTTTTTTGAATAATTTATTCAATCAAAGAGAGCCAGTTTTTCAGTTTGGGATCAAAGTTAAACTAGACTTAACTTACCAAATTTGGTATCTGGATTAACTCAGCCGATAATATTTAATCTCCCGAGTTTTTTAAGACTTTTGACATTCATCCTCCACTGATAAAACTGTTTCTTGACATAGAAGTAGCTTAATGTATTTTTAGAGTTTTCTAACTCTGCTTTAGCTCTGGGTCTTAGGCCCAGTTTTGCAGCGTTGGATTAAGCCTGAGTTAGTTAACTCTGGAGATAGATTTGTCTACAGTTACGTCAGGAAGCTGTTTTTTAATTGATGATGAATGCAGAATGCCTTAAAACACTGAAGATAAAATTTCATAAACATTTTTTGAGTTCCAAAGTTAACTCTTAACTTTGGAAATACACACCAATGTACAAGAACAATAAGTTATTGAAACAGGCGCGAATTTAATTTGGCATATTACATATGTACTGTACATACTCAAGAAATGTACTTCAGTCAAGATATCAAGAAATTATATCTGTTTTGCTTTGCTCAAACTATACTATTATTCAGGGGCGAACTGGCTCACCGGGCATCCGGGATTTCGCCCGGTGGGCCCCTGGCTGAGCAAAAAGTTCATAGAAGCCTCTGCAGGATCATCTTTTTATTCCCAAAAGAAAAGTTTATGTTGATTTCTTCATGGGGATCTCAGAACAAAATACAGAGCTCCAGTGTCCCATAGAGCTCTATTGGAGGTCTTTCAGCCTTGTTAGAAGCCCCTAGACAACTTTTTGAGGCCTCTATTGTTGTTTGGAGGCCCCTACAGTTCTTTGAAGGCCCCTTCAGCTCGGTTCAAGAACCTTACCAGTCGAGTGGAGGCCCCTACAGCTCTATTGTATGCCCCTTCATTTCTTTTGGACACCCCTATAGCTAGGATGGGGTGGCTAAAGTTTTTTTTTTGAAACATCGTTAGTTCTGTTGGAGGCCTGACAGCATTGTAAGAGTACCCTGGAACTCTGTTGGAAGCCCATATAGTACTTTGGAGCCCTTACAGCTCGGTTCAACCTTAGTGCTAGGGTGGAGGCCCCTTTAGCTCTATTGGAGGCCCCTTCAGTTCTTTTAGAGGTCCCTGTTTGGTTGCAGGACCTTATAGAAAGGATGGAGGCTTCTTAAGTTGGTTTGGAGGCTTCTGCACCATTGTTGGAGGCTTAGAGTTTGGTAGAGGCCCCTAGATCTCCGTTGAAGGCCCCTACAGTTTTTTGGAGACCCTTACGTTTCTTTGGAGGCCCCTACAACTCGGTTCAAGAACAGCACCTCTGCAACTATATGTAAGAGGCTATATTGCCGCGGGGCAAAATAAATGCCACGGGAGCAAACAAAATGCCGCGAGGCGAAATAAATGCCACGGGGCAATAAAAATGCCGGGGGGCAAAATAAATGCCGCGGGCAAAATAAATGCCACGGGGCAAAATTTGTATTGCCCCTCAGCATTTATTTTGCCACGCGAGGGGCAAATGCCGCGAGGCAAAAAAACAGCGGGGCAAAAAAAAAAAAAGTCGCAAGGCAAAATAAATGCTGCGGGACAATAAAAATGCCGCGGGGCAAAATAAATGCAACGGTGGAAAATAAATGCCGCGGGGAAATAAAAATGCCGCGGGGAAATAAAAATGCCGCAGGTCAAAATAAATGCCACGGGGTGAAATAAATGCGGCAATAAAAATGCCGCAGGGGAAAATAAATGCCGTGGGGAAATAAAAATGCCGCGGGGCAGTAAAATTGCTGCGGGCCAAAAGAAATGCCGCGGGGGGGGGGGGCAAAATAAATGTGGCGGGGCAAAAAAAATGCCGTGGGTCAAAATAAATGCCGCGGGGCAAAATAAATGCCGGGGCAGTAAAAATGCCGCGTGGCAATAAAAATACTGCGAGCCAAAATAAATGCTGCGGGACAATAAAAATGCCGCGAGGCAAAATAAATGCCGCGAGGCAAAATAAATGCCGGAGGGCAAATAAATGCCGAAGGGCAGTAAAAATGCCACAGGCAGTAAACGACAGTTTTACTGCCCCCCGCATTTTTACTGCCCCGCAGCGGCCTTTTAATTGCCCCGAGGCATTTTTATTGCCACGTGGTATTTATTTTGACCAGCGGCATTTTTATTGCCTCTCGGTATTTTAATTGCCCCGAGGCATTTTTATTGCCCTGCGGCTTTTTTTTTGCTCCGTGGCATTTTTATTGCCCCGCGGTATTTTAATTGCCCCGCGGCTTCTATTGTCCCGTGGCAATTATTTTGCCCCGCGGAATTTTTACTGCCCCGCGGCAGTTTAATTGCCCCGCCGCATTTTTATTGCCACGTGGCATTTATTTTGCCCCTGGGCATTTTTATTGAACCGCCGCATTTATTTTGCCCCGCGGCATTTTCATAGCCCCGCGGCATTTTTATTGCCCCATGGCATTTATTTTGCCCCGCGGCATTTTTATTGCCCGGTGGAATTTTTACTGCCCCGTGGTATTTTAATTGTTCCGCGGCGGCATTTTAATTGCCCCGAGGAATTTTTATTGCCCCGTGGCATTTAATTTGCCCAGTGACATTTTAATTGCCCCTGCGGCATTTGTGTTGACTCCCGGCATTTGTGTTGACTCCCGGCATTTATTTTGCCCCGCGGCATTTATTTTGCCCAGCGGCATTTTTACTGCCCCGTGGCGGCATTTTAATTGCCCCGAGGCATTTTTATTGCCACGTGGCATTTATTTTGCCCAACGGCATTTTTATTGCCTCTCGGTATTTTAATTACTGCCTGGTGGCATTTTTATTGGCCCGCGGCATTTTTATTGCCCGCGGCATTTATTTTGCGGCATTTTTTCTGCCCCGCGGTATTTTAATTGACCCGAGGCATTTTTATTGCCCCGTGCCATTTAATTTGCCCCGCGGAATTTTTATTGCCCAGCGGCATTTTTATTGCCCCGCGGTATTTTAATTGCCCTGCGGCATTTTTATTGCCTCCTGGCATTTATTTTGCCCCGTGGCATTTATTTTTCCCAGCGGCATTTTTACTGTCCCACGGTACTAACATTGCCCCGCGGCGGCATTTTAATTGCCCCGAGGCATTTTTATTGCCCCGAGGCATTTTTATTGCCCCACAGCATTTATTTTGCCCTGTGGCATTTTTATTGCCCCGCGGTATTGCAATTGCCCCGCGGCATTTATTTTGCCCCGCGGAATTTTAACTGCCCCTCGGCATTTTAATTGGCATGCGGCATTTTTATTAACCCGCCGCATTTATTTTTCCCCGCGGCATTTATTTTGCCTCGCGGCATTTTTATAACACGCGGAATTTTTATTCCCCCGCGGCATTTATTTTCCCCCGCGGCATTTTTTTTGCCCCGCGGCATTTATTTTGCACCGCTGCATTTATTTTGCCCCGCGGTATTTTTATTGCCCGCGGCAATATATGTACGTTAGTTTTTCTAAGACGGCTTTCACACAAGGAAACTGAGTTGCCAGAAACTGGCTAGTTTGTTGGCGAGAAGGGTGTGAGGGGAAATTTTTTGTCTTCCTTTTACGCCCTTCTCGCCTACAAATTCCCGTTGCCGGCAACTCAGTTTCCTTGTGTGAAAGGGGTCTAATCGTATTAATTATGTAGATAGTATGTATGGACATATTGTATTATTATAAATATGTAGGATAATATTCTTACCTTAATTATTTTAATATCTAGCTAATCATTTTAATAAAATTTGAAAATAATCTAACAAAATAACACACATACGCAACAGTGTCCAACCATTTGTTTTCGCTCCAAAATCGGCTTCTCAAATTAAACAAAAATGTTTTAAGTTACATACCTACATAAGTATAAGTAGGTACTATAGGGCGATACCCATTCTAACGAAAGAAACATCTATTGCCCCCTTTAGAGCCGCGTTGTTTAAGTAAAACGACATCTGTATTAAGGCTGATTGTTTTAAAATTAAAGTGACTATAGGCATTTATGCACATATTTCATTAAGCTAAGAATTAACTGACTTTATGAACCTAAAAATAATAGGTATTGTGTATGTATACGTAATCGACTCAAATCATTTGAATGAAATCAAATCGCAGCTTCTCTTAAATTTAACAAAAAATGATATCATTGAAGTTTTTATTTTGCTATCGAAATTGTGTGGGTCCTGTGGCGCAATGGATAACGCGTCTGACTACGGATCAGAAGATTCCAGGTTCGACTCCTGGCAGGATCGAGTACTTTTTTATTTTTTATTTTTTTTCTTTTACCATGTGTACAAAAAATGACCAAAATAATTGTTTATTGAAATAAATTATTTTTATCTTAGGTATTGTTTTTTTTTTTTATATATATGAAAATGATTTACTATGTATGTACATACATTTAGCGAGTAGGTATTGGTTAAGTAAAGAAATGTGTGTTGAGTATTGTGTATTTCATTTTTTGTATCGAAAATATTTCTCACAATCAGTATGTCAGGTGTAGGTACTTTTATTTTGAGTTTAATAATATTGACGAGATAATAATAACACATAACCTAGTAGGTAACAGATAAAACGAGGGCTATATAAATTCTATTTGACATTTTTCTATAATTTACAAATGATACTCACAAGCGATAGCAAATAAAGTTAAAAAAAAAACCTTTCAGATTATATTTTTTATTTGAATTTCAGTGTAGATTTTTATACTGTTCGAAATTATACTAACATTGAATCGACTGGGAGGTTGGCATCTCCTGTAATCCGGCTTCTCGGAGGTCAGATTGTGGACCGGTTTGAGGTTGGGGTTTCTGTGCAGTGGGCCAGATCATGTTGACGGAACGTCCGCACTAAGCTTTCCATCAATATGGGTGCCATGGAGGAGTCCAAGGCATTCAGGTTGGCTAAGGAGGGATGAACCGGGCCAGGGGCGAAAGTCAGCAGCCAAGAGTTCCCGTGGTAAGCAGTAGTGGGATAGCGTACCGGAGTGTTCTGCCATTGTCAGCCCGACCAATAAAGTCGAACCACAATCTTTTTTTTTTTTTTAATTTTTTGTTTATTCTCATGATTTGATTGAAATTGTTTTAATTTTGTCATTTCTTCAATACGAATACGATTGAATGTGTGAGCGAAGGTATTTTACGTAAATCAAATTGTTGGTTCTTGATTCTTGATTCATGTTTCATTTTATTATTTTGTTTTTTTACAAAAACGTATAGCTGTTACATATGTCGCAGTTTAATTGGTTTGAAGATAAAGGGAACTATAATAAAAAAATACTTCAAAAGTGGTATTATGCTGGTTTGTGTTTGAAGTCAAGCAATTAGGAACATGAAACAAAAACTCAAATATTCTTACTCAGAATGATAAAAACAAGGGTTCAGTACCTATATGTATATGTAGGTGGAACGAGTATGTAAACTTATTTTATAACGATATTAACGACAGAGAGCGTTAATGTAAAACGAGAAAAGCGTTATAAGGACCAGTTTTACAGCAACAGTACAGTAGTGGCATCACTAAGTGCGAAATATAGGACACAAAATAAATAAGTTGCACTTAAGTATCCCATGTTGGTCACTAAAGTGTCACTAATTTAGGCTGCGTAAACTACCAAAAAGTAAAAACAATATGCAAAACTTAAGTGCAACTTATTCCGGTAAGTGTTCACTGTGAAACTCGCCCTTAATGTTGTTAAACGAAACGAAAGAATGAAGTGCAAGGTTTGATCTAAAATATGGTCTTAACGCCCTAACTACGAGGAAACTTTAAATTTCAAGAATACATTTATATCGTGGTTTCCGAGTTCTCTCTAAAAAAAAACATAATTGTTTCTTTTCTTTTATTTATTTTATTATTGTTTCATTTTATTATTATAACATTTTCTTATTATTTAATTATTTCAAAATTAAAGGCCGCTGTCCTTAGCGAGGCTGCACCTTTAAGTTTGATTGATGGATTAGAACTAAACTATATAATAATCTTTGACTTGAACAATACTTCGGGCAAATAGAAAATGTGCCGAGTTTGCAAAATATAAATTTGTTTTTAAAATATTCTTATAACATTTCTTTGTTTAAGTGGATAAAGGTGGAAGGGAAAAGGGGTGTATCCGTTCTGGATTGGTTTTGCTGTGTTAGCGAAAATGGTGTGGGAATCCGTTATAAATGTGCCGTTAGGCAAAGGGGCGTGTGGGGAATAGCGGGTTAATGTTAGGAGGTGACGTCTGAGACGTAACTCCTCCCCCCTTAGGATTCTGCTCCGTAGAATCTTTAATGCTTACATTAATTTTTGTATTGTTCTTTTTATTTTTTGAATTAAAAATAGAATTGATTAGAATAAACATAATAATTATGATAAGGCTAATTGTTCCAAAATTTAAATATTCATGTACATTTGTTCTTACTTTGATTTGTTCAATTAATTTTCGGTTTTCTATCTCTTTTATATGTAATGTTTCTGTGGAATAATTTCTTATAATATTTTTTATTGATATTTTCTTAAAATTAGGTAAAATAAAATTGTCATAGTATAGGAAATTTTCGTATGTTATATTATTTATCTCTATTTTACAGTTTTCAAATTTTAATAAATAATTTCCGTTTATAGTTACATCGTAATTGTGACAATTATGAATTATATTTGTAAATGGTACATTTTTTGTTATTAAAATGTTATTGGTAATTTGTCTGATTTCAATATCCTGGTTTTCTTTAAAATTACATTCAGGATTATCTTTAAAAATGTTTTGAATACAAGGATCTTTTATTTGTTTTAATTGTTTAAGCTTTACAGTTTCATTTAGATTTTCATAATTGGTATTACCATCGGTTATTATTTCTTTATGTGACGTTACAAGTTCTAAATTATTATTATTAGGAATTGGTTCGATTAGGATTTTATAAAATTTTTCATTAGAATATATTGGTATTAAAAGTATAAATACAATTTGATTCTCATGTATTATTACTGTGCTCTTAATATTAGTTAATTCATTCATAGTAATATTAAATTTGGTTATTTCTTTTTGTGTTAAAATATCATGTCCTAGAATTCCTAACTGGCTCATAAGTAGATTTTCTTTAACTTTTTTAACTTGGTCTTTGAGTAATTGTATGTCGTATTGCATTTGGAATGCATGTTGCATAGTTGCTATTTCTGCAAGTTCTTTGTCGACTGTGTTGCCTAAACTAGTTAATTGGTGTTTAATTTCAAGCTGTTGTCCGTTAATGTGTTTTGTTATGTTGTCAAATGCTTCGTTAAAGTTATGATTAATTTTGACTTGGTCGTTAAATCCTTCGATAAGGTTCTTGGTATTTTGTTCGTTTATGTTTAGAGTTTGTTTGATTTCTGTTTCGTCGTCGTAGTCCATTGTCCCAGTGAGGTATTTTAGTCCTTTTCCTACAATATTAATAAGTCCTCTTTTTGTTTTATGGTGAAAATGTCCTAACAGATTTTCTACCTCTTCAGATAAGAGTTTAAAGTTGTGTGTTAATGTTGGGTATTCATCCCTAAGGTTAAGTTTTTTTATGTTATGTTCTATTATATTTAGGTTTTCCGTCCATGCAGTTAGATTTATATTATGTAATATTTTAGTGTATCCTGTTATGACTTGAATTTTTTCGTCTTTAATTGTAATGAACCCGTTTCCTGAGTTCAGGTTTTGTACTTCTAGTCTCTGTCCGTTAGCAACTGTTGTTAAAGTCAGAAAGGTGATAAAAAATATCTGGGGAAAAAAAAATTTAAGTATTTTCGTATTTATAGTTACGTTTTACTTGTGTTTTGTAAAATTTACTTCCTTTTTCATCTTTAACATGATCTGGGTCAACCAATTTTGCGGTTGCTTTTTTGTATATTGGCTTGATCTTATTCCCTGTCCTAATTTTTAAGTATTGCTGTTTATTTTCGGTAAAATCAATATTTTTCCTATCTTTATTTAATTTATTTATATAATTTTCTTTATTTTTTTGGACAATTTCTGTAATTTTTGGGTATTCCTCATTTGATATGGTACCGTTTAAGAAATCTATTGGTCTCTTTTTTGTAGTGGAGTGGATTGTTTTGTTGTAAATAGTTATCGCTTTTAATACTTTTTGCCTAAGAGTGTCTGTGTTATTTTTATCGGCGGTGAAAGTTCTAATATGCTCGTTAAGAGTAGAGTGGAATCTTTCGATATCCGAATTGCCAGTTTTATTATATGGGGTGGTTATGTGCAGGTCAACATTATTGTCTTTTAGAAATTCTTTAATGTTTAATGATGAAAAACCTGTTTCTCCGTCTGTTACTATTCGCTCAGGAATTCCTAAAGTAGCGAATCTTTTTTCCAATGTATGTAACAAAGAAGTCCAAGTTCTATGTTTGATTTCGTATGCCGTGACATGTTTTGAAAATTTGTCAATCATTGTGACGTACATTAAATTTATATTTGCATACCAAATATCAATATGTATGATTTGGTTGCATTTTATAGGGGTTTCAGTTAGTTTCCATGGGACTTTATTGGGTTTTCTTTCATATTTAGCTTTATTACAAGTTTCGCAGTTATTAATAAACTTTTGAACTTTATCTTTAAGATTTGGGCAGTAATATATATCTTTAATTTCTTCGTAGGTCTCATTAATTCCTCTATGATTTAGTGAATCATGGGTTTTCGAAATTACTAGTAATTGTTTTTCTTCGTCTTCGAGGTCTCCTAAGAATTTACTGCATTTAATGAACTTTAAGAGTTTGTTGTTACTAAAATAATTTATATAAACTTCCTGAAATTGGGCAAATAAATGATCGTCTTTTGTGAAAATTCCTACTATTCCTTTAGGTGGAGTGAATTTTTTTAAAATATCAATGATTAATTTTTCATTAAAGACTTTTAGTTCAATTACAATTCTTTTCTTTTTGAAAGGGTGATATACCTTGTGATTACTTAAGTTTGTTGTAGTATTTAAAATTATTTGTGTTTTATAAATGTTTATAGGGGATTCAATAATCGGTATGTGTTTACTACTGTCTTCATTTGAGCTGTGGACTGTAGCTATCATGGATTGTTCATTGAATTGTGATTCATTGTTTTCAGAATGGTATGTTACGTTTTGATTATGGTAGACTTCTATCCTTGACAAACCATCAGCAACTTGGTTGTCTTTCCCTTTGACGTATTCTATGTCGAAGTTATATTCTTCTAATTTAATTTTCCACCTTTGTAGTTTGGTGTTTGGTTCTTTAAGCGAACTTAGCCAAACAAGGGGTCTATGGTCGGTTTGCACCGTGAACTTTCTGCCAAAAAGGTATGGTCTGAAGTATTTCGTGGAATCGACTATTGCGAGAAGTTCTTTCTCTATAGTAGAATACTTTGTTTCATGTTGGTTGAGTGTACGGCTAAAATAACAGATTGGATGGTTTTCTTGGCTTAGAACACCACCTATAGCATAATTTGATGCATCTGTTGTCACAGTAAATTTTTTTGAAAAATCCGGATATATAAGGATAGGTGCGGAAGTAATTAAAGTTTTTAAGGTTTCAAAGCTTTCAATATAATCTTTGTCCTTAATGTCAATTTTAGCATCTTTCTTAAGGAATGATGTCATAGGTTTAGCTACTTTCCCATAATCTTTTATGAACTTACGGTAATAGCCTGTGATTCCTAGAAATGCTCGAATTTGTTTCAGGGTTTTGGGTAGTGTATAATTTTGAATGGCTGCTATTTTGTTAGGGTTAGGTTTAATTCCACTAGTGGTTACTATGTGGCCTAGGAATTCAGTTTCTCTTTTGAGAAATTCACTTTTGTCTAATTGAATTTTTAGGTTTACTTCTTTGAGTCTTTGAAAGATTTTTTTTATTGAAACTAAGTGTTCTTCAAGGCTTGTCGAAAATATGATAATGTCGTCTAAGTAGACAAGACATATTTTCCCTATGAACTCGTGAAGTACCGAATTCATCAAGCGTTGGAATGTCGCAGGGGCATTTTTCAGTCCAAATGGCATACGAACAAACTCGTAGTGTCCATTGTCGGTTGAAAAAGCCGTTTTTTTGATATCGTTTTCTGCGATTTCGATCTGGTGAAACCCTTTAGCCAGATCGAGGGTTGTGAAATATAATGATCTTCCTAATTTGTCAAATATATCTTCTATATTTGGAATTGGAAATTTGTCATCGATGGAAACATCGTTAAGTTTCCTATAATCGATTACGAGTCTCCATTTTTTTATTTGTGAAGCATCGTCCTTTTTCGGAACTATCCATATTGGTGCGGAGTAAGGTGAACTGCTCGGCCGAATAATGCCTTGACGCAGCATCTCATCAATTTGAGATCTAACTTCACTCCTATGCACTTCAGGATATCGATAGCTTTTTGTATATATCGGGACGTCATTTTTTGTTTTTACTTCATGCTTTATCGCATTTGTAAAAGTGAGGTCAGTCCCTTCTTGGTAGAAGACCGAAGAGTATTTTGAAACTAATAGATTGATTCCATTTCGTTCTTCTTCATTTAAGTGGCTTGTTCTTATCTGATGCAAGATAGGATCTTTACATATTTCCGTATGGTACACTTCCATGATCGGAATGACCTTTTCGTAATCGTCATCTGTTATATTTTGTTCATTGTTGCATGGTATTGAAATTTCTTTAACGAAATTTTCGTTTGCTGTTTTTTCTTCGTAGTTGTTAAAGTAGATTGGAATTTTAGTTTCCTTTACTATTAATATTTTTTTGCTAAAGTCTATTACTGGTTTGATGGGGAACAATATATTATTTCCGATTAAACCATCGTATATATTGTGAAACTTGTGTTCGAGGAATTCAGCGGTTTTATTTATCAAGCCAAACTCTTCGAACAGTGGAATCGTTACTTTAGAATAAGCGTATATTGGCACTCCTCCGGCTGTTTTTATTTCTAAAGGTTTTTTTA
Organism: Melangyna quadrimaculata; assembly: GCA_949320155.1. Classification (NCBI taxonomy): domain Eukaryota; kingdom Metazoa; phylum Arthropoda; class Insecta; order Diptera; family Syrphidae; genus Melangyna; species Melangyna quadrimaculata. The sequence goes on from OX439484.1 coordinate 48,857,670, forward strand.
ATTTCGTTTGCCATTTTGGGTGGCAAATCCCTGGATTGAGGATACTCGTTTCCGAACCTGTGTCTATGAGTAACCTTAGTTTGTATTTGTTTTTTGTTATTATAACTATATAGGGAAGTCGGCTTTTTGGTTGCCTTCCCGAAAATCCGAAATATCATCGAGAGTATTAACCTCTTTTTGATAAGATGCTGACAATGTATCCATTTGTTCAGCTGGATTTCTAAAATTACCTGAGTAATTATTCCTATTCTGTCCGGATCGATTGGAATAAGTGGGATTGTTATAAGAGTTGTTACCTACATTGTTTTGATTATACCTATTGTGTTGACCGGATCTATTAGGATTGTTATGATTAAATTTACCTGAGGTATTTGAATTGCGTTGACTAAATTTGTTGGGATTGTTATGATTAAATGTACCTGAATCATTTGAATTGCGTTGACCAGATTTGTTGGGATTATTATGGAAGTTATTATTCTGATAGCTAAAATTAGTGGGTCTATAATTTTGTCTAGGATAACCTGGATTGTTTTGGTGATAAGGTTCAGTTATTTTTAGATTTCCCTGGTCATGTCCTATAAATTTACTTATAATGTTTCTAATAGCAAAAATATCGTATAGGTTAATTATTGCAAATGCTAATGAGCCAGCTACTAATTCTTTGACCTTTTGAATTAACATATTATTGAAAATCATGGTCATTGTAGGACCGTTTACGCAAAATGTGGAATATTCTGATATATTTTCTATAAGTTTTTTTAGTTTTTTGTCTAAATCAAAAATTGAACTTACATTGAGTATTCCAATGTCTTTAGTTATTGTCATCTCGTCCCTCGTTGGTCGAAAATGATTTCGCAGCTTTTCTAGGCATTCAGTCCATGTTGTTGGTGGGTCGTTGTACATTAAGTTCTTCGCTGGTCCTTGGATTTTGGTATTGTATATGACTTCAAAAACTGCTGCTCGTTCTTCCTCGTGATGGTCACTGAGTATTTTATTGACAGAGCTTACAAATGAAGGTAATGTACCTTTATCGCCTTTAAATGTCTCCAAGAATCTGATTTCTTTTTCTATTCGCGCTCTTGTGCTGGCCGGTCTGTTATTTTGTTGAATTATTTCCGTGAGCGCAGCTAGGCATTGCTCAACATTAAGTTGTGCCATCCTGTTAGCTCTTATGTTGTCGAAGATTTTATTCCTTCTGTTATTAATTTTGATAGAGTTCTTTTTTATTTTCTTTTTTTTGTTACAGGTTTGTTCTTGACCACGAACTTTCTTTATTTAAATTGTCACACTTTCTTTGTCAAGATATTCACTCTTTATAGAAATTTTAATTTTTTCGTTTTATTTCTTAATCGAACATTTATGAGACACACTTTCTTTGTCAAGATATTCACTCTTTATAGAAATTGTAATTTTTTCGTTTTTATTTCTTAATCGAACATTTACGAGACATACAAAAAATTTTTTTTTGTTTTATTCTTAATCGAACGTTTACGAGTCATAAATTTTGTTTTATTCTTAATCGAACATTTACGAAATATACGCACTTTTTCGTTTTAAATCTTAATCGAATATTTACGAAATATACACTTTTTTTTCGTTTTAAATTCTTAATCGAACATTTACGAAATATACACGTTTTTTCGTTTTAAATTCTTAATCGAACATTTACGAAATATACACGTTTTTTCGTTTTAAATTCTTAATCGAACATTTACGAAATATACACGTTTTTTCGTTTTAAATTCTTAATCGAACATTTACGAAATATACACGTTTTTTCGTTTTAAATTCTTAATCGAACATTTACGAAATATACACGTTTTTCGTGCGTTTACCGACTGCGCCATTTATATCGTGGTTTCCGAGTTCTCTCTAAAAAAAAACATAATTGTTTCTTTTCTTTTATTTATTTTATTATTGTTTCATTTTATTATTATAACATTTTCTTATTATTTAATTATTTCAAAATTAAAGGCCGCTGTCCTTAGCGAGGCTGCACCTTTAAGTTTGATTGATGGATTAGAACTAAACTATATAATAATCTTTGACTTGAACAATACTTCGGGCAAATAGAAAATGTGCCGAGTTTGCAAAATATAAATTTGTTTTTAAAATATTCATATAACATTTCTTTGTTTAAGTGGATAAAGGTGGAAGGGAAAAGGGGTGTATCCGTTCTGGATTGGTTTTGCTGTGTTAGCGAAAATGGTGTGGGAATCCGTTATAAATGTGCCGTTAGGCAAAGGGGCGTGTGGGGAATAGCGGGTTAATGTTAGGAGGTGACGTCTGAGACGTAACTATACAAACCAAATATACTTCACAGTTCACACTCACTGAGTCCACACGAATTGAATATGTCTGCCAAGTTGCTCCAAAATATTTTGAACTTCGCCTTGGCTTTTGGGTAAATAATTTGTATTCTTTATTCCGTTGTCGTGACGGATTTGAAGTATTTTTTTTTCTGAAATTGTGTCGTTATTATGCCAAAATTTAGTTAAAGACGACCAATCGATGACGTTATAATCCACAATATAACCGATAATAAATCAATATTAAACGAATTAAAACCAACCAAGTGATAGCGTTTAAAACAAATAGTAGCTATAAGCCACGTCGCGTAGTTTTAAATCCGGTGACGTCGACAGTATTATGAGGTCAACAAAATTGATTGTTTATTTTGCTGTTGGACACAAAGGTTGGTCCATCTAACGGTTTCTTTTTAAATCATAGGTTATTTTGACACTGACAGCCTTTTCCCGCTCTAAATCTCGACAGAAAGTCAGTATCATACCTCCGCAGAAGCAGAACAAAATGAGTCGTTTTACGCTTGAACAACGTTGTGAAATATTTGGCCTTAGATCAGCTTGAATTGGACAACGATTTTAGGCTTGAATTGGACAACGATTTTAGGCGAAAAATTATCTTTTCTGACAAATAAAATTGCCGCATCTGGGGCTCGGGCACGTTACTGTCAAGAAGCCGATGCATCCAGAGAGAGTGCCAGTTTGGTACGGATTGTGGTGTAGTGGTATCATTGGACCATTTTTCCTTGAAAATGAGGATGGGAACAACGGTGGGTGTAACAGAGCCATGTTAACCGATTTTTTTTTACTGAAATTGAAGACATGGAATTGGACGACCTCTGCTTCATGCAGAATGGCGCGCTATACCACACAGAGGCCATCACACAATCGATCTTTTGCGCACCAAATTCACAAATCGTGTTATCAGCCGTCTTGGCGATTTCAATTGGCCGCCTCGGAGCTGCGATTTGACCCCTTTGGACCATGAGAACTGTGAAGGAACAATGTTATGCTAACAATGCGGAAACGATTCAAGCACTTAAGGCCAATATCATCCAAGTAATCCTTGCGCTAGAGCCCGAAACTATCAACAAGATCTTGAAAAATTGGAGTGACAGAATGCGCTACCGCGAAGGCAACCGAGGCAGCCACTTGAACGACGTTATGTTAAATAATTAATGGGAATGTTTGCTCTTACTAATAAAGCCGTAATACATGAAAAAATATCAATTTCGTTCATTTTATTGGATTTTTAAAAAGAAAATTATATTTGGCCCACCCTTTATTTATATTGCTCTTCTGTTCTAGTTGTTATGTAGGTTTTTACTTTATTGAAATTAAGCACATTCAATACAAAATCTCGTTCGCATTGACTTCCTATATTTCTATAAATAGCAAACAAAGTTTTTTTTTAATAAAAACATCATTTTGTATAACATATTACAATTTTATTGCTTCATATTTCTTACAATTTAAATCACAAAGTTATTTTTTTTTCTTCATATAAACATTAGTACTCAAACAAATTTATCTTAAAATCAAAAAAAAAAAAAAAAAAAAAAATTCCAGGAAAATATTTTTTTAGTTAATTTTATCACAACACTATAATTTACATTTTACAAAGGTAATTACTGGTTGTTTTTTCTTATATTTTTGTTTTTATCCGAAAAATATTCATTTCATTTAAATACAATGTAAATACATCAAGTTAATATCATACTGTCTAGTAGAAAAATATAATTATATAGTACATGTTAATTTTAAAATTCAATATTCATTTGGATATTACTTTTTTTTTTTTTGTTAAAGTGAATACTATTTCTTTGTTAAATTTAAAATGTTAATTTCCCTTTATTTTGTATATAGATTAAATATTATATTGGTTAAGCATATTACTCCAATTTATATTTTAAGCCATTTTTTACTACATTTAATTCGTATATATTTATTTCTGAACTCATTTTTTTAATATTAAGGCACTTATAAAATAATGTTTATTATTTATATATATTTTTGCACCACTTGGGGGTTATGAAAGATTCAAATTTTTGCTTAGATTTGGCTTATAAGTTTATTTTTTATTCTGTTTAACTTAACTTTTTGATTATTCAAATTTTGGCTTTAATAAATTTTAATCTTATTATGTATGTTATTCGTGTATTTTTAATACGTATTGCAATTTTTTTGAATTACATTTTTGTTTGTATTAACAACTAGTGATAGTTCAAGCTTTAACAAAAATATTATATTTACCTGCAAATTGATATTTTAACAGTATACTATGCTGTTTTTTTTTTTTTTTTTTCAAAATATTCGTTTCGTTAATTTTGGTTGGTTTTAATTCTGATGGGTGTTTTGATGGATTAATACAAAATTGTGTGAAAGAAGGGTTACTAAATCATTATGTCAGTTTATTTTTGTGTCTGTCTACCCTTGTCCTGTAATTAAATAAAAACAAAAAACATTAGTAATTTTAATTCAAAATTTAAATTCAGGTTTAAAAAAACTTGTATTACTAATCCCTTTTCACCTGTTTGTATAAATACTTGTTGGTAGGTTAATTTACAGAAAGCTTTAAAACGGGAAATACTCTTCGAAAATTGATAAAATGCGTCTCATTTTGCCGTTAAGCTACAAATTACTTTGAAAAATATTTTCGGAACAGTTTCTAAATCATGTTTTTTCTTTCTCTTATTAAAATATTTTTAATTGCGGTATATGCATACATTATGTAGGTACTATATGGCAAGTTATGGATTTGTAAAAAAAAAATCGAACTCGAGATATTAATTTCCCGTAACATAACGATTATGGAGAACGCGAAAAATGTGGGGTCTCGCAATTCGGTCTGTCTGTCTATCTGTCCTCGCCCCTACAGCCCTAACCGCTGTAGGGATTTTCTTCAAACTTTTTTTTTGACTAATATACCCACACATACAATTTTTTTCGTCAAAAAGGAAAATAATATTTTTCTCATAACCGGCTCCGATGATTTTGTTAAAACAAAATTCAAATAATTAAAATAATGAAATGCTACTTTTAAATAATGTTTTTGTACGAGAAAAAGAAGTTCGTTTGTTTAATTACTAAAATGTGTTTATTTTCAAAAATTCCCAAAATCCAGAAAGGCCAAAATCTCGAAAATAAAATAGAAAACGTAAAAAACTCTTATATAAAATGAATAATTTGCGCAAATTTTTCGGGATTCCGATTTCGGGATGTTGGGTTTTCGGGATTTTGGTAATTTTCGGGACTTTGGGTTTTCGGGATTTTGGATTTTCGGGATTTTGGGTTTTCGGGATTTCGGTTTTCGGAATTCTGACCCCAATCCGTTTCTTCGGTCTTAGAAGGCATTTAAGTAGTAAGGTCCTCTCTCAGAGAACCAAGAAGACTTAATACAAGACCCTAATCATCCCGGCCCTGCTCTATGATGAAGAAGCATGGACACTGAAAAAATCGGGTGCTTTGAGAGGAAGATTCTTCCTGTGATTTTCGGTCCGTTGTGTATCGAAGGAGTGTGGAGGAGAAGATTCGACGACGAGTTATACTGGTTGAACTGGTCAAAAAGCTGACAATACAGCGGCTGAGATGGCTGGGGCACGTGAAGCGTATGGACAGAACCTTCCCGACAAGCCTTCGAAATCCCGATGGTGTACGCAGCAGAGGAAGAACCCATAACAGGTGGCGCATACAAGTGGAGAAAGACATCAACCAACTCGGTGTGCGCAACTGGAAGCGGCTAGCTAGGGACAGAGCTGGCTGGAGGGGCTTGTTAGTTGAGGCCGAAGCACATCCTGGGCTGCGAGCGCCATCTTAAGTAAAGTAAGTAAATATAAGGTATCACTTTTCTCCTAAACAAAGTTTAAACAAAAGTAATTTTTTTTCTGATAAACGGACATTATTAAGTTTTACGCTTCAAATATTTATGACTAATAAATGAATTACCCAAAAATGTTTTAGTTAGATACACATGTTTATGAAAAACCGTTAAGAAAAAAACTTTTTTTTTCTCGAAAACGGCTCTAAGATTTTTGATAATTTTGGCTCGCTCTTGTATAGCCAGCTTTAGCTTTAAGAAAGAAAGGAACAATATATGTATTTAAGTTTTGGAATTATCACTTTCCTCCTTAACAATTATGCCGTTTTCCGTTGGTTTTACTCAAGGTTTCACTCATTCTGAAATCCAATCAAACAGTCCACGATGCTTCTAATCATTTTTAGGGTTTGGTATCTGTATAGGCGAATCGTCAAATAAAAATGATTTGCTACCACACAAAAAGTGAAATGTAAAACACGAGTGTATCAACTCAGAACTTCCAAATAATATTTTTTGTTTGATTTTTGTTTTTAATTTGTTTATTAAAATTTACAAAAACCTTTTCGTCAGAAGCATATTTTTTGTGCCAACGGAATGATTTCAGAAGATTTCTGGACGCTTCTGGACATCCAATGAAAAACGGCATTAATTTGAACAAAAATATATTTTTTTTTTTTCATATAAATGTACCTTAGTAAGTTTTACGTTTGAAATATTTATGACTAATGAATGAATTAACCAAAAATGTTTCGGTTAGGTACCTTTTTGAGATACCAGAGAATAATTATTAAAATACGATTTGTTTTTCCCTACAATTCCTCACTTTTACAATCAAGAAAATTGATATTTAAATTTCTTTCGATTCACATCGGCATTATGTTTTTCTTGAAGAAAAACAAATTTACATAAAAATGAAATGACCGCCTTTTTATAAAAATTATGTAATCGCGAAACTAGTTATTTAGATTGTAGTTGCATCCACCTGAATATCCAAGCCTTCACTTCGCTAAATAGATTATTGGATTTTGTAATCCTCACTAATAAAGGTCACCTTTCAAGACTCATATACACTCATGCAATAAATCATTTCAAGCTTAGATAATTTGTAGTCGTAGAATCCTTATAAACCGAATAAAGTGGCCAACTGCCAACGTAAACCAGAAACCATAATTTGTTACTGGCATCTTCATCAGACTATAAATATACATAAATGTCTTTAAGGTAACAGAACCTTAGCTAATTTTTTAGTAAACATCCTGTTTGATTTTAAAGTTTTTATAGGCAAAAACCGAATCTACGAAACTGTTTGCATGATTTGAATAGGACATAAGAATAAGATGCATTTGAAAAATCTAGTTGGGCTCCTATTACCTATTTGATGAGAAGCTAGGATCTTGAAAAAAACTAAAAAAAAAAATAAAGAAGCTGGAAATGTTGAGCAACAATATTTAAGTTCGATTTAAAAAAAATAGACTTCGGCAGCGCTGTTATAAAAACTTAACACACTTTCTTTTCAAAACTTTCTGCGAACGAGTTCGGGGGTAAAAGATAGATATTAAACATTATCTATTAAACATAATAAGGTAGTTAAATAGGGCAGTTAAAAATAACAAAGTCTTACCATTTCAACAAATTTTTTACTGCACTCGGTAGCTTATTAATAATAAATACTTAAATTTCCATAACGTTGCTAGTAGCGAGTTGTTGTTCTTCCATTTAGTTTTTGTTATAATAAAAAAAAAATATGCACCGATGTAAGAAAAACCAAATGAATCACAAAAGATAAATTCATAAGGGATTATAAAATGTCTTATATTGGACCGAATTTGTTTAGAAAAAAAAAGATTTTTTTTTTAATTTGGCCACAAGTTTCTTCTGCACTCTCCTCCCCATCATCGAATAGCAACATCATTTATTATGTTGCTCTGACTTCGTATCCCTGTCAATCGTTATACATTCCATCAACCAAAAAATCCATTCGGCGATAGTGACGCGTTGACCAGAAGTCTCTGAATCGACGATAGGCTACGATAACCATACCCATAAGGATCGGGACTGCAAAAATTATGGAAACAATTGGAATAATGTAATCGCGATGATTGCGATAAAGTACTACGCCACCAAATTCCTGAGATGGCTGGACATGAGGTGTTTGTGGTTCTTCAGCGCTTAACTTGCGATCTGAAGACTGTTTATCGGAAGGGAATTTGTTACTGCTGGAAGAACTATCGATATTGACTTTATCTGAGTCCGGTATATCTTCTGAGCTATATGTGAGTGTTGGCTTCTTTGGTTTGGGTGTCGTTGTTGTTGTTGTGGAAGTTGTTGTGGAAGTTGTTGTGGAAGTTGTTGTTGTCGTTGTCCTAATTGTCGTGCTAGTAGAAGATTTACCAATTATCGAACTCTTAGGCAGGGGGTATAATATTGTCGAAGTTTTATTGTTCCCCATTGTCTGATTGAAATGTGTTTTCATTTGAGTTGAATTACCAACGATCGGTGGAGCTGCTGTAGCTATAGTTGAAGTTATAACTTTTACCGAATTAACTTTCGAATTAGAATTGCTAGCATTTTGATTAATTTTAGAAACTCCTGCTTCGGTAGGAATTTTACCAGTTGCTATTAGATCATGTTTTGGTTCGTTTACGTTGCTTGTATTTGCAATTCCGCGATTTAGCAATTTAAAAGCTTTTTCATTTGATTTAATTTTTTGTTTGTCGTCTTTGGCCAACAGAGCAGTGGTGCTATTCTGAATGTTTTGCGTTTCAGGACTGAGAGTGGTGCTTGTTCGATTGACGGAGACTGTTGTCGTTAGGTGAATGCTTAGGATAAGCATAAATATGTAGTTTATTAACATTTTTTTTTTGTTTGTTTTTGATATTTTTAAAAGATTTGAACAAAGAAATTTGAAATAGTAAATCCGATTTATTTTAATTTAAAAACTCTTTAAATACAACATTACTTTCTGTGCCTGTCCTCTTCGTTTTTCTTTCTTATTGTTCTTTCTTTTTCTTTTTGTTTTTTTTTTTTTAGTGTGAGTTTGACAGTTACTTTTCTTTTACAAACGTCATGAAACTTGGCAGCTACAGGGTGCGTAGTTTTTTTTCAAGAAAATTTAAATTCGCAGGTAACAAATATTGTTATTTTATACGAAATTCATGCAACGTTGCAAAACCATCGTAAAAGCAAGAAAGTTAGTCCCGGTCTACATTGAACGATATTTTTATTGCCGACAAAAAATTGTTGTTGTAATCGTGTGCGATTGAGAGGTACAGCCGACATGATCCTTCCAGTTTCGGCCGATTTTTCCATTCAGCACGGGAAAAATCGTTCAATGTAGACCGGGACTTACCGACGTTGTTAACGAACTATCACAATTTACATGGCAATTTGTGTAAGATAAATCGTAAACTTTCTCACGCGAATGTTTTTCGTAAACTTCAAGCCCGATCCACACATTCTCGTGTGTCGCTATTGCTGCAATGTATTTTATATCGGTAGAACTACATTTCTCTGGTGCGTTGTATTGCTTTGTGGCGCATGAAATATATGGAATGACAGTGACACACGGCCCCACAACACAGCACACGAGACCAGTGTGGTTCTGGCTTAAATAAAAGTATGGTAACGTGGAAAACTTTTTGTGAACACATATTTCAATAACACATTTTGTTTTCAAACACTAACAAAATAAACAAAAAAATGCCATCCGCAGAATTTCTTTACCACATCATAGTTACCATCGCGTTGGTGTGCGCACACTCCTCTTACTCTGAGACTACACGAGCCAGTACTGGCTTTCAAGTTACAATACATTTAAATTTTCTTACTAACACATACAAACCCGAGCAACTTGCTCGTCAACTGGCTTGCCATTTTCGAAGCCAGTTGGGAAGCCAGTAGAGAAGACAGTGGCCTCGTTCAGTTTTGTATATAAAGCGATTTAGATAGCTTTTCGTTGAAAATTTAATGAAAAATTAAATATTCTTTCTACCACAACTTTTAATGAGAGGAGGGACCAAGAAATTTAAACATTTTCAAAATATGCACTGTCAAAAATCCTAGTTTTTGAGAGTATATTTTTTGCTTGGGAAAAATGAGAGTTTTGGGGATTTCGGGTGACATTTGGAAGATTCTATTACCGATTTGTCAAGCTATAGACTGTCAAATTAAATAGAAAGATTGCTACTGAGACGATGCAATGAAAAACTTAAAGATATCTGAATTGCTTTAGATTAAATTTTTTGCGCGGAAAAATGCGATTTAAGGTTAAACCGCACACAACTGCAGCGGAACTACACTTCACGACGCGGCAAAACATTATTTGTATGAAATTGTATGAGCTATATCGCACTAAGCGGCAACTGAACTTCAAAAAATTTCATACAAATTATTATGAATCGCAGTTCCGCTGCAGTGCAGTTCCGCCTAGTGCGGTCTAACCTTTAAGCGCCTTTGGGTGACATTTTGGGACGAAATATTCCTCGTACGGCGTAATTTAGTTTCTTACTTATCTGTCAACGTATGCACTGTCAAATGCCATTAAAGGATGGCTACGATGATGATAGATTAAAAAAACCTACACAATCAATTTTTTTTTTTAATTATTTTAAAAAAATCGACTTTTTTGAATTAAAGGTTAGACCGTACACAACTGCAGCGGAACTACGCTTCACGACGAGACAAAATATTATTTGAATGAAATTGTAAGAGCTATATCGCACTAAGCGGCAACTGAACTTCAAAAAATTTCATACAAATTATTGTGAATCGCAGTTCCGCTGCAGTGCAGTTCCGCCCAGTGCAGTCTAACCTTAAGCCTGATCCACATCATCTGTGTCGTGTGTTGTGTTGTGGAATCGTGTGTCGCTGTCATTCCATATATTTAATGCGCCACACTGCAACACAACACACGAGACAAATATGGTTCTACGCATATGAAATACATTGTCGCGATAGCGACACACGACTCCACAACAACACACGACACAGATGTGGATCAGGCTTTAGATGAAAATCAATCCATATTAAAGACCTTCCACACTAGCCCACTGTGTATTAATACATGTCAAAAAAGTGGGAACAAATCATGTAGAATAGTGTGGAAACAAAATATGAAAGCCCAGCCTACACAACCCGACATTCTATCCCACACGATTTGACATGTGTTAATACATGAATAATTTTAGGAATGGTTTCTAATTCTATCCCACATTCTATCACACTTTTTTTAGGTTAAGGTAATGTATTAATACAAAATATGAAAAGTCATTTCTTTCACACAAATTTGGCAGTCGCGTGGAATTCTTTCCCACTTTCAATTTGACATGTATTAATACACAGTGGGGTAGTGTGGAAGGGCTATTACTTTGACGCGAAAGAAAAGTCTGTCAATGCAAATGTCAACGCTTTGGCAGTATAAAGGCTCTCCCAAACCAGTGCGGAACAATCGTTGCGGCGAAAAAACATTCGCATGTCAAAATCTATTTACATGGTGAAATATGAGAGTGCCAACACCAACGCGGTGGAGAAACATATGAATTAATTTTGACTGACGAATGTTTTTTCGCCGCAACGAATGTTTCGCATTGGTTTGGGAGAGCCTGAAAGGCCATGTTAATAAATTTTGACATGCGAATGTTTTTTCGCCGCAACGAATGTTCCGCATTGGTTTGGGAGAGCCTTTATGCGTTGACCATCAAAAGACTTGATGCGGAATTCGACGTCATTTTTTGTTAAGTAAGAAAAAATATAAGTCCGATGCCAAAGCAAATTCAATATTTAGAATCCTAGTAAAAGCTAAAGGTTACCGCAGATACTTGAAAGCAACTTGCTTACAAGTTGCTTGCCGCCTACGCCACAGCATATTCACGTATACGAACTTGACAGTCAATCTATGTAGCCAACTGGCTTACCAGTACTGGCTCGTGTAGCCTAAGGGGTTAAATAAATTTTGAGTGGCGAATGTTTCTCCGTCGCGCCGAATGTTTCGCTATTGTCGTTTTCGCTTGGCGGTTCGGAGTTACTCCTTTTTGACTCCGCTTACTCCAAAACAATTCGATTGGCTGTTCCGAGTAATGTTTTTGGAGTATTTTTCTGTTCCGGAATTAATAAAAGAGTAGACCCGGAACACAGGTACATAAAAACCCTTTCATCGGATTATTTGTCAAATTAATTTTGTTGCACTGAACGTGCAAAATAAACATAAATATCAGACGATTTACGCCCACACACAAAAATATTTCACAAATTAGTCTCGGAACAATAGAAAATAATTCGATTGGAATCAAAAAGGAGTAGTACTGTTCCGAAATCCAATCGAAAACGACATATGTTTGGGAGAGCCTTTGATGAGAGTGCGCATACCAAATCCCGATTTAAGGCTTTCCCAAACCAATGCGAAACATTCGTTGCGGCGAAGAAACATTCGTCAGTCAAAATTATTTCATATGTTTCTCCGCCGCGTTGGTGTGGGCACTCTCATATATCACCATGTAAATAAATTTTGACATGCGTATGTTTTTTCGCCGCAACGAATGTTCCGCATTGGTTTGGGAGAGCCTTTACATTGCCTGATTTGTCAATTAAGATTTGTAAATCATGTGAAATGAACACACACAACGATTTTTTCAATGAGATTTTCTTTCTTGTCCCCTTCATTTTTGGATTGCTGTGTTCTTCAGTTTTCTTTGAGATTCACTCACTCCATCAAACAAACGCAACACTTAAGCCTGATCCACATCTGTGTCGTATGTTGTGAAGTCGTGTGTCGCTATCGCTACAATGTATTTCATATGCGTAGAACCATATTTGTCTCGTGTGTTGTGTTGCAGTGTGGCGCATTAAATATATGGAATGAAAGCGACACACGACTCCACAACACAAATACACGACACAGATGTGGATCAGGCTTTATTTTGTTTATTCAAGAGAACATTAAAATAATATGCGGGTTTATTAAATTTGCAATGAGACTAGGATCGAGCTTCGAATTGAGGACACACAAAAGATCGGCATTGGAAAAATCGTTCAATGTAGGTATATATAGGTTTGGACATAGTCCCGAATCTACACTGTCCGATTTTTTCACGAAGATTTTTCCAGAAATCGCGTGAAATATACACACAATACGATTTTTTCAATGAGTCTTCTTCAATTTTGTATTGATATTCACTCACACCATCAAACGAACGGCACATTGCCGTTCCAACAGGAAAGAAGGTGAAAGAAAACATAAACATGGAATCTTTTATGTATCATAAAAGAATAAAAGACACATTTTTGTGGCTTTTATCATAAAAGATTTCAATTAATGGACTAAATTTGTTATTGATCTTTGATTTCGTCAATAAATGCTTATACATGGAGACAAATGTAATAAGAATACATATTTATTTAGGTATACAAATTATTTTTTTGCACAAAGCACAAAATTATTTTTTTACACGAAAGCACAAAACACTTTTAATGCACAATTTGATGTTCCCGAATTGCAAAAATTAAATTCATAAACAAAATGTCCACCAATCCACAGGTTACTTTCAGTGACGAAACAGTTTGTTTACCTACAGCAGCTGATTTTTGATAGCAGATTTTAGGTCTGTTCCTATAAAAATTTCCTTTTCGAAGTTCCATAGCAGACTTGCATAAAAGTTTAAACTCCTGAATACCAATTATAAAAGATCTTTTCGTTGAACATCTTTTATGATTCATAACCGAAAATCCATAGCAGAATAACAGATCTAGCAGAAAAGGCCTAAATGTTATACTGCGTTTCCACCAACCACTAAACCGAGATTTAGGTAATGAGATTTGTTTGGTGTTTGCACTTCACAAAAAGAGGATTATGGCAAAACATTCAAGTGGTGTTTCATTTTTTTTTATATGAAGTGGAAGTGAGATACATAGTTTTTGTTTACATTTCCATCTGTCAATAAACGAAAATAGGTCGGTTCCACAAATATTATTCGAAAAAAAGTTTGTTTGATTTGACAAACTATTGTTTCCAAGTAGATTTGAATGAGTTTTATTTGAAATCTTCATTTGAGGAGATTAAAATATGTTTGGTAAATCTTCGATATTTCAAGGTGATTTGTGATAATCTTGCTAAATCTCGGTTTAGTGTCTGGTGGAAACGTAGTATTAATACGATTACAAATTTTACTGTCACTGGATAGTTTAAACTCTTAAAAATTAACATGGAAAATAATTATATGTGAGGAATTCTATTTTAACAGAAATTTAATTTAAATATTGAATTGCTATTTTTGTTCTATGAATTTGAAGAAAGAACAAATATAGAGATTTACTATTTAAATTAAATGCCTGTTAAAATAGAATTCCTTACATATAATTATTTTCCATGTTAATTTTTAAGAGTTTTAACTATCCAGTGACAGTAAAAAAAATAATAATTTGAAATTTTTAATCGTATTAAGGCTGAATGAATTTTGATATATATCCATCTTTAATTGAAAACAGGATGACTAAGGGGGAGGGGAAAAAATCTGAAAAAATTAGGGGATTTTTTGTTTACTATTTAGAAACTATTCACGGGTGGAGAAGTGTTTTTTTTTTGAGGTGCCTAAGTGTAGTGTACACAATTAGTGCAAACTTAAGTGTCATAGGTACTTTGACCACAGCAATTATGCAAACATTGCGCGTTGCACTTTAGTTAACATCATGTTTCTTGCCAAAACTATAAGACGGATTTGGATCGAATTTTAGAATTTCGTCTTATGATACTCTAGACTAGACTATTTGATTTTTTAGCAGAATTGGACAATTTTTACCTGTTTTCTGAGTGCTTAAAAATTACTTAGTTTTTCAATTTTTTTAATTCATGTTTATCTACGTTTTCATTAGAGCCAAAATGAGGTAATTTCGGAAATTACAAAAAGTGTTTTCATTATCAAAATTGATAATTTTGTATGACATCTCATTTTGAACTTGGTTAGGCAGTTAAACATTTTTTGTTGCTTTCTCTTTCTGTTTTATTTTGTTGAGTAAAGTGTTTTGATATTTTCATACAAAAGCTTTTCAGAGCTTTTGAAATTAATTCCCGCTGGATACATTCACCTTATTTCCAATCTAATTTTGTGCAAATTTAGTTGAAATTATCTCATATCGAAACGAGATAGATGTATGGGAAATGAGGTAATTTGGATGTTTGCAACGAAATCACCTCATTTGGCCTAGTGACAATGTAGTAATAGCAACTGAAATATAACATGCATGAATTTAGAACTAATGTGGTCTTGTAGAAAATTTTATAATAAACAAATTAACAGTGAATGTTTTTTCCTAAATTACATATTTCCAAAGTTATAAAAAAATATAATCAGCAAAAATGGGATGATTTTAGAGTTTTTTTCTTTAACTGTTGCATTTTTTCTGCAGCGAACACAGGTTTTTCGAAGCTGCAAACTCAGCTTCGGACTACTCTAACATACCCCAACAACATATCAAAAAATGCGGAACTATGTACAAACATCACAACTTGCGATTTTATTCTCGAATTTGACTGATGGCCTACTATTCTTACTTACAATTTAATGGAATGATATTCAATTTTGTAAAAGTTTCATTTTAAAACATTTCTAATTACCCTAAGAAAATAAAAATTATAGAAGTTTACTTTTTATATTACATTTATTATTTATACACTTAAATGTGTTATTACAAGATACAATAAATTATACGAACACTGCATCGCTGTATGGAGTGCCATGTCTGTTTATTTATACTGTGTTGAATGTTATTTTGTCTAATACTTGTAATTTGTCGCTGTAAGTTTCTCTTTCTTAAACTATGTATATACTCTAAAATATCGATTAATATATTTTTTTAAATTACAAAAAAAGTAAAACATTTCTATCACATTTGTGTTTACAGACATCACCGGAAATAGTTACACCATATTGACTTTTTTGTTGCTTTTTTGAATGCATATGCACATACTGATCCTTTCCAAAGATTTACTAAATAAATAGGTTAATAATAAGATAATATTAAAGATAAGGAATAAAATGAAACAAAATGTGTTTCTCATTCATCTACTGAGAGCCCTCGCGTATTTGTGAATTTGTAAATGGTTCTACAAGTATTTCTTTATAATAATTATGTTCCTCGTAAATCTTCACTTTTGAATAAAAATTCAGCTTTATTTGCTGCTACACCAAGCTTGGGGCCTTGGTTTATTTTGATTCATCTGGAAAAGCTTCACGTGGTGGCACCAAACTCAACATCATTATATGCCTAGCATAGGCTTTCGTTGAGCGAAACATGGAATCAGTCCCATGTAGTCGATCGAGCACTCCCAATACTCCAAAGCAATTATTGAACCTTGAAAAAAAAAAAAAAACAATTCATAAATTTTGAATTTGATGAGGTCAAATTCATCAATAGAGCATACTTAAGATGATGAAAATCATGAGCCTCAGGACTGGGGAAAAATGGCAAATGATATCCGGAATGAGCATTCAGTGTTGACAAAATGGCCAAAGAAAACCACAGCCAAGCTGTCGCAACATGGCTGCCCATCAAGAAAACACCCAAAAAAGGCGGAAACAGATTGCTGAAAACATGCTCGATTGGGTGACAGTAGATAGCTGTAACTGCAATTGGAGCCGTCCATTCGTGATGTTGCTTATGAATGAACTTGTAGATATGTTTGCTATGCAAGAGCCGATGTGAGTAGTAGAAGCCAATCTCTTCCATCAGGATGCACATAGTCAGTTCGAAACATACCCAATGGAATGTCGGTAGGTCTCGAATAGAAGTGAGACCACGGAATTTCATCAATTTGTAACTTACAAGCGCAATTGGTGTACCAACAAAAATTTGATTAGCTATTACTCTTGTAATAACCTGTAAATTGAAAGAAAATAGTGAGTCAATGTTTTTTTAATTTTGTATATGTTTTACCTTTGTTAATCGATGTCTATCGACTGGTTCGTTTGTACCCGGTTGAATTTTATATTTTCTCAAGAACCTGGGACGGTTTGTAAGATCCAAGAATGTATAGATTCCCCCAAATAACCAATAAACGAACATTGTAAATGTAGTTGTTCCGACTACCCATAAGATAAGTGGATCCTCACCTGTAAGCAAATTTTGTTTTTGTAAGTTATAAAATATAAACATTTTTATAGCAAAAATCGAATTTGTTAAAATTTTATAAAATTAAGGAGAATAAAATAAAGGGGTTTTCATTGCCCTTAAAATGTTAAAGCACAGTGCGAGCGTTAGGAAAATGGGGAAGGATTTAAGAGGAGATACCGGTGCACATTGGTTTTGAACCTCTGAATATCAAAATGGCAGGGAAAAATAGTGCGGGTAAAGCATTCCCCATTCTTGAGGTGCGACTTAAGAAAGAATCTCTATATTTTTATCAGTACGTCCGAAGTTGGGCTCAAGGGTGAATTGATTTGCATTCCTAGAAGTACGAGTATTAAAATTTATTTTTTTAGGGGAAAATGCAACAGGCTATTTCAGTAGAACACTGTTTATAAAAATAACGGTAAAAAACGAATGACATGAGTTGGAAATGCTTCCGTTAAGATTCTATCAACTATCATTTTCTTAACTCTTCTTTGTTTTCTATACAAAAGACTCAAGGTGGGTTATTGGCGCACCTGCCCAAACATAACAATTGTACTCTAGACGTCTATAGAATTGTACTTTAGACGAATAAAGGCTTTATAGATAACAGCCACAACAGAAGGGGTGAAAAATGACTTCCATCGCTGAAGAAAACCTAAACACTTATACTTGTATTTTTGGCGACATCAAATATGTGATCGTTCCACAGAAGGTGGTCTGTGATACCTACACATACCGAGGACTAAAAGCTGGGTATGACAATCCGGCACTCCACTTCATTTTTTTGTCATAATCCTCTTTTGGTGCAGTGGAAACACCAAATAAATCTCGGTTTAGTGGTCGGTGGAAATGTAGTATAATACCGGATTTACACGAATGACAAAAGTGTCATAAAATTTGTCACTAAAATGACAAACTAAAAACAAAACCAATTCATTAATGACACGCATTTACACAAAGACAAAAAAAATTCTCTTTTGGAATCTGTCATTATTTTTATCATAAATAGAAACTAGTATGTTTATGGTCAATTTCATAAACATTTAACTGGCTTTTAAATTTTTAAATGATGTATTTTGTATAGAATAAACGTCATTTTAAGACCTAAAAGCCTGTAAAATTTTTAAAAGGGCTTTACGAAATCGAGGATTAGACTTCTGTCATATTTTTCAATTTCTTAAGTCTGCAATACTGTAGGATTGATTAAAAATGCAATCAAACAAAGTTACAATTGCTTTATTTAGCAAATTTAATTTTTGATGATGAGCATCAGGAAGAAACACGACGGTCACAAAGTAAACAAAGATCTTGTTGGGTTAGCCCATTATTTATGCAACAAAGTTGCCCGTGCAACGTTCAGAACTTTGCAGGGGCAACTTTGTCGGAATGATCCGGAACTGTTCCACAGTTTTTGTTAAGAATGTCGGCAGAGGCAAATAACGTCGAAGAACGTATCGCTACTACCCTCCATTTCCACCCAATTGGAGATAAATACAGTTTCATAATAAAATTAAAGATAACTTGTCATAAAAGAAGGAGCAAGTTCATTCTTTCTCGCGGTTTGTCATAATTTTGAAAATGTTGTCATTGTGCGTTTACACGATGTCAGTTTTATGACAATATTTAATGCTAGTTTCACCCGACACAAATTGGTATGGGAAAGTTTACGATTAATCGTAAAAGAATTTTCATACAAATTAAGGGTATTCATGCAACGTCGGAAAACCATCGTAAACGTCGTAAGCGTCGGAAAGTTTGCGACGTCGTAAACGAACTGTTACAATTTGTATGAAAATTCTTTTACGATAAATCGTAAACTTTCCCACACGAATTTGTGTCGTAAACGTCGTAAATGGAAGTATAGTAAACGTGGAAAACTTTTTATGAAAGTACAATGACATTTTATTTATCAAAATTTGACAACAACAAATATTTCAGTAACACAGAACATTTTTAATTATTATTTTCAAACGCTTAAACAAAATAAATTAAGTCCACCGAATTTGTTCACCGCATCATAATGCAATTAAATAAAGGGGCGTTCATGAAACGTGTGTCGGAAACTTTATGATTTTACAACGTCGGAAACCATGAATACCCTTTTTGTGACAGTTCGTTTACGACGTCGTAAACTTTCCGACGTTAAAGATAGTTTTCCGACGTTGCATGAATACCCTTATTTTTCAAGAAAATGCCAAAAATACAAGAAAATGACAGAAATAATGACAATTTGTTATTCTTGTTAATCCGGCAAAACTGAGATAGATAGTTTTTTGTTTACATTTCCATCTTTCATTGAAATAAAATGGCGGTTAAATGGGTCGGTTCCACAAGTATTCTCCGAAAAAAAGTTTGTTTGATTTGACAAACTAATGTATTCAAGAAGATTTGAATGAGATTTGTGTGAAATCTTCATTTGAAGAGATTCAAATTTGTATGGTAAATCTTCGAGATTTAAAGAAGATTTGAGATAAATCTAGCTAGATCTCGGTAAAGTGTCTGGTGGAAACGTAGTATTAGGATAACTGATACTATTTCACCATACAAAACTTTTTGTTTCAAAAAAAAAAACAATTTTGTTCAGTCAAGCGGAGTGGCAATGCAGTGGAGTCAGCACTATTAATAACAGATACAAAGTTGACGTACTAACTTCTGAAACAATTTTATGGGAACTCAAGTTTCGACACTCGATGCTGTGGCCTGTGGGTGATCGGAACATTCTCTTTTAAATTGAACAAACATTTAATTTGTTCTGAATGAACACTTTGAATTTAGAATCTATCACTTCTCGTGAGAGTACATTTAGTGCTTGTACCAAAACCCATACCGATTGCAGGGGAAGTGTAATATATAACAACACCTTATATGACAGGACCTTAATGTTTTAAATACGAATTTAAAATAGCTAGTATGAAGATATCCTATCCTTCTAATCATCATTTTAGCAAATCTCGAAAAAAAAACATCATCAATGATTGTACCTATCATGTTTATTTTGTGCAAATGAATTTCTGATAATTTTTTGAGAATAATATAAATTAATGTTTTACCCAGATTCACAATTATTGAACTTACATAAAATACACAATCAATATTAAAAAACTCAAGAATAATTCAACTATGTCTACCTATAACTATTATGAAACAGAGTGTTACCCAAACAGATTTGTACCTTACCTGAAGAATTTTGAACCTAAATACATTCAAACATATCATTGTTAGCTTTATTGTGTCATTTCATTATCTAATGCAAAGTGCAAGCACTGTAACTGCATGCACAGTTTTGTTAACTAATTAACTATATTTACGTAGGTACGTGCCAATTTGGATTAAAGCTTTTTATATTTTTTTCTGAATAATAAATTTATCAATTATCAAAAATCTAAATTTGATTTTTCTAACATAAAGGGCTATGCAAAAACTGTTAAAACTTCTTATCTTACCTAATCCCCTTCAATGCCTTTTAAAAACGTAGTTTCATTTAAAAAATAAAAACAAATTTATAAATTAAAGTGAAAAGCTTTGATAAGCACTAACAAGTAAACTCACATTTGTTTTCAATTGATTGATATCTTTCATATAATCATTGCCCACCTCAGACAATGTCAATTTAATGGCTTTGTTTAAGCAACGCATTGTAAAAAAGTGAATAACAATGCGCTTTCCTGTGACACAAGCACACAACAATATAAGCAAAGTGGAAAAATTATGGTGATTTCGTATCATCACTGCGCAACTGTCAGTTATATTCATTTGTTGAATGACCTGTTTGCATAAATTTTACTCACTTAGTTTATAAATTGATTAAATTATGGTTAACAATTTAAATCAAAAGTAAATTGAGAAACCGAGCACAGTTTTACTATTTATAGCTCTCTCTCTATCTCTAGAATAAGGTTCACAATAAATAAATTATGCTTACAACAAGTGTTTTTGTTTCTTCTATACATAGGAGTATCGAACACTTTTTAATAGATACTTACCAGTTATATTGATAAATTTGTCCCATTGTGCTTGCCAAAAGTCCCCGGATGCTCCCCAGAAACTTTGCAAATGCCTTATTGGGAAATCAAAATTCATCAATTCTTTTTCCATTTTTGTAAACAAACACAAAGAAAGTTTTTAAAATTTCAAAACAATAACAAAGTAAAATTTATCACAAAATTAATCAAAACAATAAAAAAGAAAACAATGTTGCTCTATGCAAAGATAAAATTGAAGAAAAAAAAACATCGGTCATAAACAAACTTCGGTCAATAAACCCAAATCACGCACTAAAAAATAAACTCTTTCGACCATAGAGTTCAGTGCAAATGAACTTGTGATACAAAACAAAACACTCTTCGCTCGGAAAAGATTTTATAAATGTATCTGCGAATTGCCGTAAAAGAACACACTGGCTTGTTGCAACTTGCAGCAACGTAGCTACGATCCAACTGCAAATACAAACCGATCCTACTTCGACGACGATCGTATCGCATATGGTATGGATATGAAAATGGAGAATGGGGTAATGGGGATCGGTGGATACCCAGAGAGTTGCCGGTTGAAAGAAAATGTTATCATTTTGGTTATGAAAGATCTATTCAATAATTACGAAATTAAAGCAGGTAAAACAGGTAACTAGCTAAATAAAAGCTCCTTGTTTGTTTTAAGAGTAGCTGACAGTCAAAATAATGAGATGATTTAATTAGAATCAGGAAAAATAATAAAATGAGAAAGGTTAAAATTAAAATTAAATTCGAAGCGGAATTTATTCCATAGAAATTTGAATACACATGAGGTTGTGATCAATGTTCTTTGGAGAGTCAAAACAATTTAAAACCTTAGACCCCTTTCACACAACCCAAGGCAACTGAGTTGGTGGCAATTTTTAGTTTGTAGGCGCGAAGGGCGTAAAAGGAAGACAAAAAATCTCCCCTCACCCTTCTCACCTACAAACTAGCCAGTTTCTGGCAACTTAGTTTCCTTGTGTGAAAGCCGTCTTACTTTGCCATTCAAAACCGAACTCTCCAAAATACACTACTTTTCTGAACTCGCAGCTCTACAACTAGTATTTGTTTATTAAACACTGCTTGTATGTTTTACATACTTGAAACTAATTTTAGTTGAGGAGAATGCATGCGACGTAATGAAAAAGATTAAAGTTCAATCAACAAATTTAATATAAACCCGCATAGTACCGTACCCATTCTAAGGGCCAGTTTGTTCACAGTGAGTTAAATTTAACATATGACTTTCTTAGGCTCTTATTAACTAACGCTAATCAACCAAAATTGGCTGATTAGTGAAATCCATGATTAGCAACTCATACTTTGAATTTTTTAAACAAAATTGGACGAACAAAATCATTTGAGTATTTCCCAGCTCCACTAATTATGGATTAAAGATAATCAGCTGTGAACAAACTGGCCCTAAATGAGTTATACCTGCTACGTTTCCACCGGGCACTAAACCTAGATTTAGTAAGATTTATGATAATCTCCTTCAAATCTCGAAGATTTACCACACAAATTTTAATCTCCGCAAATGAAGTTTAAAAATAAAACTCATTTACTTAAATCGTCTAGAAAACATTGGTTTGTTAAATCAAACATACTTTTTTTCGGAGAACACTTGTGTAACCGACCAATTTAAACGTCATTTTCTTCCGTTGACAGATGGAAATGAAAAAAAAATTAATTGCTAAATAATACGGCAACGCTAACATGTGTAATGATGTTTTTCGTCTGTGAGTTCTCTACGGAAGAAAATTGTTTTGTTTTGTTTATTTTGTTCAAAAAGGGAGGAAGCCGGGGCCGGTTGATGCTTGAGGTGTGTGTCTCTTATTTGTATTTCAAAAGCTGCATGCGCGCAGATCTAGAATTATAATTTTTGTAGACTCATGCCAGTATAGCTTCATACAAATGAAAGAGCTTTTATAGTTTAAAATGCATCCATGCGAGACCTTGAGTAAATTAATGATTTTGAACTTGGGAAGATAGTAGTCTTACACACATGACTGTGTGTGCGAATAGTGAACAAAAGAAACAGATTGTTTCGGTAGTAATAAGAATATTCAATTATTCATGCAACGAGATAATTTTCCGCTTTTCAGAAAATTATAGCTTTCCGTAAGATGTTTAAAATAACTTGCGTAAACGTGGGAAAAATCAAATTGAACGTTATAAATGACTTATCCGAGTGTATCAGGTTTATTTCTACGATTTCCGCATCAAATTCATAAGATAAAATTAGGGTTGGTGATGTTTACTCCAAAAATATAATCCCAAAAACAAAATCCCCAAAGACAAAATCCCCAATAGGAAATGGAGTAAAGACAAAATCTCCAAGAGAAAATCTCAAAGAAAAAAATCCCCAAGAGAAAATCGCGCGTGCGATTTTATTGCTCGATTCACTACTTGCACTGCTTATTTCGGGTCAGATTAAGCAGCGTTTATTACTGATGCTTCCATTTTTAGAAATTTCTTTATATGTAGCTACTTATTTTTTGTTAAAATAAAAATAGGTAGAATGCTTTCTAATCCGTTTTACTTTTATTAAACAAACAAAAAACCTGATTTCAAAATACTAATTGAAAAAAAAACATAGTTCATCTTAGACAAAATCAAACAAACAAAAATATTATTTTTCCGAGATAAAATTATATGGTTTACCAGGTTTTTCTGGGTTTCACGCCGTTGCATGAATACGCTCCTAATATCATGTTGTGCAAAAGACAGAAACAGCCATGGAAAGCGATTGAAAGATTTAAGAAAATTAATTAGATGCAAAGATTTCTGTTAGGATTGTTTGTCCGTTAAAAAAATACAAAAAAGTCTTCAATACTTTATGCACTTTGAGAAGACAAATTAATTTTATTTATCCACCAATTCATTATAAACTTCTTCCACCGTAAAATTTAGATCTGTGAAATTGAAGAAACTTACACTTACAGACAGAAATGTATATACACTCCGCTCCACTTGAATAGAAACAAACTTTTTTTTTACTGTCAGAGCGTGTAGTGCTTTGGTAAGTTTATAAATTCACCTTTTTTTGGTTTTAGTTCCTAAAAGAGATATCTATGGCGAATAAAACTGCAGGGACAGAATAATTCAGCAAAATACCATTTTATTATTATTTTTTATTTTTATTTATTTTTTTAGTTATTTTTTTACAACTTTTCTAATGAAGTATTAAATACATTGTTTTTTTTGCGCCACTTGAATAGAAACAGTGTGCGTTTTGTCTCTATAGATTAGAAGAAAAGATATTGTTCTAATAATAGAAGTGTAGATTAAGAGTAATAATTGTTTTATCAAAGAAAAGATGGGCCGCGGAAAAGCATTAAACCCTACAGAAAAAGCCAACATCAAAGTACCCACGAAAAACAAGCTTTGTGCGTAGGACAATTGCAAAAAAAAAATAAGTAGAAGTGTGAAAATTGTTTGGTCGAACCTTAGAAATAAGGAAAAGTATGGAAAAATGTGTAAGGTAGGCAATCAAGAGCCACAACAGAAGCAGACCGAAGAGAGATAAATTAGACTGCCTTCAAATTCAAGGGACTCTTGTGCTAAAATTAAGACAAAGAGTGGTATAACAGTGAGTCTTAGGTCCAGTTTGTTCACAGCTATTCATCTTTAATCCATGATTATTAGAACTGGGAAATTGTCGAAAGTATTTTTTGATCAAATTTGATTTCAAAAAATCCAAACTATAACTTGCTAAACATGGATATCGCTAATCAGTGAATTTTGGTTGATTAGCGTTAGTTAATTAGATCATGCGAAAGTAACATTCTAAATTTAACCCACTGTGAACAAACTGGCCCTAAACACTATTAGACGTGTTATTCGTGGGTCAAAAAATTTAAAGCGCCTAAAATTTAAGAAAAACCCACCGTTAAATCCAATACGAAGACAAAATATAATAGATTTTTGCAGGAAGAATATGACGTGGAAGGAAGAGTGGACAAAAGTGGTATTTTCTGACGGAAAAATTCAATTTAGATGGCCCGGACGGATATAATTACTATTTTCATGTTAAAAGGACCTCACCACCATAGCAAAGAAAGGCGGTATAATGGCGCAAGGTGCAATTTTTTGGTTTTGAACAATTGATCTGGACTTTCCCACATTGAAAATGACGACAAACTTCTACAAGGAAATATTGTAAGAAGATTCCAAGAAGTTTACCGATGTCCTTGGATCAATACCATGGACATTTCAACAAGAAAACGTTCCAATCCTCAACGCGAAAATCACTAACAGTTTGATATCCGAGAAAAATGTTACCTGTTTGACCATATTGTCATCGTTTCTTTACTTACAAAAGTTGACTCCAATAAGGCCTAGTACACACGGGATTACACCGCACGTTTTTTAATTGTACACCTACGAACAAATGAGCAGTGACGCATACATTTACATAGAACTGTAAAGTTCGGATGTCTTCAGCTAAAAAACGTGCGGTGTAATCTCGTGTGAACTAGGCCTAAAGTGTCAAAATTTAAACCTCGCGCGAACCATTTTGCTGCCGAACCAATTGAATTTTTAGGCAGTTGGAAAACCGTGAATCAAATAGGTTCCGAGCCGTTCGACTCGCTCTTGTAAGGCCAGCTTTAAAATTTTAACTAAAAAAAAACAATTAAATTAACGAACCAAAAGAAACACAAAAATAAACTGTTAAACAAAATATGTAATATAGGTATTCATAATAATATTTACCATGTAAGGACATTTCTAAAAACAACAAACGCTGCTAAAGCACATGTCAGTATAAAGATCAGATGGTGTAAAGATGACAGCCATCTGGGCTTCTGTGTTTCCGTTGCTGATGGCATTCCCAGCAGGCTTGTACCATCCAGCGACGATGATGCAGAAGTTGAAGGGCATACTTTTAATATCTCCACATCTAATTTATCCCTATCATTCAAGGGTGTGGATTCTGGTGTTGTTTCTGCTGCAGTTGCTGTAAAGCAATTACCATTTGAGATATGTATTGAATTTGCGACATTTGCTTCCATTATAACATCAACTCTTCGTCTCAAAAAATATCAAAAACAACTGCACTTGTAGTTAATACTGTGTTTAGTTGTAAAAAAAACAACACAGCAAAATAATTATACCAAGTTATTTATGTAAACCAATACAAAGCAAGCTCTCCGCTCACCCCACACAAAGGATGCAATAAATCACTAGAAATGTTTTTAGTTTACAATCGCATAAATCGTAGATAAAAACACGGCGCTGACCTTGCTAGGAAAATGTTCTTTCGCCTCTGAGACGTATGGTAATATTTTGTCTGTCCTGAAGGAAAATCCAAAATGAAAAACACACAAACTCGCGACAACACGGATTTTAAATGAAACGATGAGCTATGGATGTGACGATATCCTTCCTAAATGTCAGCTAACATTGTGAGTTATATTTTTTTCGGTTTTCGAGGAAAAACAAATTATTGATTTTTCCTAATCGTTCGTCGATTGAGTTACGGTGTCTTCATAAATATTTAAATTCACTTTAACTATGTACATAACGAATAACGATTTCAATAATTTACTTGCAAATTTTGTTAAATTCTTTATTTTTCGATTGAAAGTATCAACCAAAGAAGAGTTGTACCGAAGAGTTGTACTGAAGATACATCAACAGCAGGGTAAAAATATCCTTTGTTTACTTTCAATTTGAGACTTTCATGAGGACTAAATATTGACAAAGACGTTTGTACGTTGAGCTTTTGTTGGCCAAAATTCTGCAATATATATATGTTTGTGTGAAATGCTCGAAAGCTTTTGTTGTTTTGACTTTCGTATCTCCCATATCCAATATTGTTGCTGATTAAACAATTGAAAAGCTTTGATTTGAGAGGAAAAAGCTAAAGTTTAAAATCTGAATTTAAACGAACATTATATGCGATTGGAAACTTTAACATACAGAAACATTTTCCTTAAATTACATTATGTTTTCTTACTATAAACTGGTTATGGTTTTATTTGTTTTTGTTTTTCCTATTTTGTTTAAACTGATGAAGGTTAAATTTATTTATTCTTATTAAGAAAAGTGCTGAATAAAAAGGTGTACATATCTTTATTTTTAACGGTCAACAGGGCGTATACGTAATATTTTTGATTTCTTTTGCAAACGAAAATGCAGGCGTTTTGAATTTTTTGAAACCTTTTTAACAGCTAGTTATATTATAAATTGAAGTTGAAATTCATTAATTGATGTATAGCGTTTCTTATAATCTGGAGCAACCACGCAAAAGTTAATTATTAGAAAGTCTCTCTTCATCATAATTTTGTTAAAAATATATGGATTTAATTAAATATAGTAATAAATATTATTTTTTGGAACAACTGTATGAGTTCTTTTATATAAATAATAGAAACTTAATATCTTCTTATTGTATGTTTTTGTATGTATGTATAAGTTTTTCATCATATCAATTTTTGATTTATATGTAATCTAAAAAAATTTTCAATTTGCTTACAAAACCTGAAGATGCGAAAATATTCTCGAAAACGTTAGTTTTAAATAAAGCTAAATTTGTATGAGAATAAGAAGATAATCAGTTTCTATTATTTATACAAAAAATATATGGCGTGAGAAGTTCAAAAAAAATTACAATTACAATTACAATTACAATTACAATTACAATTACAATTACAATTACAATTACAATTACAATTACAATTACAATTACAATTACAATTACAATTACAATTACAATTACAATTACAATTACAATTACAATTACAATTACAATTACAATTACAATTACAATTACAATTACAATTACAATTACAATTACAATTACAATTACAATTACAATTACAATTACAATTACAATTACAATTACAATTACAATTACAATTACAATTACAATTACAATTACAATTACAATTACAATTACAATTACAATTACAATTACAATTACAATTACAATTACAATTACAATTACAATTACAATTACAATTACAATTACAATTACAATTACAATTACAATTACAATTACAATTACAATTACAATTACAATTACAATTACAATTACAATTACAATTACAATTACAATTACAATTACAATTACAATTACAATTACAATTACAATTACAATTACAATTACAATTACAATTACAATTACAATTACAATTACAATTACAATTACAATTACAATTACAATTACAATTACAATTACAATTACAATTACAATTACAATTACAATTACAATTACAATTACAATTACAATTACAATTACAATTACAATTACAATTACAATTACAATTACAATTACAATTACAATTACAATTACAATTACAATTACAATTACAATTAGAATTACAATTACAATTACAATTACAATTACAATTACAATTACAATTACAATTACAATTACAATTACAATTACAATTACAATTACAATTACAATTACAATTACAATTACAATTACAATTACAATTACAATTACAATTACAATAACAATTACAATTACAATTACAATTACAATTACAATTACAATTACAATTACAATTACAATTTCAATTACAATTACAATTACAATTACAATTACAATTACAATTACAATTACAATTACAATTACAATTACAATTACAATTACAATTACAATTACAATTACAATTACAATTACAATTACAATTACAATTACAATTACAATTACAATTACAATTACAATTACAATTACAATTACAATTACAATTACAATTACAATTACAATTACAATTACAATTACAATTACAATTACAATTACAATTACAATTACAATTACAATTACAATTACAATTACAATTACAATTACAATTACAATTACAATTACAATTACAATTACAATTACAATTACAATTACAATTACAATTACAATTACAATTACAATAACAATTACAATTACAATTACAATTACAATTACAATTACAATTACAATTACAATTACAATTACAATTACAATTACAATTACAATTACAATTACAATTACAATTACAATTACAATTACAATTACAATTACAATTACAATTACAATTACAATTACAATTACAATTACAATTACAATTACAATTACAATTACAATTACAATTACAATTACAATTACAATTACAATTACAATTACAATTACAATTACAATTACAATTACAATTACAATTACAATTACAATTACAATTACAATTACAATTACAATTACAATTACAATTACAATTACAATTACAATTACAATTACAATTATAATTACAATTACAATTACAATTACTATTACAATTATAATTACAATTACAATTACAATTACAATTACAATTACAATTACAATTACAATTACAATTACAATTACAATTACAATTACAATTACAATTACAATTACAATTACAATTACAATTACAATTACAATTACAATTACAATTACAATTACAATTACAATTACAATTACAATTACAATTACAATTACAATTACAATAACAATTACAATTACAATTACAATTACAATTACAATTACAATTACAATTACAATTACAATTACAATTACAATTACAATTACAATTACAATTACAATTACAATTACAATTACAATTACAATTACAATTACAATTACAATTACAATTACAATTACAATTACAATTACAATTACAATTACAATTACAATTACAATTACAATTACAATTACAATTACAATTACAATTACAATTACAATTACAATTACAATTACAATTACAATTACAATTACATTACAATTACAATTACAATTACAATTACAATTACAATTACAATTACAATTACAATTACAATTACAATTACAATTACAATTACAATTACAATTACAATTACAATTACAATTACAATTACAATTACAATTACAATTACAATTACAATTACAATTACAATTACAATTACAATTACAATTACAATTACAGTTACAATTACAATTACAATTACAATTACAATTACAATTACAATTACAATTACAATTACAATTACAATTACAATTACAATTACAATTACAATTACAATTACAATTACAATTACAATTACAATTACAATTACAATTACAATTACAATTACAATTACAATTACAATTACAATTACAATTACAATTACAATTACAATTACAATTACAATTACAATTACAATTACAATTACAATTACAATTACAATTACAATTACAATTACAATTACAATTACAATTACAATTACAATTACAATTACAATTACAATTACAATTACAATTACAATTACAATTACAATTACAATTACAATTACAATTACAATTACAATTACAATTACAATTACAATTACAATTACAATTACAATTACAATTACAATTACAATTACAATTACAATTACAATTACAATTACAATTACAATTACAATTACAATTACAATTACAATTACAATTACAATTACAATTACAATTACAATTACAATTACAATTACAATTACAATTACAATTACAATTACAATTACAATTACAATTACAATTACAATTACAATTACAATTACAATTACAATTACAATTACAATTACAATTACAATTACAATTACAATTACAATTACAATTACAATTACAATTACAATTACAATTAAAATTACAATTACAATTACAATTACAATTTCAATTACAATTACAATTACAATTACAATTACAATTACAATTACAATTACAATTACAATTACAATTACAATTACAATTACAATTACAATTACAATTACAATTACAATTACAATTACAATTACAATTACAATTACAATTACAATTACAATTACAATTACAATTACAATTACAATTACAATTACAATTACAATTACAATTACAATTACAATTACAATTACAATTACAATTACAATTACAATTACAATTACAATTACAATTACAATTACAATTACAATTACAATTACAATTACAATTACAATTACAATTACAATTACAATTACAATTACAATTACAATTACAATTACAATTACAATTACAATTAAAATTACAATTACAATTACAATTACAATTACAATTACAATTACAATTACAATTACAATTACAATTACAATTACAATTACAATTACAATTACAATTACAATTACAATTACAATTACAATTACAACTACAATTACAATTACAATTACAATTACAATTACAATTACAATTACAATTACAATTACAATTACAATTACAATTACAATTACAATTACAATTACAATTACAATTACAATTACAATTACAATTACAATTACAATTACAATTACAATTACAATTACAATTACAATTACAATTACAATTACAATTACAATTACAATTACAATTACAATTACAATTACAATTACATTACAATTACAATTACAATTACAATACAATTACTCCTTTGATTTGTATTGTGAAAATCCTTCCTAAAAAACAGCTGATATCGGCTGACGCAAATACACGGAGCAATAATTGCTTTCATCTACTGGGAAATATTGTTATTGTCATTTGACAAAACGGCTCCATTGACATTATTCAAGGCAATGACAATAAGTGAAGCCTTAACTTCATGGACATACTTTTGTACAAAACTACAAAAGTCAGAAATTAAAATGCTCGTTAAAGAAACATGCTTGCAAAAAAACATACGAAAATTGTTCTGACACATACATTAAGCCACAATGCACAATTTTCCATTGTTTTTTTTGCAAGCAGGTGTCTTCAGAATAAATATTTATTTCATAGTGCAGGCGCTTGAGGCATTTTATTGCCTCAAATATTTCCAATATGGAGCCCTTGGATAGCTTAGACCCCTTTCATACAAGGAAACTGAGTTGCTGGGGATTTTTAGTTTGTGGGCCAGAAGGCCGTGAAAGGAAGACGAAAAATCTCCCCTCACACCCTTCTCGCCTAAAAACTAGCCAGTTTCTGGCAACTCAGTTTCCTTGTGTGAAAGCCGTCTTATATCGTTTTCGATTGGATTTGGAACAGTATTAAGGCTTTCCCAAACCAATGCGGAACATTCGTTGCGGCGAAGAAACATTCGCATGTCAAAATTTATTTACATGGTGATATATGAGAGTGCCCACACCAACGCGGCGGAAACATATGAATTAATTTTGACTGACGAATGTTTCTTCGCCGCAACGAATGTTTCGCATTGGTTTGGGAGAGCCTTTACTCCTTTTTGATTCCAATCGAATCGTTTTCTGTTGTTCAAATCCTATAATTTGCGAAATGTTAGGTTTGTTCCCAAGATTTTTGGGAAGAAATTGTTGGTCTGTCAAATTTTGAAGAGTGGGGATGAAATTCTCTCACAGAGAGAAAAATGCCCAAACAGTGTAGAATGGTTTCTTGGCAAAAATTCTGCCACACATGTACCTACATATGTGGTGTGTGTAAAGCCTTAACTCCATAGACGAAAATTGTTCGGACATATAAATTAAACCACCGTGCACTATTTTCCATTGTTTTATTGCAAGCAGTTGTCTTCAGAACAGATATTTATTTCTCACTTTTGTACTTTTGTACAAAAGAAGTCCTATGTAGTTAAGCCTTAATAGGCCGAATCAACAGGCCATACATGTCCAAAATCACAACCACAATCCAATCAACAAACAGTGCATTTTTACTCACTGTGCAAATCTTGTCGTTCATTAGCCTTTCACAACTACTTCTATCTTTTACAACAAAATTCACTTACAGATTCAAGAAAAACCAGAAAAAAACTCACACGCACATTATAAACATCATCGCAAAAAACGTTATTTTCAAAACGTTATTTTTGTTTCTACATGTTGCTTCATGGACATGTTTTTTTTTGTTTTTTGGACTTCATGGGATTTTTTAAACATATTCATTGTCCGGCCATCGTTCATGGCCTGTGGCAACCTCACTGAAGCCTCACAAGTCCCAATAATCTCGTACTCGTGGTGAACTCACCTAATTAAAACTTAAAAATTATGATCTGCTCCTTGGCAAATCACAACTCATCTTGTTCTTGTGAGGTTTATTAAGCCTAGTTTACAGTTCTTTTGAACAAAAATAAAAAAATTAGTGGTGAGAAATATTTTTTTTTAACATCTGGGGTGAAACGAAAAATGTCTTCTTTTTTTTCACAAAACAATGTCATTGTTGACATTGTTTTGCGCGAAAAAATATTCGTGGTGAGTACAAATTTTTTGTCAGGGTTGGTTCACAGCTCGATAAAAAAATATTAAACGTCAAACTTTCTTTTCTGCCAAAATCTTTCCCATAAGAAATGCATGTAGTTTTTTTTGTTGAGGAACTGTATACTAGACTTTATGAGGGCTTCCACAGAAAACGAAATTGTGACCTGTGAGCCTCATAACATCAGAATAGGGCTGTTAGAATCATCCGACTTCAAACCATAGAGTAAGTATACTACTCTAGTATTTTCTCTATGCTTCAAACTATTAAAAACTTGCCCAGTAGCAAAAGTTGCTCTGGCTCAAAATTGTCACAGTGTGGGATTGCTCAATCTATTACAAACAAACAGCATATTCCTTCTGCTTTCACCTTAATGCCAAACTTGGCAAAACCAGCTGATTCCCATCATAAGAGAATCAACAAAAAACGGTTCAGTGGCTATTTTCGAGAAACTTTTGACATTTCCTTCTCTACATCGTGAACCTTGGTTCTGTCTCTGAATGCAGTTCAGTCAGCGAATAAGAAAGTAAAAAAAAATTGCGATTTATTTTATAAAATATATTTTTTTAATTCACAAAAGAATGAAAAAAACTCACTCTTCATAATTATCAAAAATTTTAAAGTGTAAATTTAACTTGCCACAAAACTTTTTAGTAGAAACAAAAGAAGAAAAACAAAATCAAATTGAATATTTTAAACCAGTCCCCTTGGTCCTTTGCTGTGCAAAACAAAAAAAAAAATATTTTTCGATAGGAAAAGATCGTGTTGGTAATTTTTTTTTTTCAAAAAATTGTGATATAAGTGAAAGTGTAATGTGTTTGTTTTTTTTTTTGTTGTTCAAAATAATAAAAACTGAGCAGTGAATACAAAAAAAAAATCAAAACCCAAGAAATTGAATTTTTCACACACAATTCCACGGCGCAGATAGGAAAATAGAAAAAAAAAAACAACAAAAGAAAGGAATACACAAAAAGCCAAAAAAGCATGAAAAAAAAAATTGTTTCATCACCAAATCAAGTCATCATCAGGCTGAAGCAACATCAACTTACAAAGTTGCATTGCTGCACTACTTCCTGTAGTTGTTAATATTTTTCTCTTCAAATTTGATAAAACATTTAATCAATAATAAAACTCTTTAATTAGGCACAAATTGTGTATGTTTCTAGTTGGCTATGCTTTTTTTTATTTTTCTTTTAGCAAATGAACCAATTTTCATTCACTCTTCGCGATGTCGTTGGTCTTTTTTTAATTTTCTTGAGTAGAAATGTTTGCCTATTTTTATTTTAACTTTTGCCATATCAATTCTGAGTTAAATTAGTGGAACTTGGATTTGAGTGACTTGTTGTTACGATAAAAACGTATTGAAAAACAAAAGTGAGATCTAGCTATTTATTTTTTGTGATTCTACTTTTGTTGTTGTTGTTTAACTCCCCCTCCCCTTTCTCTTCAGACGATTATAGCAAAAACCTTCGAAGCAAAATTGTAACAAAAATACTAGGTACAAAAAGAAAAACAATCAAAAATTCATGACCTGTCCCGTCAACGTTGGTTTGCTTTTATTAATCAATAATAGATAGAAGTTTTAACAGAATAAAAACGAAGGAACTGCAATCAGTTGAAAGTAAAAAAATAAAAAAAAAATATACTAAAACAATAACAAAAATAAACAAAACAATAATTGTAATATGATTGAATTCGAATTGGACTTCGAAGACGGCAATCGTCCGCGTGAAGTAGCAGAGACTCCGCTCAAGGAATGGCGTCTCAAATACCAAGCTGGCACAATTGTCGCACAGGATTTCATTGAGTTCTTTCGCAAGGAAGCTAAAAACTACTTCGAGTTTGAATATGTTGCAGAAGCAGGTAAGTTTAGTTTTTGTTTTTGTTGGTTTTTATTTTTTATTGATTTGAATATTGTAATTATAAACGACTTGTTACACAACTTTCCCCAAAAACAACTTAGTAGGTAGGTCCCTATCGATGTAAGTAGAATGTAAC
Source organism: Melangyna quadrimaculata (assembly GCA_949320155.1). Classification (NCBI taxonomy): domain Eukaryota; kingdom Metazoa; phylum Arthropoda; class Insecta; order Diptera; family Syrphidae; genus Melangyna; species Melangyna quadrimaculata. The sequence goes on from OX439484.1 coordinate 48,892,992, forward strand.
TACATTTTTGTTTTACATTCGCAAATCATTGATCTTTTAACTTCTATGGGTAACTAAACTAAAAAAGTGGTAGTTTCATCTTTCATCGTTTGGTTGTCTTTTTGCTGCTCAAAGAACCTAGGTAGGTATATGTGTTGGGAATAAGCTTAATTGATTTTACTTGTTGTTGTATTGACTATGACGACAACAGTGGATTAAAAAGTGAGGGAGGGAGTGCTATTTAATAAAACTCCACTGCCGCGTCGACGTCTGATGGTGAGGTGACGCAACCAAAATAGATACCTACCAACTAACCCAAAAACAAAAAACAAAAAAAAAAAACCGAAATACAAAAAACAAAAACAAAGCTCACAAAGGTAGTAAACAATGTAAAAAAACATTTTGTTTTTGGCTTTTAATTGGGCGCCTAATGCAAGCTCCGGAAATGCAGTGTAATTGGATAATGTGAATTTCATCTTGTAACTGCTCTTATTTGTTATCGATACCTGGGGCATTCCATTGTCACGTACCCGACTTTCGTACTTAATTTTCACTATTTAAAATAAATTTAAAACAACGTAATACACTACTCGTCATAAAGTTAGAAGCAGGCATTTGTGAAAAGTTAATCTGAAATATCTCCTTTTGTATGCGAAACAGATCAAAAATTGGTATAACACAAGAGAGACTGTTAAATGTACCATAGAACAACTTATGTTTGAACTTCGAGAAAAATAGTAAAAGGCAGATAAGAGAATAAATGTTAGCCGAGTCACTTTTTTAAGTAATTTTATCATTTCATAAGGTTAGAATCACATACAAAAAATGACGAAAAACGATGGTTTTCATGTTTTTTTAAAATTTTCTTTTGTATGCTTGTAATGTGGGCTTCTGGCAGCTTTCTTAAATTCAAAAATTCGATCTTTAAGAGAGTTATACAGTGATTCCAAATAGTCAAATGAAATTGCACTCAAGGCCAACTTAATGGCATGAAGCAGTCATCGTATTGCTTCCCTTCTTCGTATACTTTTCAAGTGAGACATCCCCTAACATTTATTGTTATCTTTAAGTGCGGTGCATAGAGGGTTTAAGGGAGCAATAGAACATTTTGGATTATATTTAATGATTTAACACTCCAGCTGCATGATAGGGGCGCTGTTTGTATGAAAATTCGCGAAGTTCATCTAAAAAGATCTTTGGTTTGTGGAAATAGTACTTCTAGCAATGCTTTGTAGTACCACGATGACTGGAAACCATTCATCATGGTACTTTCAACAACCAAGTTTATCATATCATGATAGAATATTGCTCTCGACTTCATTACCTCTCCTTACCTGTGTGAAGACTGTTCAGAAATTACTCTTCATCGTTGAAAAAATTGTTAAAACCATCTTGTTGAGGAAAAAGAAGCAATTTCTAAATCGTCATCATAACAGGGAAGAAGGCGTAATGATAATTATGATTATCACATCACAAGCGACACTTCTGATGGCTCGTTAACTGTGTTTCCATAGGTCCTCTGCACTTGATGCTGGTGGCGGACCTCCTGAGAGACTAAGGCCCGTTTGCTGATACGAAACATAAATATTTAAGTTCAACATAAACGCTTATGTTCTACTTTTTCCTCAGCATAAACTATCACATAAGTTCTTATGTTGAACATAAATGCTTAAGTTTCGTTTCAGGAAATGGGCCTAAGAGTTACGTAGTCTGCAAAAGTTCTGGTGGTCTCTTGCGATTTAAGCTTCTCGACATCGTACCTTTTCACAGAATCTGCTCTGCGTTGTCGCGTCATAGATATCCGCATACGTATTCTAGCTACTACCAGGTAGTGATCCGAGTCAATATTGGCCCCTCGGAGCGTTCGGACGTCCAAGATACTGAAAGCATGTCTTGCGGCTATCGCAACGTGGTCGATTTGGTTGAGGGTTCGTTGATCACGCGACCGCCAAGTCCCCTTATGCATATTGAGGTGTGGGAAACAAGTGCTTGAGACGATGACATTTCGCCCCTCCGCAAAGTCTGCCATCCTGTGTCCGTTGCCGGTAGTTTCGTCGTGAAGCCTGTGTCCTCCGACTATCGAACCAAAGATGCCCTCCTTTCCGAACCTGGCGTTTAATTCACGTCGTACTTCGGGCACATATCATACGTTGTCTCCAGGAGATCGTATAATGTTTCTTTGGTTGAGTCATCTCTCTCTTCACGGGGGGCCTGAACACAGATCAGCGTAATGTTCTTAAATTCGCCTTTAATGCCCTGCTCCTGCTCCTTGAATCACCCGCCGTAGAAGATGTCTCTCGATTTCAGTCTCCGTTTGCACTCTCCATCCCATCGCACTTCCTGGATGGCTGATACGTCAGCCTTTAGCCTGTCCAGGATCTCCACTAATTGTTCGGCTGCACGTGTTCTGAATAGGGAGAGGACTTGTTTCCTTGTTTCGTTAGCTGGGGTCGTTAACTTTAAAATCATCCATATCCGATGCTTGTTGTTGTTTCGGAACAAACTTTTTTTCGTGGTAGGGAAGTTACCCCGACGCACAACCCCCGACCTCGAGGACCAGACCCTTCGTATAACTCCAAGGGTAGGGAGCCGGCTAAACCGCTCCTTTTAGGCCTGAGCTACGAATATGTCGTAGTAGCCCATATAAAGTGTTCACTAAGTAGTTTAACCTAACTAAAACTGTAGACGCCACCGTTGATTCCATCTGGAGAATTCGTCAGCTGCCGCCTCGATGAAAGGAGAAGTGCCTAAGTGGGAACACTCCTCCCCCACTATCTCGTTGGCTGTCCCCAAAAGCTTTCCACGGGAATTAAAACCCCGTCTCCAGCTGAGGTACCTGGTGTTCGCCACTAGGAGGTGGGAGTAGGAGTTGGTAGACAGAGATGGGCTTTGAGAAAAACCTGTGGACGCTTGTGTCTTGAATGCACATAACTACCCTTTAGAACATACACTGCAGTACATGACATCTTGAAATACCTGGAATAGCAGTGACCTTCTCCCATGGGGTTTTACTGCGATTTTTATCTTTGTTGGAAAAATCTGAAATTTTGCCAGGCTATTGGTATGTATATTTGATAGCAAATGGCTGGTGAAAATTTTAGAATTTTAATCAGCCATACGGTGAATTTATTTGAGAAAGGGTAAAAACTTTTATTTCTCTTTTTGATTTAATATTTGAAAGTTCGTTATTGCTGTGTTACCTCATTTTAATTATTGTTTGACGTCATTGTATGCTTGTCAACGGGAAATAATAAATCGGCGGCAAGTACTTCAGAACAAAGCAATGAGAGTCATATTAAAAGTGAATATTTAAACACCGATAAGAGTGATGTTAAATGCCTTAAATTGGATGAATGTGGACCAAAGACTTAAGTACAGTGCAATGATGTTAATTTTTAAAATGAAAATCAATTTGGTTCCGGACTATCTGCAATCTTTTAAAGTTAATGTTGGTGAAGTACAGCCTTTTAGCTTGCAAAACAACGAGGACTTAAGATCAAACAGATGCATCAAAAAGCAGTAACCAGAATTCTGTTATGCATTCGGCATTTAATTTGTTCAATAGTGTTCCAACTGAGTTGAAGTCAGAGCTAAGTATCAATGTTTTTAAATATAAACTTATTTTTTATTTGAAAAATAGTTAATTATAAAATACATTTATGTATTTATTTCGTTATAATTTTAAAGGTTTTTTATACCTCATAAATTGAAATAAAATAAAATAAAAAAAATTTTCTCGCGGTCTAGGGCAAATTAGAGCCTAATCTCTGCAGCGCAGAGATAGGTTCTCTTGGCTTAATCCGAGATAATTGCTGAAACTCTATTATTATTATTAATATATTTTTAATGAGTAACCCTAGATGCTTGAAATGAATGAGTGAATTATAGATGTGTTTCATATTAGTGTGTATAAAAACAATTGTTTTCCTAAATAACCGTTGAGTGGAGATATTGATAATACAATATTTTTAACACATATTCCCTTATAAATTTTGAATGTGTGTTACGATTGATTTAGTTGTTTGTTATTTTGCATCTCAATGAAACAACAATTAATTTGATACCTCATTTGTTGATCTACGTCTATACTTGTGTCACAATCGAATTAATTAAATTTATCAAAAATCGCCTAAAATTCATCGAAATTGTCTGCTTTGTTCATTGTCAACCTTTGTTATTTGAATAAAAATAATTATTTCTAATCGGCTTTTTTTGCTTTTAAAAAATATAAAAATAACTTAATTTTTACTGGTCAGATTTTTAAAATGAAGGTCTCTAAAAAAAGCCTACAAATGTGGCTCAATTTGCGCATACAAATTGTAGGGTAGGGGGAAAAATTTTATACTAAAAGGGTGTGTAGGTATTATTTTACTGAATAAATCAAACAGTTTAGCGATTATTTGAGTAAAAAGATCTTAAACTTTGCCTCATGATTGAGGATCCTTTTTTGCAAAAAATAAAATGTATGGAATTATGGTTACTTTCCAAAAATTAACAGTTTTACTCTGTTTATAGAACTTATGATTAATTTTATCCGGCAACTCTTCTGTTAACTAATACATAAATGTTAACGGTGAACATTTTTTAAAGTTGCATTATAAACGCCATTGCAAAGTATTAAACGTAACTCTCTTGCAAGTTTGGACAACTGATTCGTTGATTTTGTATTAATTTCGCCAGTATCGATGCGTTTTTTTAATAAGACTTATATATTGCTCAAGTGATTTTACTTGCATTTTGCTTGTCTATAACTGTTCAAAAGTAATAGAAACCTCACCATTTTAAGCAGATATTAATCCTTAATAGAATCTATAGAGTAATTTACAATAGATAATTTGGAAAGTGACCATATTACAAATGCAAGTGTGAATTATAAAGTTGTTAAGAAATGTGGAAAAATTGCAATAGAAATGTCAAATAAATTTTCAAAATCTTTACTTAATAGACTAGATGATTGCATACAGAATAAATTGTACGCATCAAAATGTTGAATTTGTGTTAATTTGCTTTAAATATCCCAGAAACCACTTGTTGTACAAAATTCCACTTGTTGAAAAATTCCAAAAACTTAGGTGAAAGAAGACAAATTCGATTTGTCTTCTTTCACCCAAGTTTTTGGAATTTTGTCAATAAAAGTCCCCTTCTTGATAGGGGATAGTTCTTTTTTTAGTGTTTTATATTAAATGTACATAAGATATTTGACTTGACATCAAATATTGTTCGGATTTGTTTCTGGTCTTTGAAATAATTGTAAAAGAACTGCATGTTGCCTACTGTACGAATACGAGTGGAATTCACTGTACATACATATGATTACTTAAATACAATATACAAACAAATGCAAAATTAGAAAAACCTTCATTTGGATGGGCACGATTAGGTGACCTCGGTGGTGCAATGCGTAGTGCAACGGCCTCTGAGGTAGCTTGGTCTAGGTTCGAATCCAGTTGACGGCGAAATAATTTATAAATTAAAATTGGAACTATAGACTAAGCACCACTAAACGGAATCTGATGATTGGTATGGCAGCCATGAAATTGCAATAATTCCAGCCAAAATGTAATACTCGGTGGTAGCCAACACAAGTGGTTGTTGTTCATTCAAAACCTTCAACAATATTAATCTTTGTTATAAACAAGTTGATCGTTCGATAAAATCTTAATTTTGCAGTTCTGTGTAAGCTTAAAGCAAATCCAGAGTATACAAATTTTGTGCGCAAAAGATCGATTGTAGGATGGGCTGTGTGGCATGGCGCGCCATCCTGCATGTACCAGAGGTGGTCCGAATCCATGTCTTCAATGTCAGTAAAAAAAGTCGGTTAACATGGCTCTGTAATCCCCACCGTTGACCGAAACTTTGTTTCTAGCCTCATTTTCGAACAAAAATGGTCCAATGATGCCACCACTCCACCATCCGCACCAAAATGTCACTTAGTGGATGCAATAGTATCTCGTTAATCAAGTGTGCGTTTTCTGATCTTTAGATGCGCCAAATTAGTTAACATTGTGTGCTTTGTTTCGACCAAAACTTCTTTAAAAAAAACACTGTTTGGGCTACACAGCACTCATTTTGGAAATAAGTTTTAAATATTTCACTATGTTGTTGAAGCGTTAAGCAACTCATTTAGTTCCGCACAGGTTTTCTGAGAAGATTTCGAGCGGGAAACGGCTGTCAGTGTGAAAATAACCTATGATTTAAAAAGAAACCACTAGATGATCCGACCCTTTATAAATGAATTCAGGCAACTGAGATTGCTGAGGCCCTCCGATATCTCCCTTTCCTGAACACGCCTATTGCCAGCTGTTATTTTGGTAAGTGCTTGTTTTTATTAATTTCTTTCAGCAGAGAAAGAAATTTGTTCCGAAAATATAAAGGCTAAAAAGTAATAATTGAGTTAAGATGGAAGCAGTTTTAAATGAGTTGATAGATAACGGTATCCCTCATTATTATTTACAACCTTGTAACGCTTACATATTTAAAATTTAAAATCCCATAAAATGAAAAACCAAACTTGAAAGTATAAAAACTGCTTACTGATTTGCTAAAAATTCATCAGCCGATACCATTTACAGATTCACAGAAACAATAATACACCAATACCATAACAATCCAAAAATCAATTCAAATGTCATTCCATCACCAAAAAAATTCAAATTCTTCATTTACCAATGGAAAACCCCATAAATGAATAAAAAAACTAATTCAAGCTGGCTTCAAAATCTATTCAAAAAAATGAGTGAGACATCAATTTTGTTTGTAATTATAAAGTAAGTGGTTGTATTCATAACGTGTTTTGTTTAATAATTTTGTCATTTAAAAACTGCACCTTATTGTTATTTATACTACGTCTACGTCCCATATTTGAATTAATTGAGTTGAAAAATCTAACAGGAATTAGAGTTAAAACTACCTAGGAACCACCTTTTAGGGAAAAAATAAAATTTTAAAATTAAAGAGGTCTTTAAATAATCTAGTTAAAATTTGAAACGATTTTATTGCCCTCAAAAGCTCATTATTCAAATTTGTTTTTGGTGATTCCGAGTTCTGGAAAAAAACAGAAATTAAATTTCAAAAATACTTTATCAGATATTTGGACATTTTAGTGCTGCAAAGCTAGATTGAAAATAAAATAACATTTTGTTTGTTAAATATGTACATATGTATGTAGGTAAAACCAAGTAACTCTGTATGTGTACAGATATTTATCTTCAACATTTGTTCAGTTTAATACAAGAAAAATCTTGTTTCAAGGTAATTCTACCGGAAATTAAGTTTTAATAAACAAAATTGAAACTACTGCAATATTAAATGTAATTACGTATGTAGGTACATAGCAGTTATAATGAAAATAACTATGGCGAACATATTTTTTTTAAATGACACAAAAAAAAAAAAACAATTCAATTCAAATAAAACAAAAATATTATTTAGCAGTGGCACATATTTCGTGCAAATACTCGTACTTGCAAAAGATAAAACAGAACAATCGATGATTTGCATAAGCACGCGTGCAATGATTTTAATTAATCACTGTGAAAACAAAACGCAAATAAATTCAGCCACAAAAAAAGTGACCTTTCGATATTAATGAATTGTGTTAATAGTCTAAGAGCTGAAGCTGACAGCAAATTTTTGGTTTGGAGGTATAACCAAAATTTGCGAATGTGAGTTGAGGTACTAGGGACTCGATTTCAAATTCAATCGTTTGGCAGGATTATTTTGTCGCCGGGGCTGGGTGCGGAAGGTTGACAACCGCGATTTTCCAGCTTTTGGTTATGAGTATATAACCACTTGCAAATATATGTAAATTAAAGAGAATTACGCTCTGATTAAAAATTTCGGGGTCCCAGACGATTTGACATAATAATATCATTTATATGGTTATGGTTATACCTTCGAAATTCCAAGTTTGTTTTCTGCCGCTATGGGCCTTGGAGGGCGTCTGGCGACACTTTAACCGTATGGGACATACATATTTGTAATGAGGAGATTTTTCCTGATTTGTTGATATATAATTTATATGGTTATACCTTCGAAATAGAAAGTTTGTTTTCTTCCCTATGGGCCTTGGAGGGTGTCTGTCTGGGCCTGGCGACACTTAAATCGTCTGGGACCCCGACATTCTCAATGAGAGCGTTATTCTCTTTAATTTACATATATATTTAAGTGGTTATAATACTCTAAACCAAAAGCTGGAAATCGCGGTTTTCAACCTCCCGCCCCCAGCCCCGGCGACAAAATAATCCTGCCAGACGATTGAATTTGAAATCGAGGCCCTAGTACCTCAACATACATGTTCCCAAATGTTGGTTGTATTTCCGAACCAAAAATTTGTTGTCGGCTCTCGGTCTATAACCATTAACAGGGTAAAATAGACCTACTGTTCGCATGAACAAAAGAAACTAGAAAAAACAAGTGGTAGATATTTTTCTTAAAGTTTTTTTTGTCAATGTACAAACATTTTTAGCTAAAAATTAATGGCGACAAATTTAAAAAAAATCAAAACTGACTTAAATCTGTATTAATATGGGAGCTACATATATTTTAAACCTAGAGTTGACTCTGGTAAATAAAACTATTATTTTCAAAGCATGTTATTTTCACTTTTGAAAACTAAACGTATTCAAATATGAATTTTAAACTTTCAAGTTTAAATACTTAAATAATATTCTGCTATCCTGACGTTTTTTGTTTAAGTTGTCCTCCTTCTTCTTCTTTTTCGTCTTCTTCTTCTTCTTCTTCTTCTTTTTCTTCTTCCTCTTCTTCTTCTTCTTCTTCTTCTTCTTCTTTTTAGTCTTCTTCTTCTTCTTCTTCTTCTTCTTCTTCTTCTACTTCTTCTTCTTCTTCTTCTTCTTCTTCTTCTTCTTCTTCTTCTTCTTCTTCTTCTTCTTCTTCTTCTTCTTTTTCTTCTTCTTCATTTAACCGGCGATCTCGAGGGGACCACAACTCTCCCACTCAACTGCTTCAACTAACGTTCCACTTGTGGGGTTTGCCGGGTTGATCTCAGAGAACGTAGACAGGCTCCCGGTTTTGTATTGTTCCATGTCTGAGGCCAACTAATTGCAGGTGTCGTTGCATTTTTTTCATCCAGGAGTTTTTGCGCCTGCCTTTCTTCCGCGATAATGTTGGAACGTCTTGTGCTATTGCCTTTTGAACTGGGTTCTTATGGCATCTTCTTTGTACATGACAGTACCAGCTTAGTTGGTCACGCAGTATTTTGTCCAAGATAGATTGTCGTGTAGGCTTCGTCGGATTCTCTTGCTTCTTATTCGATTACGCTTTGTCACTCCTGCTGTTATGCGAAGCATCTTCATTTCAGCTGCCGTCAATTTACTCTCATACTTCTTGTACATTGTCCAACACTGTGAACCGTATGTAAGCGCTGGACGAACAACTGCCGTGTATAGCTTTCCTTTCAGCTTAGGGGGCATTTTACTATCACAGAAGATGGCAGTGTTTTCCCGCCATTTCATCCACCCTACGCCTACGCGATCTTTAATCTCGTTCCCACAAGATCCTTCGCTATTGATCATTGATCCAAGATTATTTAAGCTTTTTGCATTTGGGAAGCACTGTTCCATTCAAATAGATGTCCGGAATAGGCCTTTGTTGATCAGAAAATGGACAGCATAGTTATTCTGTCTTTTTCGCGCTAATGCGGTATCCATTTCCCTCCAGAATAACTACCCATACATCAAGTGCTCGTTACAAGAACACAGGATCTTCACTTATGATGGCTCCGTCGTCAACAAAGAATAACTGATTCACCTTGGGGTCCGTCAGGAATCCCAAAATTTTTCCATTCTGATTCATATACTCTGAATAGGATCTGTGGTTGATTTACCCGAAACAAACCCGCACTGGTCGTCAGATAGCCGTAATATTTTTCGTAGGCGGCCATCCAATATCCGCTCAACGATCTTCATGGTGTGTGACATCAGCTTGATCGAACAGTAGCGGTCGCAATTTCGTGTATCAACCTTCCCCTTGTAGATTGGAAGAAGGTAACTTTCCCTCCACAGGCATTCGGTCGAAATTATGAAAAAGAAACATGTAGGTAATTTAATTAAATTATTATTTTATTATGTTGCCAAAGATTGGTTACTTTACCCTATTTATGTATGTGAAGGTCAAGCTAGATAACTAGTCATATGCAAACTTGGTCGTGCCTCTACATTTTGTTTATGTTTTGTTCTTTTTAATGAACTCGTAGAGTTATGTTAAGCCATTTTGTAAAGATTGTAAGAAAAAAAAAGTTGTTATTGATTTAAGGCCAAGTTTTAGATCTAATTCAATTTAAAATGCAGATAACAATATGAGAAGTTTTAGATTATATGAGATTAAAGATTAAAACAACCATCTGATCGGCCTTGTATGTGGTTCGCAAATTTTGTCTTAGCTAACTGTCAACAAGCCAAGTAGATAATTTCCTTTGTGGCAACAATTCCTCTTTAATTAAATGATAGAAAATGTTTTCTTACATTTCTCCTTCTCAAAGCATTGTTTCTGTAAAAATTAAAATACTAGTCGTCTATAGTCCTATTTTCAGGAAAAATTGAATTTCTTGAACAACAATTATATCATCACTTTCTGGATCACTTCATTTAAGTTTATTATAGGTGCACTCTAATAGGGCCCATACATGACACAGACACGTCGCTGTAAGTAATAGTCTGTGCATAATAGTGTGTGCCTTCGCCACACACGGTGTAGACAATCTGCACAGACATTAGTTTGTATCGTTTCGTCGTGGTCGTTGGGTCGGAAAAATGGGGGATACCGGATACTGCTTGTGCTGCTCTTATCATTGATTTGACAATAAAAACAAAACAAAAATATAAATCAAAGACAAAAAATAAAATTTAGGTCAAAAAATTGTTTAAAAAATGTTCTTTTACTATTGTTTTTCATGTTTTTCCACAAATTTTCTTGCTCGTCAGTGCACAGTCTCCATACACGACACAGACATGTTGTTGCAGACCAACGACATGTCTGCGTGTTTTCAAAAAATTTTGAATTCACGCAGATGGTCGCTGCAAACAGTCGACATGGATGTACACGACGCAGGCTGTCTGCGCAGATATGTGAACAACAAACAAATGTATTGGTCTGCAGCAACGTGTCTGTGTTGTGTATGGGCCCCATAAGGGAACAAGAAATTAATAGACTTTCCCGCGACCCAGCACATTTTGTATGGCTTGTATAGCTAGATCCCTTCAGGTAATGGAAGGGTTCGCAATATAGTTTTTCAATTTCTTTAAAAACTGCTGCGTGTAAGCCAGATATATGTATATGAGGTGGTGATATATTCACATGAATAATGAATGAATAATAAATATGGGGTTTTGCACTGCGACCGAAGGATCTATTGTGCCCCCTACTGGAGTTGGATGAGAGTAAACATCTTGAATGAATGAATATGAATATGGGGTTTTGCACTGCGACCTAAGGATCTATTGTGCCCCCTACTGGAATTGGATGAGAGTAAACATCTTGAATGAATGAATATGAACATGGGGTTTGGCACTGCGACCTAAGGATCTATTGTGCCCCCTACTGGAGTTGGATGAGGGTAAACATCTTACAACTCTTCCCCCAAATTTATTTCTCTAAGAAATTTAAGTATTTGGGGTTCCTTCAGAGATGGTAAATCACTCTCATCCACCTGGTAACGTCCCAGGTGTTTGTGTCTTTGGTGCACAAGTGCAGCACATGTGTCTAGAATGTGGTCCGGTGTCCTCATCGACATCGCAGAATCTGCACGTGGGACTACTTACTAGGCCGTTTGCCGTGTCTAGTCAGGAGACCTGTTATTTTTCTTAGGTTGTTCCTACTTAAGCTGAAACAGTTTGAAAACCGTTCTTGGTTATAGTTCCCAAGTAGTAGTTTAGCCTGTCTCAGCCCTAGTAGTTCCTTCCAATTTTTGGATCTAATGGTCTCCTATTCTTTTTTGATTTTATTTTTAATCACGTTTTCTCCTATTCCGCTATAGGGCTCGGGTCCCGTTAAGGGGGCCATTGCACCTATTTTTGCTAAGGAGTCCGCTTCTTCATTGCCCTGGATACCGACCTGGCCAGGTACCCAATGAAGAGTCGTTGTTGTACTTGCCGAGTTCATTTAACCTGCTTACACATTCCCACACCAATTTAGAACTGATGGTGTACGAGCTTAGTGCTTTGAGTGCAGCTTGGCTGTGCGACAAAATGGCAATGTGTTGGTTTCTGTATTTTCTTTCGAGATTTCGATCTGCACATATCCCTATTGCGTGTACTTCCGCTTGGAAAATGCTAGAAGACTGCCCCATCGGTATAAAAATCTTGGTTCTAGGCCCAAAAATTCCTGCACCAGTCCCTTCGTTCGTCCTCAATCCATCAGTGTACCACTTTTTTTCTCGAAGTTAAATTTTTTACTCATGCCATCTCTTGGAATGTCAATGAGGTTTGTTACTGAAGACTTCGGAATGCTAGCTCTTTGTCTGAGACCTATACATTAACCAGTCCCAGTTCCCTCTTTGGCAAATCTCATAATGGTTCCCTTTGCAACACTTACCTCGTGTAGAGATAGATGGAGGATAACCTCCATGGCTGATGGAGGGCAAGTACTCATTGCTCCCGATATACATAAACATGCGAGCCTTTTGACTTTTCCTAGGGCTTTCCTAGTTGTTAAGAGTTCGGTTCGTTTGTGCCATGCAACGGCAGCATAGTTAATGATGATAGATTCACATCTTATAGCATTCCAACATCAAGGCATCATTTTGACATGATGAGAGCGATCGACACCGCTTAAGTTTGCCCGAGGCTTAATAATACCTTCCCTGTGGAAGGTATTCCTCCGAACACTTTTCTACTATCGTGAATCTCCCTCGGAATAAAACTCCGTCAACACAAAATCCTATCAAATGACAGTCTGTGGACAGTTCGAGTATCATTTAAGTTCCCTATTTTACAAGGAAGGAAATATTTTCACAAAAATTGAATTTAAGTTAACCCCCAATATATATATGTATTCGAGTACAACAAAATTTAGTGGCAATGGCTACACAAAAATGATCATTATTTGTTCAGCTAGATCTTAAATATTACTATATACGATATCTCCTCCTTGACTTGACACTTTCAAAGACAACTACCTTTGTTTTTATTAAAATACATACAAAAGCTTTTGTCGAGGATGTTCCGCCATCGGAAATAGATTCACATTCATCCGCGAAGCAATAACAAAAGCGACTTGACAAAACAATCGCACCTATATGTACTATATGACTAAAATTGAGAATGACGTCGTAATCACAGCAATTGTGCCCCTATGCCGGTTGTTAGCCATTATATCGTTGCATCGTATAGATCATTGCGCTCCGACGATCGGCACACAATGTGTATTAATATACATATATTGTTTGCATTCATTTTTATTAATAAAGCTATTAGCTCAGCTTGAACTGAACCAGCAAGCACTATCCATTATACCTATTTATGTTATAAAGACAATTTGCTGGTAATAATATGATACTATTGCAACAAACTATAAGTATTACCGTTTTAGAAAAACTTGTTTTCGCAATTTATTGTAAATTAATTAATGTTTTAATGTTTTGCGATAAAACAGAATTTCCTTTTCGATGTGAAATTATGTGAGTTTTCTAGGTATATTCAAAAATAAAAGGTAAAGAAAAGAATAAACCTAGTTCATTAAATCACCTTGCACCAAATGATTTTTTTTTTTTTTAATTATTTTTTTTTTGTAAATTTATCTGACTTTTATTAAGCTTTTCCATGCATCGTCAATAATAATTGTGGAGGTCAACGAATCTTTTTCTCTATTCGTGAAAGAAATGAAAGTCATTTTGAATTTTTTTTTATACGGTGCGTCTATTTGCGTGTATGTACTTTTTCACATTTCAACACTGGGAAGCTTATATATATGTATCAGTCACTTACACGTATTATTTTTAAGGAGGTGATATAATATATGATGTTTGTTTCAGTAGATTTGATTTTTGTAGCGACTGCTGAAGAAATATAGTTGTGTTGACCTTTTCATTACAGTCTACTCTGCTTATGTGAATTGTGAACTACACTTTACTTATGATTATGATACTGACGATATCAGAAAAGTCATTGCCAGGCCAAAGATCTTACAATGAAATTTCTTTGTTAGACTTTGGGACAAAATCTGTCAACGATAGGAAATGAATATCTATTGTAAGACGGTAAACATTGGACTGGTGGAAAGGTGGGTGTTTTTTGTCTTCTTTTGTTCAGTTCAAACTTCAGACACAAATTAATGTGAACACAACCGTTGAGGTTTAGCAGTCGTTAAAACAAATCACAAATCTATGCTAATTTAAGGATTAATTCTTATTTTTTTAACCCCGAGAATTGTCAAAAAACCCTGAGTTTTTCGGTTCTCAAAAATCACCCAAGGGCTCCTGTTAATTCTAAAGTGCATGTGAGTTGAATGTATTCGCCGATTGCACAAACTACAATTTATAACTTTTTCATTTTCTATTTCTTACTATTCATTTAATTAATACACTAGGTATTCTTTCGATTTGTCTATTAAAAATAAACAATTTCGTACAGAACGCGAGTCCACAACGAAACAAGAGGCCTCGTTCACGTTAACTGAGATATGTTATCTCGAATACTCGACTATCCGTATAAGTTTGTGAACGACATGAACCGGATAGATTAACTTAGCACACAATTCAACGTAAAATTTAAATTTGAAGTCAGCTGTTGACATTTCTCTTCAGATAGCTGAGTTATACCAGAATTTTTGGGATATGTTGAGATTTCTTTTTTGAGAACAGCTGTTATATCATCAGCTGTTTTTTGTCAGGGGATTACAACAACACAAACCAATCCGTATTGTTTCGAATTGATTAGTGAACTAGGCCAATGCTTCACAGCTCATGTCAGTTTGACAGTTTATAATTAATGCCTATATAATATATCTACTTTGGGACGATTTGAGAGCGACGCTGACTTTCAAAAAAAATTTGTCGACAGTGAGATCCAGGTTTTTCCAAAAACTAAAGGGCCATTTAAGAGCTCAAACAATAAACATATTGTCAGATCTGAAAACTGCCTGTGAGCTTTCTTTTTCTCATTCATCCCTTTTTTTTCTGAACCTAAGGCCGTTCGTTACTGGTTTGAACAGACGCAATACACTGAAACTATTATTGTCATCACACATGAACTTGAGCAACTTGCTCGTGAACTGGCTTGCCTTTTTCGAAGCCAGTTAAGAAGCTAGTGGTCTCGTTCAGACTCACTTGTATGTAAAACGATCTGGATAACTTGTTCCTGAAATTTTTTGAATTCATTTTTTTTTCTGTCACAACTTTTAACATGTCGCCTCCATTGGCCATGAACGATGTCCACAATGCAAACTACAATTCAATCTACAATCTGATTTGTACTGTATCTGTTTAGATTGTGACTACTCACTACGTAGTGAGCAGTCACTGCGTATTTACACTATTGTAGTTTTCACTCTTGTGTGTATCTAAACTCTCATGTAACATATGTAAATAATGAACTAAGTGGAACAAAATGCAACATTTTGACTGCTCACTATTACTACATTCTTTAAGTTTTCTTCCTGACTGTCGCCTTCGTGTCCCCCTAACCGGTTTCAGCAACAAACTGCCGTCACTACGTAGTGAGCAGTCACAATAGGACTAGGGGACGCGGACTTGCAAGTAAGTCCCGATCTACATTGCCCGATATTTCCACGAAGATTTTTCCAGAAATCGTGTGAAATGTACACACAGAACGATTTTTTCCATGAGATTTTTTCCTTGTCTTCTTCATTTTTTATTTCTGTGCTCTTCATTTTGCATTGATATTCACTCACACCATCAACCCAATGGCACACTGACACCGAACACACACAAAAAACTGGAAAGAGGGCGAAAGAGAACATAAACAGACTGGAAAAATCGTCTGAGTTTTGTGGTACAAACGATTTGATCCCTACCCCTCACTTTTCACTCCCTTCACCTACGAACAAAAGATCGGCACTGGAAAAAACGTTCAATGTAAACCGGGACTAAGGCAATTTTCGAGTCTGTGATTGGACAGTTTTCAAAAAATTGACTTCAAATGAAGGGAACTTTTATTGGAAAGTGACTGGAAAGCTAGTCAAAAAATATCTGCATTAGTTTTAAATCAAGTGTGTTCTTGTCAAAATTGTCATTTTTGAAATAAAAGTCAGTTTAACTTTTTATAAATTGTTTGTGCGGTCGCGTTAATTAAATTTAAAATGAAATTTTGTATCCATGTCGAGATTCTCTTTTTCTAAACGAACTTTAAGTAAATTATTGACAAAAAGTTATAAGCTTGACATAATGACATGTCAAAAAAAAGTTAGTTATTTTGAGGCAGATTGTAGATGGATGTAAGTCTCCTGAACGTACCCAATCTAAACAAGGTCTACTCATAGACCCTGTTTAGATTAAGACTGATCCCTAAATAATCCGAATTTTCTGAAATTTAATTGTTTGCTCGGGAAAATGTCAAATTAAATTGAAGGTTTGCTACGAAAAGGATGTATTGAAAAACCTGTAGGAAATTTGCATTTGGAATCGTTTTAACTTTTTTAATTATTTATTTCCAATTGAATTAATTTTATTAGTAATTTTGAGACTTGCAATTATTTTTTGATTGATTTACAAGCATACCAGATGCCACCGTCCTTAATCAGAGCATTGCCCTGGTGGCCAGAAAACAAGCTCATTCCAATGGCACACCAAGGACTTTTGCACACAAAGCAACTCGTCAAAGACACGTACCATGCTTATGTGAATCTTGTGTGTAGCGCACACGAGGCGTAAGCTTCACCTATTCTTCGCAGCACAAAAGCTGCAAATCGCCGGGCGTACAGCAGTGTTGGTAGCCAGGCGTACACATTCATGTTAAGTTTGGTTAAGTGTCAGATGAATTAAAAAAATTGTATGTAAATTATGAGTAGTTTGTCTATGACGAGACGCTACGTGTGCAAAATGATAGGCGTAGATGAACCGCTGCTACATGACGAACCTTAAACGTGCCTATGACGAGATGCTTCGTGTGTCGAATGCCTAACCACAGTTAACTATAGTTAACTATAATTACAAACAAAAAACGCACTACTGTACTGTATGACCTAAGCATAAGAAAAACCAATGAAATAGACAAATTTAAATACATAATTGATTTTGATATGCTAACCTTACATTTCTTGTTACTTGCGATAAAATGGCGCCTATATGGACCGATGTTCTGCGTCCAATCACTTGCTTTAATAACATGTTCAATTTTTGTTTGTGTTATTTTATACCTAGTTGCCCACTTACTTTGAAGTAAAGTTGTCTACGATTATTGCAATACATTTATTTGAAGATCAATTATTCTTAAATATAGTTTCTTATTTTGCTTAAAAATAAAAACCAAAGCCTAAGAGAAGTTGCGGAGATTCTTCGTGAATATGCGATTATGATGTAATGAATGATCAGAATTACATCATTACAAAATGATCTCAAAAACTTGTTTAAATCATTTATTTACCATTTCTTCCACTGGCAACGACCCTTGTTTTATTTTAATTAAGTAAAAATAATTAACATGAGTGCATTTGTATATGTACATGAAAATATGTAATGTACATACATTTACCTACAAAAAACAGACCGGATCGATTAGAATGCGAATCCATTACCTTTAAGTAGTATTCTATGGTTAGTTCAATGTTTTATTTTTTTCAATTACTGCAGTTGTTTTTTTGCATTTAATTTATGTACATATGTGGTAGACTTGCCATAAACATAAATACGTTCAACAAGTAGTAAAAAATAGGTAAGTGTGATAGACATATTATTTATATAACAATATAATATATGTATGACGTATTTGTCATTCTGACATATTAAATGTACATCATCATTATACATACATAGTGTCACTTTTGGGACTCTATTTGTATGGCAAGATTACATCATATGTATACATACATAATATGACAGTGTAATACTGCCCTAAGTCTCGTCTATAGTAGGTGGTCAAACGCCGCAGCAACTAAACAATGATTTTAATGATAGCGTCTATATTTTTCAAGCTAAATAAAAAAAAAAATAAAAAATTGTAGGTAATTAAATAACGTTTATTAAACCGTCATTTTTTTATAATTCAATTTAAAGCGCCAGTTAAAAAAAAAATCATCAGTTTTTTGTATAGGTATAGGAGGAAATATTTTTTTTTATATAATTTTACGGCGTGCTTTTAAAGATAAAAATCGATCTGCTATTGCATCAACATTAAGGGTTTTTGCAATATCATTTTCAATTCCAATGACAGCTATTGAGCTTCCATTGGCTCAAAGAACTGCGCAGATAATTTTTAATGCGTTTTAAAGCACAATAACTACGTTCTCCTGTTGCATTTGAGACAGCTATGGATAAGAACATTTTCAATGCGGTGTAAATAT
Organism: Melangyna quadrimaculata; assembly: GCA_949320155.1. Classification (NCBI taxonomy): domain Eukaryota; kingdom Metazoa; phylum Arthropoda; class Insecta; order Diptera; family Syrphidae; genus Melangyna; species Melangyna quadrimaculata. The sequence goes on from OX439484.1 coordinate 48,911,442, forward strand.
TTAGAAATGAGCAAATGAGATTTTTGGCAACAATTAATTCCTCCAAAATAATTTTAACAGGTATGGTTTTTTTTTGTTTTAATAATTTCGGTGTGCAGAAATTCCTTGAACTGAAGACATTCTGCTCCAAGTTGTTCATCCAAGTCGTTAGGATAGCTGTCTGCCAACGCAAGTGCTGCTTCGATCATTTGTTTACTATCGGTATCCCCCAACTGGAACAAGAAACAAGATGTGTTACAATTATGTGAAATTGCGCTCTCACGTCTTTTGAGCTCAGATATCACATTATCTATTATTGGATTGAAACAATCATACTCCATTTTCTGTCTAATGTTGAATCGAACTTCTGGAGTAGTGCCCTCATCTAATTGCCTTTTCCTCATTCTTATTCTCTGGAACTCGTCTTCATCCTCCCAATTTTTACCCGTCATTTTAGACACTGCTTTATGAATAAGTAGTAGTAGTAGTAGCCCGTAGCGTAATAGTTAGTGCGTTTAACTGTCACGCTGGAGGTCTGGGTTCGCTTCCCAGCCTCGTCCATCTAAAAACTAAAAAGTTTTTTTCAGGGCTACTGCCTCTTGCGAGGAATTGACAAATCCTCCAAGAGTATCACTTGTCACGAATAAGTGCTTCTCGTCTAGCCGTTCGGATTCGGCATAAAATTGTAGGTCCCTTCCATTCCTGTCGATAGGCGCACACAGGAATGGTTGCGAGTTGTTAGTCACTAGGCCCTGGTTCTTCATGAGCCGTTGTGCCACCCGATTTTTTTTTTTATGAATATCAGACAAAAACACCATTGCGAATTGCCTGTAAATATTTTTTTTGTACTATAGATATTAGGGTGTCCGTTATTTCCCAAACTCATTTTTTTGGATAGCACACCCCGCCAACCGAAAGTTTATGCCGAAAGAAAAAAAAATTGACCAACAAATATTTTTCCGAGGTCATTAACCCGTGCCTCTAAGATCATACTTTTCCCATACAAATTTATATGGGAATTTTACACTCTTCACATTTTATTTTATTTCTCTGGAACTACAATAGTTATTGGGAATTCTGATTGATTTATTAGTCCTTTAAAAACTGCATTTAAAAATTTAAATTATAATTTATTTCGATTTTTTAAGTTAATAAATTCCTACCCGACTGGAAAAATGCCAAGTTTCTGTCTAGTTTAGACAAGTTTTCAATAGGGAAAATCTAGACGAGGGAAACTTGTAAAACACTTGGCAAGCCCTTGCTAAATTTCAGTACCAAAAACTTAGACGTGGCAAACTTTTAAAACATTCGTGAGGCCCTCCCTAGTAAAAACTGGTTGGGCATGTATCGGTACCCCATCAGGAATGTCTCTTGTACACCAAAACCACAAATTGTATATGCACCATGCAATATCAGTCTCATACGACACTTTTTTCTCACTTATGGGTGTGAGACAACTGTACAGGATTGTTCAATGAGGAAGTTGTTCTACCTAAAAAGCAAGTACATAAAATGCGGTTCTATTCTGTATGTATTTGTTATGAAACTTATTCACATTCCACATTAAACAGTGTAGCGCATTGGACTGACAGTCAGAAGATTGCGGGATCAAGTCCCACATAAGCCAGCTGTTTTTTTGTTTGCCTAACGAGGCAAAAGGGTTCATAATCGCCCTGGCCCGTGTTCTAGCCTTTGTTAAATCTTGCTAGTACCTTGTCAGAATCTATGTTAAACTCTCTAGTGCCTTGTCGAAAACAAGATTGTTTTTTTGCGCGGGTACATTAATATTATCGCTCATTAGGAAGAACAACGTCATAACTCAAAAAACCCCAAAAGTTCAGAAATCGCAATTTAAAGTTTGCATGGCTGTATTCCATAATCATCTTCATTTGTATCCACTCTTTTCTTTTTTCTTGGTCAAGCTATTAATTAAAGTTTTCACTTCAAGGGTCCCTGCATAAATGAAAAAAATACAGTATTTCCACAAAAAAATATTTAAAAGTGACAGTGTATATAACGACAAATGGTGCTCTATTTTTTAATTTTTCATTTCTAGAAACAACGTTTTGCCAAAAAATACTTTATAGAAAATGAGTTTGAACTGTATCACAGGGTCAAAATGTATGTTTCTTGAGTTATGACGTTGTTCTTTTTAATGAGTGATATTTTTTTCTCCTTTTTTTCTCTCTCGATTTTCCGCAGTTTTTGTTGTTTTTTTTTATTGATTGTCATTAAGTAAATAAGTTTTTTAAAAAACTGCATTAAAAAAAATAATGAAATCAAATTAGAAATAATTTATTTCGATTTTTTAAAAGATTAAATATTTTTATTTTTTTAACGTTTTTCATTTTTTTTTTCTTATCAATTTTGTTTAACTGATTGCTATAACTGGTCCCTTATTTTATCGAGTATCTGCAACATGCCACTGACCATCAACGATGTTAAAAATCCAAAGTACAATCCAATTCGCTATCAGATTTATATGGATATGTCATTTCATCGACATGAATTTTTCCTGCTTCATGGGATTTTTTCTAGACATGTTCTTAATCCTGACATCGCAAAAAAAATCCTTTGTTAAGTGTACTGACCTATTTTATAATTCTGTTTTTTTTATTTTTATTTTTGTTATTGTTGTTTCCTTTTATAATGTTTATATTTATGTATGTACGTTTTGTTTGCATTTCAGACTCAACTAGGGAAAGCCGTAAGTATTTTCGATTATACGTTGTTATTGTTAAATCAACATTGTCTCATTGTTTTTTTATATTTTACTGTCATACCAACATTTATAACACGAATATATCTTGTAAATAAATTAACAAAGATACTGGTATAATATTTTTAATAAATACTGCAAGTTTGATTAACATAACAATAGCCTTAAATTTTTGTTGTTGGTACCATTTGCTCAAAAATTATTTAGCCGATCTCCATCAATTATGGTTGGAAAGCCATAGTTGGGAAGATGTGCAAAATATACCTTAAAGGCCTTCCACACTAGCCCACTGTGTATTAAAACATGTCAAAAAAGTGGGAAACAAATTATGTAAAATAGTGTGGAAACAAAATATGACAGCCCAGTCTTTACAACCCCAAATTCTATCCCACACGATTTGACATGTGTTAATACATGAAGAATTTTAGGAATGGTTCTAATTCTATCTCACATTCTATCACACTTTTTTTTGGGTTAAGGTATTGTATTAATACAAGCAAGTGTGGAAGCAAATTTCTCATTTCCTTCCTTCAAATTTGGCAGTCGCGTGGAATTCTTTCCCACTTCCAATTTGACATGTATTAATACACAGTGGGCTAGTGTGGAAGGGCTATTTAGACACGCATTTACACACTGTGGGTCATTTTGGTTTTTGTGCTGATGAAACGATCACTGTGCATACTAAAAAAAATTGTTTGTGATTTATTTTCAAAAAAAAATTGTTTGACTCTTCTTGGACAATGAGTTTTTGGTGGTCGAATTTCCGGCAGTGGGCGATACTAGTTAAAGAAAATAGAGAATTACATCCATAACACACATGTACATTAGGATAACCGTTATTTCCCAAACATATTTTTTTGCATGGGTCACACCCCCTAAATTGAAAGCTTAGGTCACAACAAAAAAATCTGCATCAAAAAATTAAAATTTATAATAAATTCAAAGAAATGAATTTGAAAAATAACGGACACCCTTATGTACATAGGCACACTTGGGGTTAATTGATTGTTATTTATGTTGGAAATCTTTAATATGCTATTTTTTAAAAATGCCAAAAATAAGGGCCTACAAAGCATGAAATAATTTGTATTAAGTTTCTGTTGGTCGTAGAAGCGTCTAAAAGCATTCGGAATGCTTCTGAGAGCGTTCGTTTGGCACTAGATGACAGATTCTGGATTTGAAAACAAAAAAAGAATCAACCCAGGGACCTAAATGACAGTTCTGCTGTATGATTTCTGTTTTTCAAATTTGTTGAATTCCCTCTTATAATATAACATTGTATAAGCGGATATTGCAAATATTGGAATTGTCTATAATTTTTGTTTCGCATCAGAAGCATACTAGGCTTTAATATTTAAAGCAAAACTGAAATGTTGTTTCCACAAGTTAAGTACGAGAATTATAACACATTTGCTTTTTTGCTATATAGCGGAGCATCCTGTCCTAAAAAATGATTCTGTATCCCTCCCCTCGATCTAACATTCAGCGCTTACTAGCATTTTATTTGGTGCCACACGCCTATTGAAACTTGCTAGACTTCTTTTGGTGTCAGGATGATAGTTCTTCTTTTGAATTCTGAAAGGAATAGAAATTATTTCTAGAACAGCCAATGTACGCTAATAGTACCTTAATAATACATGTTCTCTGGGGTTGGAGAATCACAAGTTACAAAAAGGTGACCTCAATCGAATGACTCGGAGTGTATGTATATCAAGATCTTAATTGAGATAAATCTCCATCCTACATTGGAAAAGAAAAAATATACAAATGATATACTCGTACATATGTACATACATGTTGTTGGCAAACGATTATAATATTTAAATAAGAAATAGATTAAAGTTTTATTGTATGAACAATTTTTATTTAAATATATTCGTGAGTTAGCGAAATAATATTAAATGTTCATCGTGGTTAAGTATTTATCCATTGAGAGCCTTCTATACAACTATAGGTACATACATAAAATAAGTAATGTTCAGCTTTGCATGCATATTTATAAAACCTTTTAAATTATGTTTGCATTTAAATTAATATTTTATACGTTTTAATAATGATAAATATTAGTTACCGCTGTTTTAGTGTAAATTTTTTGTGTGTTTTATTTTTAATAAAATATTCCTTGGGATGGTTTTTAAAAATGCATAAGTCCTCCGATGAATATAAGTAGATTCCAACTTGATTCACCATGGTCTACGTTCATTGAGAATAAATTTGGTCCAATCTGTAATTTGTAAATGTCAATGTTTAAAGGTTCTGATTAAATAGTGCTAAGAAACCCAAATCAGATGCTTTCTTCAACTATCCCAAGGGGCTAGAGATAGATATCATTGAAATTCAGCATTAAAGACATGAATTGCTGTTTTAAAGGTTTAAGGTAGAGAAATCCTTATTATTTTAATTCCACAGGTAAGCTTATGATTTAAATATCAAGTCTAGCCGAACAAAAAATTCAATTTGGACAAACTTTCCACATACTCCAATGACTCCAATGAATAAAGTATCTTACCAATTATCAACGATATATTAAATTTCATTTAATGTGGAAGGTTGGGCCGAATCAAACTTGTTTGTTTGTCTAAACATAATTAATATTTAAATCATAAACTTTAGAGTGCGATCAAAATAATCACTAATTTCGCTTTTGCTACAATAGGTAGCCAAATATAGACTTGAGCTTGCATAAGTGTTTCATATTTGTTAATAAGATCATTTGGTTACAGGTTTATTGACCACTAAACAAACATCTTTACAAATGATAGCGTCATATCCATTGCTTCCGTTAAACAAAATTCTCGACAAAACGATAACGTCACATTCATTGCTTCTTAAAAATAAATTCGACTTTAAAATAGACTTTTCCATTAACATTTTGAATGTTTATTCTATTTTTCAGTGAGATGTTCATTCAACGAAGCCGGTGCCAAAGCAGGTATCATAGACGTCCTGCTCGAGTTTATACTCGGTGATAATCCTCAAACCATTTTGGATAAGCTGCAGAAAGAAGGAAACACCGCTGCCGTTTGTGGCAAAGTCTTCAAAAATGGTGAACCAACCTACTGCTGTCGCGAATGTGGCATGGATCTCACATGTGTGCTGTGTGTTAACTGCTTTAAGCAATCCTCCCACAGGTATCACAAGTACAAAATGTCCACATCAGGAGGTGGCGGATGCTGTGATTGCGGTGACGAGGAAGCTTGGAAAAAGGACCATTACTGTGATGAACATTATGTAAAAAGATTTTATATACTTTTGGGAGTTTCTTTAACTAAATTTGTATTTTTTTGTTTGGAGTTTGTTTTACTAAATTTGTATTTTTTTTTTTTTTTATAGAGAAACAAAGGTCTGCCTGCTGAGAGTCCAATCATAACAGATGCCATAAAAGGTCGCTGTGACATCGCCTTCCGTGCGATCATACAATTCTGCATGAATATATTTGAAATCGAGTCGATTGCTAGTCTGGAGTGTCTAGACGACGGCAACGAAGACGATCGTATTTTCTGCACAGTACTGTACAATGACGAGAGTCATACTTTCAATCAAGTAATTCAAACTCTGACCAAAATTGTCAAGTGTCGCCATAAAGACGCATTGGACATTGTGGCGAGTATAGACCGAGAAGGTCGAGCTGTCGTTCGCTGTGAATCATTTGCCGCTTGTCGTCAGCTAAAAGAGTTGATTGAAAAGCAGTCAGTGCAGCTTGGAGCAACTACCAGCAATAGTAGGGCAAATCAATCGTTGCGTGTATCAGTACTACATAGACGGGCAGTTTCGTGCCAACAATTTGCCATCCAGCTGTTGACGTGGTTCCAGGAGTTCCTCATGAAACACCTGACTTTTCGAGCTATCTTTGCCACTGTGATAAGCGACAAAACTACCACCTATAACATCGGTCACATCCTCGAGTATGATGTGAAACTATGGAAGACAGCACGCACTTGCTGGCACAGACTGCTCATATCAGGCATGTTAATGGAATACGATAATAAAATGGCTCTTGCTCAGGAGTTCTCCAAGCACTATGCCACCATTGTTCAAGATTTCATTCGCGATGATCATGATCATTCGTTTTCGATTGTGTCATTAAGTGTGCAGCTGTTCACGGTGCCCAGTATTGCCCATTATCTCATTGCGGTCGAAGGAATTTTCCACAAACTTCTTCATACCTTTTACCACGAATCTATTGATATGTATGTGCAAAACAAGACCCTGCATTTTGCCAGAAACATGGCCATTTCGGGACAGTTCAAGCGTGCTGCATACATTCTCTATGATATGCGATACATTTTGAGCTTCAAGCCGGAAGTGTGGACTCCAGAGCTTCGAGAGGGTTTCCTTGAAGGTGTTAAGGTTCTGTTGCGATTGCTTAATGTGATGCAGGGCATGGAGTCGGTAACCCGCCAGACCGGTCAACATATGGATTACGAGCCCGAGTGGGAATGTGCTTTCAACTTGCACATCAAGCTGGCCAACACAATTTCTCTGGTGTTGGATTGGTGCGCTAGTGATCGGGAGATTTTGCTTAAAGTCTATCAGATGACAATGCGCCACTTGATGAACAACGGCTTTAATCTAAACACCAGCAAAATTGAGGAGCAGTCTGTAAATGATCATGTCGCCAAATGTATGATGTACGATGTATCTTCACGTCCTGTCTCGATCCACCTACCTTTGTCAAGATTCTATGCGGGCATTTATCTGCATTTGGGCAAATACGGAATAACTTTTGATAATGCATTCACTACGGGCGGTCGGACACCGGAGGAAATCATGGAACCCATTCTTTGTACACAGGCAATGATTGCTCAGGTTAACTCGGGAATGTGGCGTCGAAACGGCTATTCCCTTTTACATCAGTTGTACTTCTACCGCAACGTGCGTTGCCGTTCCGAAATGCTCGACCGTGATATCGTTGGCCTCCAGATTGGAGCAGCTCTCATCGAAAGCAATCAATACTTAATTCATTTACTCAATAAATTCAATCTCTTGGAATGGATTCAAACAGATTACGAGGCAAACAACATCAGTGCCGCAGATGATGATTTCATAAGACAATTATCAATGATTGATGAATTTTTGGAGATGCTTATTGTCATAATCGGCGAGCGATATGTGCCAGGCATTGCCAACGTAACGGATGCTGATCGAATCAAGAAGGAAATAATACAATTGTTGTGCATTAAATCATATTCGCATTCAGAGCTGAACAGAGCTTTATTAGATTCGAATAATGAGATAATTTTAGAGCATGTTACCGATGTATTGGCAGATTTCAAAAAACCAATGAAGACCGATTCGAAGGGAGTTTATATGTTAAAAGATGAATTCTATGACGATTACAATATGTACTTTTATCATTACACCAAAGAGGAGAAATCGAAATCCGAAGAGAATCAAAGGGCACGCAGAAAGTCGAAAGAATTGCTGGTTTGTTGTCCACCGCCATTACTTCCTAAGCTAACCGACGGATTTGTGTAAGTATACTTGAATATTTAGGTGAAATAGATTCAAATGCCTCCACCATCTTAGTTAACCTAAATTCTGTGTAAAAGAAGCTTGTGTTTTTAAGAGTCTTTGTTGTTACTTCATAATTTAACCAATATTTATTTTAGCTCCATTGCGAATCTCCTTCAGTGTGATGTGATGATGACTATTATTTCAACTGTTTTTAATCGCGCTCTTGACCTCAAGTCATCCAGCTTTACCGACAATCATTTGCAAAAAGTATAAATTCATAATTTTTATTTTTAATTTAAATTAAGCTAAGTGATAAAATTTGCCTTGCAGGTTCTTCACTTAATAGGATATGCTCTGCAAGAAGAAGAATCTGGAAATTATCCTTTCCTACAATTTTTCGAACGATCCCAAAGATTCGATATTCTGCCATCACTGGAGAAGCTCTCCCACAGTGCTAGGGTAAGTTAAAATCTAACTTTATATTTATGTATGATAAACATTTCTCTTGTATCATCGTTTAGGTTGAATCACACCGTGACTTCATCCTTTGGACATTGAAAAAATTCAAAGAGCTCCAACCAAAAGAATCCACTGCAGAAGAAGCAATGGAAACTCCTGTCGATGAAGATGAGGGTCACGTACCAATGACTGCAGCTGAAGCTGAAAAACAGGAAAAAGAAGAACGTTCCAAATTGGCTGCTCAGCGGCGATCAAAGATACTTGCTCAAATGATGAATGCCCAAAGGAACTTCATGAAATCGAATGCAGAAATGTTTGAAAAACTTGAAAGTGTCAAGGATGACGATGATTCATCAATGGACTGGCAAGCGGATCGTGATTGTTACGAATTAGAAGAGGGAGCTGTAGCTTACAGATCATTGGCTTGTTTGGGCGTTGATAGACGTCTGCAACAACCCGCAGACCAAACTTATAAGTGCATTCTCTGTTTCGAGGATTGCACTGTGACCAAGGATGGACCGTGTTTAGTTTATTCAGTTTATATTCAAAAGAGTAAGGTGCTACCACCTACTGGTGATGCTCCAAATTCAATTTACACCAGTAGTTGCGGCCATGTGATGCATGACACTTGCTGGAATGAGTACTATTCGAATGAGGAGTCCAAAGAAATGCGTCGCCCAACTCGAAATCGCCAAGGATACTACCTCCTTAGAAATAATACGGACTTCCAATGTCCTTACTGCAGGTGTGTCAGCAATGCTGTTCTTCCTCTGACAGCTCCCATCTCCAAATTTTCTATTTGTCCTGTGATACACAGTGGTGATGAGGTTGTTCCCTTAGACAAGTGGTTCGATGTAATGGATGCTTTCACCGATATCGTGACAACAGTGCCAGCACCTTCTTCTCCTAGCGCAAGTGCTGATGATGACGCACCAAAAGACTCCGACTGGTTCATGTATCCAAATTTGGAAGAAATTGTGGCGGCAAAACTTGTTAACATAGATGAATTTAAAAAGCTTTGTGCTCCTCAACAAATGTTGGATATAACAAAAGAGTGGGCTTCCTTTGCGGACCGTTTTACAGAGAGTTTAAGAAAGTTTGCACACACTCCGTTTGACCTTAATAAAAATGAGGAGTTACCAAAGTTGTGGCACACTTGTAGTTATACAATTCAGGCTTTGGAAGTGTACTTGCGAGCCACTTCGAAGCCTTTCAAGAGTGAAATGTCTATTCGTCATAGCAGTTGCTTGAGTGGTCTGATACGCGCCAGCTGTCTTCGTGCAGGCAACGTTGATGCTGAGGACTTAAATAATATTCTTAATCCCGTTCGAAAAATTCTTGAAACATTATTCAAACAGAAAGGCACTCCGGTGCTTCAGTGGAACTGTTTTGAGATGCTTTTAGCTGTGATTTTATCAGTACCAAGCATGATGTTCGCCTATGATGGCAAGAAAGCCATCGCTTGTGGTAGCTTCTTTGAATTCTATGTCGTGCAGCATCTATTCATTGCAAATTTAGTCAAAGCCCTATTGCTCTTCAATGAAGAGGATCAGACCTTCATGGATATTGATGAAGAGGATCAGGAATCAAAAGAAGATGAAGCAGCTGCTTGTTCATCAAAATCATCGCAGAATAACAGAACAGAAGACTTTGAAGACTTGAGGAACTTCTATCAGCAATACAACCTGCGGCAGCGAAAGAATCCCACTCAAGAAATCTCGCAGCGTACCATACGTTTATTGTTGGAACACTTGCGAGTCGAGAGCAAGCAATTTTTGCGCAGCACTTGTCTCTTCTTCCATTTCGTTACAGATGTAGACTTCTCGGACGAGTTCCTGGAGCCCGACAGTGATACTTTTGCCAATATGTGCAACTATCTAGGTCTAAATGGAGCTGTTGAGAGTTATTTCGATCGGAAGAGGCCATCCGCCCGTATTGCAAAACTTTTTGCTTCGCATCCAGAACTCGAAAAATACACAACGACTACAGTTTTACCTATTGTACCGTGCACGTTGCCAGTGCCCAGCTTGGTAACACTTCCTGACGACTATAGCGATCTGATAAATAGTGTGTCAGAGCTCACGTGTCCCAACAACGAACGCGAAGAGATGAAAACTCCCACCATGTGTCTGATTTGTGGTGATATCCTATGTGGACAGTCGTATTGCTGCCAGCCTGAGCTGGAACCAACTCGAATCGTTGGTGCATGCACCTACCACGCTCATTTTTGTGGTGCAGAAATCGGCGTTTTCCTGCGTATTCGCGATTGCCAGATTGTCTACCTGGGTCGCAACAAAGGCTGCTTCATTCAACCACCCTACTTGGATGAATACGGTGAAACAGATGCTGGCCTTAGACGCGGCAATCCATTAACACTCTGCACAGAGCGCTATCGGAAGATTCACCTGCTTTGGTTGGGCCATGGGCTTCATGAAGAAATCGCTCGTCTAAACGAAACAACGTCTATAACATCACATCAATGGTACGACATGTAGTCACGACTGGCCGTAACTCGCTCCGTTCGTCGAGTGAGGAGGAGAATCATTAGTCGTTTGTATTTCATTTAAACTAATATTAAATTGTTTTTAATTTTTAAATAGTTTTTATCGCAATTTTGTAATGAGAACTCAAAACAAAATAATGTCAAACTGTAAATTTCGTTATGCACACGATACAAATAATAAAAAATTATGCGCGTGCAATAAAAAAAAACGCTTAAGCACACTTGTAGAATCGAGTTTTAAACCCAAATTAACCATCATAAACGATAAAACAAAATATTTTAGAGATGCCTTTTTTGCCCCTCTAATTTTACAAAAGTCATTGCACAATAATATATTTAAATATTAGCTGCGAATTCGTATCTTTTAACTGCGCTCTCCCCCTCTATACCCACTTTTCCCCACATCCTCTATCTATGGTTGCATCACACGAGTTAGTGACGACTAAGTACTTCTTAATATGAATCCTTGATATATTAATTATACTTGCAATTAAGTTTAGTATATAAAATAAAAAGAAAACTTCAAAATTCACTCATAAAAATCTACTATGTTGTAATGAGAGAAAAAAGAAATACAAAATATTATACATAAAAATTATATTATACATATATTATATTTAAAAGTAAATGTTATTATTTGAATAAGTGATCAAAATGTGTTTGAAATTCGAAATATTACTACAAATAACAAAAAGAACAACAAAAGTTAAACAAACAAAAAAAAAATATACATTAAAAAAATAAAGTAAATGTCATATTATGTAGTTGCATAAAATATTGATCGTTGGTTAATTTTGTTCTTTTTATTTTTGGTTCTTGGTATACAGGGTGTCCCTTAATTCGTCAATATCAATATCGGGGATTTAGGAATAGTCTTACTTTGGTGTATCCTGACCCATGTTAAGGGTAATTGCCTTGTTAGTACTAATGATAGAAACTTCGTTTAGGCCTTTATTTTTGTTAAAAAAATGCCAGCCTTTGTAACTGCATTTAAATAAAGGAGAATGGGCATTTTGGTCTACCTATTGCCCACGAATGAGGTATACGTCGTTGAAAAGCTTAGACCTAGTACATCACTTTTGTGTATGGACACAAAGCTGTAAACCATGGGGTTTTGGCAGTAAATGGCAACAAAGATTGCAACTAGAGCTAAAATTAATCGCAATAGTGTTCCATTGAAATGACAGTATTGGTCACTTTTGATTAACTGAATAGACCCCAAAATAAAGGAACTTTTATACCAATGACAAATAATAGCGAATAGTATTATGGTTGAGGAATAATTCGATTAACAGTATACAAAATTCGATTTAGCGAATGAAATGAATGGGAATAATTGTGCGTCTAGTGCCCACAAGTGAGATATACAACATTGGAATGCTTAGTTCAAGAGCATCATATGGGCACAGAACTGTAAACCATAGGGTTAAGGCAGAATATAACAAAATATAAAACAATTCGTCTATGTTTCTTCGAATTTGCGAAGTGCTTTTCTTATTTTTTTGCTCGCTTATTTTAGCCAACTCCCATTGTTTAGGACAAAAAAATACTCGTACGTTGGTACACTCCATAGTACCTAATCATTTTCATAGGTCTCTTTTCTGGACACTAGGTAGACCAGGTCCCATATATTTTTGCCCATTCTCCTTTGATATCTGTTCTCAGTCTTTAAGATATTTTTTTAGCCTGTTCCATTTTTCGTGCCCATGCTAATTGTTTGACTTTGTGGTCAAATTTCTCCAAAAAATGCGTATTCAACATGATGATTTAATAGTTTTTTTTGAATGTATGTACATATGTAACAATACTAAAAGTGAAAGTCAATAACAAGTTTGGCGAAAAACCCATAGATTTTATGATAATTTGGAAAGCTCGAAAAGCTATGAATAAAAATTATTTGTGCGGTTTAAGATAATTTTTTTAATAATGTTTTCTACTTAGAGTATTGAAAGCTTAAATCCAAGTTTTCGACCACCAATCCCTTGCAGGGTTACCACTATCTTCATTTAAAGAGTGAATTTGTTTTTCATGAATTAAGTTCGTATTTTTGATTTTATCGAAAAACTGGAAACATATTTTTGTAGAAAAACATAGGTACCTACTACAAATTTAACATGCAATATTTTTTCATATTTTGTGTATTTAATGAGTAAAAGAACCAATTAAAAAATGCGTTTCACATTTTTTTTTAAATCAACATTTTTTTCTTTTTGTGTTTCGCAAAGCTTTTCTTTTAAAAGTTGTTAGAAACACTATCACCTACAATTTTTACCTTTTGCAACTACGAATTCAGTTACAAAAGTGTATGTGGGACTGTGGGTTTCACATGGTAATAATGTATGTAGTTACATATGGAGTGTGTATGTGCAGTTAAACTGGTAAAGTTTTATATCGTATGTGGTGGATCTTGTTCCGGTAATTCCCATTATTATGACGCTACGAGTAGTTATCGTGTAAATAATTTAACAATAATTTTATTTATGGTTCATAAGATAAATAAATAACAAAAAATTTCAAGTCCCGGTCCATAAAAACCTGGATTTCTTACACGCAGATATTAGCAGAATATCTTCTTGAAGGAAATCGTGCTGGCAGTTCTGTCATCCTCTTAATCATTTTCCATGATTGGTTGTTTCTTGGGGCACTGTTTCCCACAATAATCTTGACAAAAAACTGTGCACTGAAGACTTGCTTTCAAACAGCCACAAGCTTTTTGCATCTATTTTGTTCAACCACTGTTGAACCTGAAAATATGTCCTATAGGAGTGATATTTTGCTAATGCTGCCGTTGGGGGAAGATTTACAAGGTTGCAAGTGAAGAATCCTTAGACAGGTTTCCTCCATAAAGTGCTACCAACAATGTGTCTCCAGCATTTACAATTGTTTTGGGTTCGATGTGATCATTTCTGATTTCTCTCTACTACGTTACTTTATTCTACTTTCGAATCCATTCGAAAGTTGTTTTCAATGCTTATATATTTAAAGTGGTAATATGCATGGAAGAAGGATCTAATGTTGGTACTTCCAAATCTTTGCCACAAAATCTCCAACATGCGGTATTTTATTTTATTTTATTTTATTTTTAAAGTCCATTCTGTAGAATAAGGCAATTGAAATTTTACGAATCCGAATATTTTTATTGTAGAATCGGCAATTGTACATCACTGAGCTCAAAATTTTTCGCTAGAGGCACAATAAATTTAACTTTTTCTATACTGAAAGTTGCTGCAGTTGTTTCACATTACACACAAAAGTGTTAAAAATCCTTTTTTCAACTGGTTTAGTTTTCGAAAGATTTGATCAAGATTTGTATGTAGTTTTTAAACATTGGCAACTAAAATAAAATCATGATCAATTAATTAAACTAATACAAACTCCCCTAATAATCTGACTAAATATACGATTAGTACGCTTTAAATTGTAATTAAAATTATGAAACTTGTATACACCAATACACTTTCGATACATTCAAATTGTTGCTTCTTTGTCGAGTTATTTTATATATATAATCAGTATTACTACATGTAAGAACTTAACTCTTATTATAACTTGCATCATTCTTAAAAAATCCTGATTTTTTAACCCATCCATTAAAAATATAAAATTCAAAAAATTACAAAAATTGAACATCAAAAAATAAGTTTTTCAAAACTTCTGCGACAAAAGGCGATACGTATGTATGTATGTAGGTGTATCAAAAATTCATCGAATATTGATAAAATATTTTTTTGTTACCTTTCCAAAAATATAAAATTTACTATAGTAAAATGTCATCCTGGGGTGGAATCGCGTAAGGTGATTTGTGATCATCACATTTGTGACAGTCACAGGTGATAGGATTTGATTTTCCATCTGCGTAAAGTGATCACCAAAAAATAGTGGAAATTTGGTATCACTTTGGGAGAAAATATTGATTTTCACAAATGTAGCAAGATTTGACATTTCTCACAAGTCGGTTTGAAGATTTTCTTTATTGTGGTCACCAAATTTATTGACAAGTGTTGAAATTGAACAATTTTAGTGAATAGTTGCAAGTTAATTAAACAAAATTGTGAGGTGGTTAGATTTTAAATATTGAAATATAAAAATATAAATGTGTTTCGAGTTCAAGTGATTAAAAGAAACCGTCGTGGTTTTTTTCTGTGTAGATATAAAGAAACTCGCGCTTCGAGTTCCCTGTATCCATTATTGAAAATTAGTTTTTTTCTGGAATAAAATCACAATTGTTTGTATTAATTTTGGCAACTTTTCACTTAAATCAATTCATTTTAATACTTAATAGAAAGACGTGACCATTTAATGCACTTTTAAATAGATTTTTTAGGAGATATGATCGTCATTGGCCATAATAATTTAATAAAACTATTCGTACGTACATACTCGTATGTATGTTAGCAATATGCACATAATGTTTTTTTCATGACAAATTGTATTTTAATGCCATGTTAGAAATAAAAAAAACTAGTTGATATTCATTGAATATAAATTTATTTAAAATATAAGGTACTTTCACTTGAAAATTCAGAAAATATAGCATACATTTATAGTTTAACATGAAAGTGATAGCTAAATAGCTGTCACCAAAAATAGTCACACAAATGTGATTATCACTGGTGACAGTCACCTTACGCAGACGGAATGTGTCGATAATGACTATCACTTATCACCCTAGCCGATTCCACCCCTGGTTTAATGAAAATTATTCCTAAAACGTCTACTTCCCCGTTTTGGACTTTTAAATGATCATATCTCGATGCCTACATTTTTTTTAAAACGTAAGACTCTTTGTTATATTTTTTAGTTTACCTATTACAAAATCAAAAACTTCTGGGGCCCTAATAGGTACGTAACTCTATTCTACTTTCGAATCCATTCGAAAGTTTTTTCAATGCTTATTTAAAGTGGTACAATGCAATTAATTAGGGGAAAACGTTAGTACTTCCAACTTTTTGCCACAGAATCTCAAATAACAGCTGTTTTATTAAAGTTTTCAGGCGCTTGCTATAGATTAAACTAGTTGAAAATTTGCGAATTCGAACATTTTTATTGTAGAATCGAGTTACATAGTTGGGCCCCGTACAATGTACGATCAATGGAGCGGTCTTATATGGGGACAAAATTAAATGGGAACATCAAAAACATACCCCCCGCAAAAGTTGTCTTGGGTTCTTTTTATAATATAAAGATTTTGTTTTGGTTTAAAAAATGACCGCTATAGGTCGCGCATTGTAGTTAAAAATCAAAATACAAAGTAAAGAGAATATGAAAAGAATACCTACCCCTCCAAAAAGTTTCGTTGAATTATTTTATGAATTGTTTGTTTACTTTTAAAAACGACCGCTAGGAGTCGCGTATTATATTTGAAAACTGGAAAAAACTTAAGCCTGATCCACACCTGTGTCGTGTGTTGTCGTCATTCCATATATATGCGCCACACTGCAACAAAACACGGGACAAAAGCCTGATCCACATCTGTGTCGTGTGTTGTATTGTGGAGTCGTGTGTCGCTGTCATTCCATATATTTTATGCGCTACACTGCAACACAACCCACGAGACAAATATGGTTCTACGCATATGAAATACATTGTAGCGATTGCGACATACGACTCCACAACACAACACACGACACAGATGTGGATCAGGCTTTAGCTTGACCAAAAATCATTAAAAAAAGTTGCGTGGAGTTCTTTAAGCGCGATTTAATATTTGTTTGTAATTTTTAAACTGACCACCAGATGTGGCAACTGAAAATTTTCTATTAGTTTAGCATACATCAGGCGCGAACGTTTCGGGGGGTTTGAACCCAAACCCCCCCCCCCCCCCCGAAATGTATAAATTTAACTTCCTCGCCATACAATTTCACTCTTAATTTTGAGTTTTCAGTTTAAACCCCCCCCCCCCCCCCCCCCCCGGAATTTGTTCAACCCCACCCGAAATTTTTTACTGCGTTCGCGCCTGGCATACATACATACGTATTCAATTATTGAGATCAAAAGGTAAATAAACCTTTGTATGGCTTAAAGACTATGAAAACCAGTCTGAGAATTAATAAACTATTATGGTTACTATATATAAGAAACCTTAAAAATGATTTTATTGAATTGTTATAATATTTTGTTTTATTTCTTCATTTGACAATTCTTCTCAAAAAATCAAAGTAACTGAATCCATGACTAAGAACCCATGAATAAGAACTTGAGCGAAGGTCTTCTTGAGTAAGTTCCATGATTAATAGAGGTTCGGTCAAGCGACTTTTTCAATCTGATGCCAATCTTTTTGCTCTTGATATTTTTCGGATTCAAAAAAGAAGTTTTGAAGTTGAAAATTTCGAGCAACTAAAGTCACTTACTAGTTTTTATTGTTGCTCTTGTTTAAGGTTCTTGAAGTCAGGTTCTAATGAAATTTGGCTTAAATCTTTGTGACCTTTAAGAGAGAGCCCCAACAGATTCCGGTCTGAGACCTGAGTTAATTATGCCCTTGATTTTGATTTCTACCTAATTCTAATATAACTTCTATCAGCAACATTTGACTGATCTACACCATCGATAACATAAAGACGGCTGTAACAATTGTAGATGTTGCATTTAATATATATTGCGAAACTTTCTGCCAACTTCTACACTTTAGGAAGAGGTTCGTGTGATAAAACTACAAGAAGTGACAAAAGAATCATCCAATTTCCTATTTGCAATTTTTGTTTAGATCTTTTGATTAAAAGAGCGCTCTTTTCAATTTATTTTCTATAGAAGGAACAAAAGCAGAACCTAAAATAAAAGCACTTTAAGAAGTTATTTAGCTGCATCCTTCAGCTTTAATGTTCCAGGTATTCTTCTCATGATTCGAGTTTTAAGAATTGCAGTCCTTTCCTTGTTGAGTTCTTAAATAGTTTTCTCGAAACTGAACTTACAAACTGTTGGGACTGAAAAAATATCGTATAGGTGTATGATTTTTTTTTCCCGTTATATTCGATAGGTATAATCAGGGCTGTCGTTTCACTTTTAGATCTTGCAGTACTTTCAAAAAAATATGGCAGTTCGGGGCAGTACAGCAAATAACGCAAGAAATTTGTTTATATTTTTGGTATTAAACAATAACAGCCATATTAATAAGAACAGCGCTTAACTCATCTGTAACTTTCGAGATCTCGTGTAGGCATGGATTAAGATATAACTCGTGAATTAAAACGTATATTTACTTTTTTTAGTAAACCCTTCGCTAAACCACCTTCCTTCTTAGTTTAGCTATCTCGAAAGTGACAGAAATCTAATTCACGTTTATTAATATGGGGATAAAAGATAAAAACAAAATTACCAAGAATACAGTTTTTTGATTCCATGATATCATATGAGTACCTACATTCATATGTGTGGATGTTTCAATTTTAAAACTGTAAATGAAAAATGCTTAGAATTAAAAATTAAATAAAAAGAACTAAGTTAAGCGCGCTCCTTATTCTTTTATTCAAAAAAAAAAAAAAAATAAATATATTTAATTATGTACCTACATGAACATACATTTAGTAGGTACTTCACGCTTTGCTTTGTTTTTAATATTTTGTTTTTAATAAATTTTACTGCGAAATTCAGTAAATTATTAAAGGTATTCATGCAACGAGATAATTGTCCGCTTTGCAGAAAAATATTAATTTCCGCGAGATGTTTACATGAACCCCCCTTTAAAAATACTTGCGTAAACATAAACATAATCAAATTAAACGTCACAAATGGCTTATCCCAGTGTATCAGGTTTTTTTCTACGCTTTCCGTATCAAATTCATGTTATAAAATTATCTGTTTTGCAGGATATCGTTCCCACATACAAATTTTGACAGATTATTTTTACCGAGATAAAATAATATAGGTATGGACAACCACGTTTATCTGGGGTTTACGCCGCGCGCCACCGTTCATTGAATACGCCTATTATATTTCTTTACTTTATTAAAGTCTATGAATATTTTTTTTATTAAACTTGATGAAGGTTGCCATTGATGAGTGCTATAGTCACCTTAGACCACTTTCACACAAGGAAAATGAGTTGCCAGAAACTAGCAAGTTTGTAGGCGAGAAATGTGCGAGGGGAGATTTGTTTCCTTCCCCTTACGCCCTTCTCACCTACAAATTAAAAATTACTAGCAACTCAGTGTCCTTGTATGAAAGGGAACTTACAGCCCCATTCTGCCGTTGTGAAGCTCACAGTTCACAATTGTTTGTGAGTTTTTTTTTGTATAAGGCGGTCACAATTTCGGATTCTGTGGAAGCCCTCATAATAAACCTCACCAGAACAACGTGAGTTGTGATTTACCAAGGAGCAGATCATAATTTTTAAGTTTTTATGAGGCGAGTTCACCACGAGTTATGAGGTTATTGGGACTTGTGAGGCATCAGTGAGGTTGCCAGAATAAGGACCAGTTTCACAGTCATAGAAGCTGCACTTAAGTGCGCAATATTGGATACAAAAGGCCAATTTTCGAAGTGTAAACTTACATGAATCAGTTGCACTTAAGTCTCCCGTATTGGGCACTTAAGTGTCACTAACCCAGGCTGCCAAAATTACTAAAATGTACCAATATGTAAAACTTAAGTGAAACTTTTTCCAGTAAGTGTTCACTGTGAAACTGTCGCTAAGGCTGTTAGTCTTTGCTGAAAGAATTTTACACACAGTGGAAACATTGCATCGGCAATGGTCTTGAAATTGACAAATTTAGTTTATTATGTTTAAGTTTACCGAGAGAAAACGGAATGACGGTGGCTGATTACTTAAAAACATAAGATTTTTTTGGGTGCGTTTTGTTGACAGAACAAAAATATTGGGAATTTAAGAAAAAAAAAAAGCAGTAAGGCAGTACGCAGAAACAAATTGCAGTACAAATACTACTATTGCAGTACTCCGACAGCCCTGGGTATAATTTGGTCAAAATCAAAGTATCTACTAAGTCGGTAACACACACATATTCATAATTTTTCACCTCCGTTTATTTGGCAAATTTTTTTGATGGGGTATCCATTTTGATTTAAGTTATGGAAACAAAAATCGCAGGAGATGTATGAAGTTGGGTAGTTACAAATCGGGTTTGAATGTTTTTAAATAACTTGCACACAAAAGCTCTTTTTCAAAGCAAAGAGCTATTCAAATACCCTTTGGTACATACATTAATATATAAATGAGTGAAACGCAACTAGCTTTTGTTGAATTAAGTATTAAGGCTTAACTACATAGACCTACTTTTTCCAAAAGGTACAGAAGTGAGAAATAAATATATGTGCTGAAGTCGCATGCTTGCAAAAAAAAACAATTGAAAATGGTGCAAGGTGGCTTACCTTATCTATCAGAACAATTTACGCTTGTTTTTTACAAGCAGGTTTCATTAGCGAACATTTTAATTTCTCGCTTTTTAACTGTTTGCCAAAAGTAGGTCTATGTAGTTAAGCCTTTACATACAAAACATTGAAAAAAGAAAACTACCTCACCCAAAATGGTCCCTTGAAAATATTTGTATGTACCCTTGTACACCCCTCCGTTTATAAAATACCAAACACCGATTTTTTACCTTTAAATCAATATAGCGGCAACCCAGCAATGGATTCATGGTTAAAAACTTGGATTTAAGCTTTTTATAAGGTTATCCTACAATGCCAACAAAAGAATGCTTCATTCATATTAGATTCTCATAGGAGAGAAGACAAAACAGACTGAACTATAAAAAATAAATACTTATATCTTTTTTAATGCAACAGTTACATTAAAACTATGAACGCAAATGTAGCACTTTCATGGTTGAAATAATTGTCGCTGCGTATGGTGAGGAGTGTTAGAACTAACGATTTAAGAGACTTTTCAATTTGTGAAGAGATTATATGAGGGGAAAAATTCGAAAAAAATGAGGGTAAGGGAAGAAAAGAAGAATAGAGAAGGCTTTACAAAATGTATGAGGTTACAAGGGAGAAAAAAAATAACTGTTTTGTTTTGGCTGTCAATTTGTTTTCTATAGGAAGTAGATAGTAAAAGAGGAGTATATAGAATAAAGATGACAAAAAAACAAAAACAATTTGTATGTTCCCAAATGATATTGTAGGAATCATCTGTTTGCGGCGAGCAAGTAGACAGATTTTTCCATCGGCGATGATTTATGTAGGAAAGAAAGAATGTGTGCATGGGTAAGTATATAGGTAAGTATGATCGGGGGTAGGTTTTGGTTTTATGGGTATTCAATTTTCTTGCCAGATTTCAGTTTTATTGTTATGTATGGGCATAATTTCCTTCAGTGGCTAGAAGAAGGGATCTTTATGTGATGTTGAGGTAGGTTAAGTGTTGATAGTTTCATTGTTTGTAGGTTTAGTTATTTTATTTGTTATTTTTATTATAGAAAAGAAAAAAAAATTACAACAATATTTGCCAATCACTCTAAAGCTTAAACTAGAAGTCCTAAAAATATATACTAAAATTTATTGTAGGGGTGCACTAAGAACGGATCTTTTGAAACTCGTACATTTAATAGGGTTTTAAGGGTGACAACTGAAAAAAAAGTCGAAACACTAACTTCTAAACGTGTAGTCGTAGAGACTTGACTTTTTTATTTTAAAGATTAGAAAAAGTTAGGAAAAAACGTCTATACATCTTTTTTTTTATTTAAAATCTAAAACCGAGATATAACCCATTTAAGACTGAAAGTTGACAAATAGTCGTTACGAAAAGTACTTAGTAGTTTTATGGGGGTAGATTTTTAATAATTTTTATTTTAACATATCTTTAAAGATAATAAAAAAAATTATCCATGTTTAAGGAATTTTTGATAGGATTTTTTTTCATACCCAAAATGATTTTTTAAAAAGGGTAAATTTGTTTGGTCAAATTTTCAAGGTATTTGATTTTTATCTTTTTAATGGGTTAATCTAAAATTTCATTATGTTATAGATATAGGTATTTGATAGCAATCAAATGGTAAAAATTTAGCTATAGATGTATCTAAATTTGTGTATACAAATTATTGGAGGGGGTTGAAAATTTTCATACTAAAAGGGTGTGTACTTGACCCGTCAAATTTATATTAAACTCAAAACTTGATGAATTTTTTTTTGAATTTCAAAAAACTAATGAAACACAATTATACGTGTATTACTTTTCTACAAATATGTGGGTTATTTTATATATGTAAATCTAACGGGAAAAAAACGCCGACCAATTTAGTAAAGAAATTCACAAAAAATCTACATATAGACAAATTTAGAGGCTTCAAAATTGAGAAATACTTATTAGTTAATAAAAAATTATACATGAATTTAAGGTAGAAATTGATAATCTAAAATTCTGTGTTAAAATTTTTGCAAAATCTTAAAAAAACTCATACTAAAAATGTGATTTAGTGAAAAATCAACTCGATATTTGGTACTTTAAATGTAAAAGTTAGTAAAAAATTGATAAATTTTTAAAAACAAAATCATCACACTTATTACTCTAATCCTCTTTTACTGATTTACTGATTTACTGATTACTGATTATTTCAACAAAAGACACGTTAAAATTAGTTTTATTGAATTTTTTACCAACAAAATGCAAAATGGATCATGCTTTTTCAACGAATTTTATTTTTATATTTTCACCATGCCCATCAAATATTTTCAAATTTAAAAATTATAAATTATTAAAATCTAACAAAAAGTTTGATATATAAAACATAACTGTGCATTGCTCACAAAGCTTCACAACATATTTTTAAAAATATTAAAATTTTACATTCTAAATATTTTTTACAGATAAAATCCAGAACAAAATTGAAAATTGTCTGCATAAAATGTTTTTTTTTGTTTTTATTTATGATTAGATAGCATGAATTTAAAACAAATGTGGTCTTATAGAAACTTTTATAACAAACAAATTTATAGCGGATGGCTTTATTATAAATTTTATACTTCGAAAGCTATAAAGGATAATATCAGAAAAAATTGGTCGTATTTTATAAAATCTATCGATGCAAAAAAAAAATCATTTCATTATGACTTACCCTTTAGAAGTTCTCGACCTTTTAATACCCTAATATACCCTAATTAAATTTAGAAATTCAAAAAATCTCCTATTTGGAAATTTTTAAATTAAATTTTCTTTCATATTACATTTTTTTTATTTCTTTATGGCTTACGACATAAGCTCAATCAGATAATTGAATCAATCAGATAATTAAATCGTGGCAACCCCATCACGGGCCCACTTTTTTACAGGCAACCCATGCGCAAACTGTTTTTCTATCCCAGGGGCCCTGCAAATTTAACATCGCACACGCCTCATTTTGGTCTAGCGCCGCCTCTGTTGACGGGTCATTTACACACCCTTTTAGTATGAAATTTTTCATCCCTCCTCAAAAATTTGTAGACACAATTTTAGCCACATTTTAGAGCTAACTTTTAAGATGTAAAATCTCTGCGACTTTTTATTAAAAAGATATAATAATAATGTTTACCCTTAGATAAATCTGTCAAATGATAGAAATAAAAATATTAAATATTAATTAAAAATATAAAAATCAGAAACTTTGCAAAAATTGGCCGGCAAAAATGTATGTTTTTTAAAAATCATTTTCGACACGAAATAAAAATCCTATCGAAAATTCCTTAAACATGGATAATTGCTTTATTCATCTTCTATAAAAATATGTAAAAATAAAAAATCTACACCAATGCTAACTAACTTCTAAACGTGTAGTCGTAGAGACTTGATTTTTTTATTTTAAAGATTAGAAAAAGTTAGGAAAAAACGTCTATACATCTTTTTTTTATTTAAAATCTATAAACCGAGATATAACCGATTTAAGGATGAAAATTGACAAATAGTCGTTACGAAAAGTACTTAGTAGTTTCATGGGGTAGATATTTAATAATTTTTATTTTAACATATTTTTAAAGATAATGAAAAAAAATTGTTCATGTTTAAGGAATTTTTGATAGAATTTTTTTCATACCTAAAATGATTTTTGAAAAAGGTTAAATTTGTTTGGTCAAATTTTCAAAGTATTTGATTTTTATCTTTTTAATGGGTTGTTGGAAAAATCTTAAATGTCATTATGTTATAGATATACGTATTTGATAGCAATCAAATGGTAAAAATTTTATCTTTCTAACTTATCATTTGACAGATTTATTTAAGAAAGTACAAATTTTAAAATTTCTTTTTTTGTTAATATCTTTTTAGTAAAGAGTCGTACAGGTTTGCAATGTACTAATGAATTAAAGCTATTGTATGTTCTATATTCCTACTGTACCGCTGAGCTGAGAAATTAACAATATAATATTGTTAACACATATTACTTAATAACATGTTAGTGTGTGCATGGATTGATTTAGTTTTTTCTATATTTAATCTCAATAGAATAACTACTAATTTGTTTCTTCATTTTTTAATCTACCTCCTATATAAGCGTATAATTGATTTTTTAAAATTCATAAAAAATCGGCTCAAATCCATAGAAATGCTCTGCTTTGTCAACAATCGTCAACCAGTGCAAATCACCGTTATCTTAAATTATTTTTTATTCCATTTTTTTTAATATAAAAAATCATAACTTCATTTCTACTCGGTCGATATTAAAAGTTAAGATCTCAAAATTCAGCTATAGATTAAATATATTAAATTCAAAACTTGATGAATATTTTTTGAATTTCAAAAAACTAATGAAACACAATTATACGTGTATTACTTTTCTACAAATATGTGGGTTATTTTATATTTGTAAATCTAACGGGAAAAAAAGGCCGACCAATTTAGTAAAGAAATTCACAAAAAATCTACATCGAGACAAATTTAGAGGCTTCAAAATTGAGAAATACTTATTAGTTCATAATAAATGATACATGAATTTAAGGAAGAAATTGGTAATCTAAAATTCTGTGTTAAAATTTTTGCAAAATCTTAAAAAAATTCATACTAAAAATGTGATTTAGTGAAAGATCAACTCGATTTTTGGTACTTTAAACTTTTTATTCAAAAATATAATTTTTTTGTAAAAAATCGAAAAAAACTGTTTTTTTACAAAATGAAAAAATTAATGTAATTTTTTTCTCAAATATGTTTATTTTTTTTTAAACATCAAAAATATTATTTTCTTTTGTAATATTTTTTACCAAAAAAAGCTACCTATTTATTGAAAAAAATTGAGTTGTTGCTTACCAAATGTTGTTTTCAAAACGCATCTACCTATTATAGGTATGTATATTGTATATGTACCTATTTACCTACCTCCTACTTTCAATTGAAAATAATTTTGTTTCTTTTTTTGGTCTAACTAGGTACTAGGTAAGCTTAGGTACTGATACCTACCTAAAAAGTTTCTTTTCTTTTAAGTTTCAAATACCTGAGTTCATTTTTCAATTCAAAAAAGGGTACCTACATACATATATATTTTGTCTTCAAAAAAGTTATGACCTACATTTACATACCCAGGTGCCTACCTATACCTTTCTATGTAGTTATTGTTTGTTTGTGCGATCCAGTCGTGCCCATTTTTTTTTGTTTTGAATTTAATAAAGCTAATATAAATTTGACGGGTCATTTATACTCCCTTTAAGTATGAAATTTTTCATCCCTCCTCAAAAATTTGTAAACACAATTTAGCCACATTTTAGAGCTATGTTTTAAGATCTAAAATCTCTGCGACTTTTTATTAAAAAGATATTGATACAAAACATAAACATTTTTGTTCATAATGTTTACCCTTAGATAAATCTGTCAATTGATAGAAATACAAATATAGTTATACCTATAACATATTAAAATTTAAGATTTTTCCAACTACCTATTAAAAATAAAAAAATCAGAAACTTTGAAAAAATGACCAACAAAAATGTATGTTTTTCAAAATCATTTTCGACACGAAAAAAAATCCTATCGAAAATTCCTTAAACATAAATAATTGCTTTATTCATCTTCTATAAAAATATGGAAAAATAAAAAATCTACACCCATGCAACTACTAAGCACTTTTCGAATTGACTATTTTTGAATTCTCATCATTAAAACATTTAAAACTCGTTTTGCCGTCGGCAGAGGCGTATACAGCTTTAGTTCTTGGGGGGGGTCATGTAAAAAAAAAATAACACAAACTAATATTTGTTAAAAGTCAAGTGCCTCATATTTTTTTTTTTTTTTATATTTTACTGTGCGTAGCTATATAAAATAAAAGCGAAAAAATCATAATTAACTATACTAAAGGGTTTTCCAATAGGGACGGATTGATTTTGGCAGCTTGTGGCGGCCATATTGTTGTCAAAATATCTTCTTTTAATCATTCACTACAGACAAATCATCATGGTGAGGTACAGCGTCGAGCAACACGTGCAAATGATGTTTTAGAGCAGTTAGAAGTTTATCCCAATTTTGGTCGAAAAATCATCTTTAGCGATGAGGCCCGTCTTTGGATGAATGGGTACGTGAGTAAGCAAAATTGCCGGACCTGGGAAGACACTAATCAACGCGAGATTTACGAGGTGCCAATGCATCCAAATAAAGTAACTGTTTTGTGTGGATTTTGGGTTGGATGCCTGGAGGCGTCATCGTTCCGTATTTCTTCGAAAATGATGCTGGCCAGGCCATCACCGTCAACGGCGATCGCTAAAGGTCGATGATCACCAACTTCTTGTGGCCTAAATTGGATGATAAGGACACTGAAGATATATGGTTTCAACAGGATGACGCTACGTGCCACACAGCTTAATACACAATCGATATTCTGCACGAGCGGTTTCATGGTGTGGTTATCTCGCGCCGAGGCAACGTGAATTGGCCACCAAGATCGTGTGATTTGACCCCTTTGGACTTTTTCTTGTGGGGCTTTTTTAAGTCGCAGTCTATGCAAATAAGTTGCAAACCACCTCGACCCTCAAAGACAACATAATCGATGCCATCGGTCAAATTCAGCCTGATTTATGCGCCAAAGTCATCGAAAACTACATTTTCACTAAGCCAATTTAGGCAATTTCGTTGAAAATATATATTTCGAACTGCCAAAGCCTATTCAAAATTAAATGAGCTACCTACCTTTACAAAAAAATTAACAAATTTAAGACGAAAACACTTTTTTGGTATTTGCAAAATTACCTCATTTTCGGTTCCAAAGAAAATTAAAATAAACAACTGAGTCGAAAGAACCTTCATTAGCTGGACCAGTGAACACGCTATTCGTTTTTATTCCTGACTGTTACATTTTTTATTTCGGAGGGCCTCAGCAACAGCATACAGCAATCTCCAGTTGCCTGACCAAAGACAATCAGTTAAGCTAGCTGTGAAAATACTGAGGAAAAAAATTTTTTGGATTCGCTTGATCATTTGTTTTGAATTTTATTCAGAATTTATTTTAATCCTATCAAAGTTTTTATTTCAGCGAATTGAAGTTGCAGGAAAAATTAGTAAAATATCATAGGTACTGTGCACTGTTTTCTGTTTCTTAATTTTAGTTAATAGATATAAATATTCACTACTGAAAATGAAAACAATAGCTCTGATTTTCAAAAATGACCACTTGTGCAAATTGCTCTTTTTACAATAGTGGAAAAACTAAAATACATTACTTACTTACTTTACTTTTGATGGCGCTCACAGCCCAGTGTGGGCTTCGGCCTCAACTAACAAGCCCCTCCAGCCAGCTCTGTCCCTAGCTAGCCGCTTCCAGTTGCGCACACCGAGTGCTTTGATGTCGTCATTCACTTGATTGCACCACCTGTTACGGGTTCTTCCTCTGCTGCGTACCCTATCGGGGTTGGATTCGAAGACTCGTCGGGCAGGTGCGTTGCTGTCCATACGCTCCACGTGCCCCAGCCATCTCAGCCGCTGTATTTTCAGCTTTTTGACCAGGTCAACGTCGCTGTATAGCCCGTATAGCTCGTCGTTGAATCTTCTCCCCCATACTCCTTCGATACACACCGGACCGAAAATCACACGAAGAATCTTCCTCTCAAAGCACCCTAGCATATTTTTATCCGAATCTTTCAGTGTCCATGCTTCTGACCCATAAAGCAGGACCGGGATGATTAGGGTTTTGTATAAAGTCTCCTTGGTTGTCTGAGAGAGGGCCTTACTACTTCAATGCCTTTTTAGACCGAAGAAACAGAGGTTGGCAAGAGTAATTCTTCGCTTGATCTCTGCACTGATGTCATTCTGCGATGTAATAGTGGAGCCCAGGTAGACAAAGTCCTTGACAACTTCGAAGTTATATCTGTCCATCGTGATATTTTGCCCGAGTTGACGATGTTGAGATTCCTCTCTCGATGACAGCATATACTTCGCCTTGTCCTCATTAACCGCCAATCCCATTCTAGCCGCCTCCGATTCAATGCTCGCAAATGCCCCTGCCACAGCTCGCTTCGTTCTGCCGACAATGTCTATGTCATTCGCATATGCAAGCAATTGAACGAACTTTTGATAGATTGTACCGCTGGTGTTGATATGTGCGTTGCGTACAATGGCTTCAAGAACGATGTTGAATAGGTTGCATGATAACGCGTCGCATTGCCTCAATCCTTTCTGAACATCAAAGGAATCGGTGGTCTTCTTACCAATTTTGAGGGAGCAGCGAGATTTCTCCATCGTCATCCTGCACAGGCGGACGAGTTTGGCAGGGATGCCGAGATTCGACATGGCTCTGTATAATTCGTCCCTTTTCACTTTAAAATCAATAAAAAGGTGGTGTGTATCGATCTGGAATTCCCGGAATTTTTCTAAAATCTGTCGGAGTGTGAACATTTAATCGACGGTTGACTTGACTTGCCTGGCCTAAAACCGCACTGATAAGGGCCGATCAGATCGTTGACAAAAGGTTTTAAGCGGTCACACAGGATGGCCGACAAGATTTTATAAGCGACGTTTAGGAGACTAATTCCTCTGTAGTTGGTACATTTCAGAACATCTCCCTTTTTATGGATGGGGCACACTATACCGAGGTTCCATTCATCGGGCATACTTTCCTGCGACCAAATTTTGCAGATGAGCTGGTGTATGCTCCTAGCCAATTTATCTCCCGCTGATGAAAATACATTACATATTCGTATTATAATTGAATACAAAGATTCTTTTTCGTTGCGTTTCAAGAATAGTGTGAACAAAGTTCACGAGTGATTTCGATATGCCTCTGATTTGGAAAAAATGTATGTCACTAAGACTGCCACCGATAGAAAAGTGAAAGGCACCTTCCAAAATAAATATGTACATCAAATATACCTAATCTTTCTTACCAGTAAGCCTTTCTGATAAAAATAATGGACAAAATTGTTAAATTCTACGAGCCTAGTCGCTTTTCGTCAATAATTCCATCCGACTGGTCAAACGGTTCACCGCAAGGAGTTCCAAAAAATCTCCTTTACCATAGCTATTGGCTTTTGCATTATGGGATTCATAGGTTACTTTGTAAAAGTAATCCACATTCAAATCAATAACAATATTTTTCGATCGTAAATATTGAATAAGAGCAAACAAAATCCTTTCGTAATAGGTTTTCATCATAGTTTTATATATTTATGTCTTTTATCGTTAACATTAATATTTTTTGGTTAGAATAACTATAAATCGAAAGTTATCATTTTTTTGTTTTTAAAAATAATTTGTCATACAGAAATCAAACAAAACAATTTCTGGATGTGATCTATAATGTGTTTAAAGATTTTATTTTCAGAAAAAAAAATGTTCTTTTTTTGAAAATCCTATTAGTTTTTACTTTACTGAGTGAAAATTTGGTAACAACTCCGCACTTTGATTTCTGTTTGGTTTAACAGGTTTTGGCTGTCATCTCAAAACGGAAACTAGCCTATGCATATATTTTAAGATTTGAATGTATTATCATATGAGAAGTTTGTTGTTGTGTTAAATTTCTTATTGAATTGAAGTTACCAACATTCAAATTCTCTATTGAATTCTAAATTAACAATCAAAAATCCTACTAGCTTTCTAAGTAACCAACTTTCATTTTTTTTTTCTATGTGGTTACTAAATAATTATTTCAGATCAACAAAATAATCTTGAGTTCTCGGGGGGGGACATGACCCCGTGACCCCCCCCCCCCTGTATACGCCGTTGGCCGTCGGTAGTTGGCATTGGGGATATGGTTTTGCCATCGGCAAAACGTATATGAGTTTTTTTTGTTTTGTTGATCTTGTTGCATGTTGCGTTGCAACACTATTAAATTTAAGAATTAAAAAAAATCCTTACATAAAATTATTATTATTATAAAATTATAAATTTTAGTACCTAAATAATTTTAATACTTATAAATTAAGCTGTAGCGTCATTGGAAAAAGTAATTGTTATTTATAAGTAGTTGCTACACATGTATGTATATAATGGATACCTATAATATTGTCAATTGATATTTTTACCTTCCCATTGGAAGTTATTGTTATTAGTGCGATTTGTTGAACTATTTAAAATACTGAACAAATGTTTTTTAACTCACATATGTATTTTGAAAAAAAAAAAACATTATATCGATTTCAAATTCTTACCAAAAATGTATACCATCTTAGTGTTGTGTAATTTCGAGATTTTTAAAACCACCCTCTAAAAAGCTAAAAATCAAAATGTTTTAATTCGAAAAATGTTTAACATCAGAATCGAAATTTTGCATATGATTCCTATAATTTTTAAGCTATTTACAAACAAATTTGACTATTATAAATATAGCTAAAGTACAAAATAAAGGCAATGTAACATTTTGTCCTGTATCTCTATATCTATACCTACCTCTATACTGATTATCCAAAAACCCAAAGTAATTACACTATATAATATATAATTATGTAATATAGGTATACTCTACCACCCACCACTTAGGTAAATATGTATGTATGTATATTGTTTTCAAGTGCACCAATGGGAAGTTGCTAGTGTGGGTCGACCCCAGACTCATTTTTCAAAAATATTTATTTTTTACCCAAAAAAAAGCTTTTTATTGAAAAAAAAATTGAGTTTGTTGAATTGAGTTTCAAAATGTTTCTAGGTACCTACCTATGCATAGGTACCTATTTACGTAGGTAACTACTTACCTTCAATTGAAAATAATTTTGTTTATTTTTTTAATACATACCTACCTACCTTACGACCTTACCTATTTTAATTGATAATACCTATGTAGGTACATACATTAAAATAACCTTACCTACCTACCTACTTAGGTATATCAAGTTTTAATTTACCTACCTACATACCTCAATTCAAAATATTAAGGTACATGTGTACCTAACATACCTACCTATTTTCATACTTTTTTAGCAAAACAAATTAATTTCTTTAAATACCTACCTAGTATATCTACCTACTAATTTATAAAAATGTACATACATACCTACCTACATGATACATATGGTACCAATTTGCCAATATAGTAACCTTGCAAAATCGTGCAAAAAACCATATACCCATAGCTATCAAAAGAAAGCAACAAAAACTCATTGAAAAAAACTGGAAGAACATAACCCAAGAATAAGCCCATAGGAAAACATATATTTTCATTTTCTCATTTTCTTCCCCTTATTCTCGTTGTTGACTGACAAAAACATCTGACTCCCTTACTACCATTATAGTTGTACGAATTTAATCAATGTTCTCCTCTCCCTCTTACTAATTGTTTTTATTTTTCCTTGCATCGTTATCCCCAGGTCTCTATTGTGCATTTAAGCGATTTTAACGCCAATTTCGGCACATTTCGTGAGTACTATTAGTACTACAAAATTTGAGCCATGATATTACTATAAGAGTATATATACAATGGTCGCATGCTTGCAAAAAAAAAACAATTGAAAATGGTGCAAGGTGGCTTACCTTATCTATCAGAACAGTTTACGCTTGTTTTTTACAAGCAGGTTTCATTAGCGAACATTTTAATTTCTCGCTTTTTAACTGTTTGCCAAAAGTAGGTCTATGTAGTTAAGCCTTTACATACAAAACATTGAAAAAAGAAAACTACCTCACCCAAAATGGTCCCTTGAAAATATTTGTATGTACCCTTGTACACCCCTCCGTTTATAAAATACCAAACACCGATTTTTTACCTTTAAATCAATATAGCGGCAACCCAGCAATGGATTCATGGTTAAAAACTTGGATTTAAGCTTTTTATAAGGTTATCCTACAATGCCAACAAAAGAATGCTTCATTCATATTAGATTCTCATAGGAGAGAAGACAAAACAGACTGAACTATAAAAAATAAATACTTATATCTTTTTTAATGCAACAGTTACATTAAAACTATGAACGCAAATGTAGCACTTTTGAGTTTTATATTCAGACTTTCGTGACTGAAAGTATATAGAAAGAAAAATCAACCGAAAAGTTTTCGAGACAAATGTACCAAACCAAAATGTAGTCTTTTCCTGATACACTTTCTGATTTGTGTGTGAAAATAGAGCCGTTTACGAGAAAAAAATTACTTTTTGGCTAAAATTGTTTGTATAGTCAAGTTTAGTAAAAAAAAACCTCAAAAAACGTTTTTACCTAAAAATAAAATTAGGTACAAGTATATAATAAGTTTGAAGAAATCCATCCAACCGCTTATGCTGTATGCGGTGTGTTTCCTAACACCGTATTTGCAAGATTATTTAAAATCTAAAGTTCAGTTTTATACACAAATACAAATAATTTTAAAATATTTTAATTTTAAATAATTCTAAGAAAATTGCATCTCAGGTTGTTGCAAGAAAAAACTTAACGGAAACTGGGTTTTGAGTATTTTTTTTTTTTTTAGAAAATTGCCTTATTTATGGGGTAATTCCCGAATATCCGCTTAAATAAAATTAGGTACCAATTTTGTTTCAATTTGTACAACTAAGAAGTAGGTACAGATAACGGCCGTGTTTTTTGATGCATTTAATTTAATTTCTATATAAAATACAACAACTATTCTGAATTTCCAGTTTTAATTTACATGGAAATTATCTAAAAACAGAGATTAATGCGGATATAAAGCAACACAAAACTCGGCTAATATTAAGCTTACCTCTGACTCTGAGTGCCACTTGGACCTTTATATAAATCCGGTACTTCGCTCCTTCAAATTTTCCAAATTTACATTAAAAAAATAAAATAAATTTTTTGTTTAAACTTTATAAAATTCATTTTATTTGGCTTAGTATAACTAACTTATTAAAATATTTAAAAACTCAGACTAGATTTAAACACAAAAACAACAAATAGTACAGGAGACTCATATTATTTATAATGTATGTAGAAAATTAAATTAAATATTCACAGCATTCTCACTTAAATTTTTAAGTATCGATAATAATTATAGGTATAACACGGTTTAACAACAATATAATCCACACACAATCACAACTATCGACCGCATTCGCTCATTAATTCACTCACTCTCATTCACTCTCATTTACTTAGACATTTAAAATTATTTGTAAAATTAAATACAAATAAATAAAAATACTACAGAATTCAAAACAGGAAGCTAATAAAAGCATCAATATCCGTTTTGGCAGGATTGCAGAATTGCACTTTTCACATGTGCAACGAAGCGACTTCCTGTGGTGGTGTTGCCTTTCGATTGGCTTCTTCCTCCTTGCATTGTTCCATATTTACAATTACACAGTCATAAGCTGGCGGTGGGATATCACATTTGACCACACTTTCATAGCTGGGTGGCAGTGAATCCACAATTCGAAGAATGTCATTTTGCGAGTTGA
This sequence comes from Melangyna quadrimaculata, assembly GCA_949320155.1. NCBI lineage: Eukaryota > Metazoa > Arthropoda > Insecta > Diptera > Syrphidae > Melangyna > Melangyna quadrimaculata. The sequence continues at coordinate 48,945,223 of OX439484.1, forward strand.
TCTGCAGCGAGAACCAAAAGAGACATATTAATATTTAGCCATTTTTAAAATAGGTAGGTATGTCTTTATATATTTAAAAGTCCCATTTCGTAACTTACGCGTTGCATGTTATTATCGGTTGCATTCGTTGAAAATCCAGAGGGATCATCAAGTGGACCTGTCCACATGCAGACACCCATGCGGTGTGTGACATAGCCACATATTAATACACTTATCAAAAGCATACTAACTCCAAGGGCAAAAACCAGCCATCGCGATTCTGAACTCTCTTCCCATCGCTCTTGCATGTGTTTCTCCAGCTGCAGGGCACACAGTATAAGAATGGGAACTGCAATTAATGCCACTAGTAGGTCCAATATGGGGCGTTGCTGGCCTGGGCTTTGCTGATGGATCACCATTCTAGAATGAATCTGTTAAAATAATTGTTGACAAGTTTTAAATGCATAATTATTATTTTAGCAAGCTGGCTATCTTTAGTGTTAAAATGTTTGTTTTATAAATAGGTATAGCTATAGTACATATAAGTAGGTAGGGATCACGTTTCTGAATCTGTTAAGTATAATTTTGCTGATAGTAGCGTATTTAACTTATCTCTATGGGTCTGGAAAGGTCAGTTTAACAGATAATTTAAGAAACCTGAACGGTACGTGCATACAAATTTGGGTAGTTGCAGTTAGTTATTACTATGAAGGCTAAGGACGTTTATTGACGATATGGTCAAAGGAGGTAAATGTACCGGTATATTTTTGAAAACTGATTTAAAAACCTATAAATTCAATATTCAATGCATTTTTATATCATAAGCTGTTATCTGCCCCCTTTCTTGCCATCGAAAACCTTAACCTTTGGCTGAAACGACATAATCAGTGGCGGACCCAGGGCGGTGGCTATAGGGGCTAGAGCCCCCCCCCCACATAGCCGATTCCTAACATTATTTGAAATATAGAAAGCAATACATTATATTTGATGGGAATCAGACAAAATAACGATATTGGGGATAAACTATTAACATATGTTATGTATGTACATATGTATATCTAATTTTTTAGGGAATTGCAGAAAAAGTCAGTTCGGGGCTGCGAATAATAGACCTATAAACAAAGGCCAGAAAATTAGGACAAAAAAAAAACAGCTCAGGACTAAGGTCTGTCCTTTCTATTTTTTTTAGAGAAGCTTTGTCTTCAGTCCGACTAAAAGTCGTGAAGTTTTGACATTTTATTTTTCAATCGACAAAATTTTTATTCCACCGAAGCGCCAGTTTCAAATAATATTTTCGGATTCAACCTAATTGATTGTTATTGCGTGAGTGAGATATAAATTAATTTTAAGGTGGAAGATAGGGATGGATAGATTGAACTGAAAGGATTTTGTGGCATAGTCATAGTCGCAGATAGACCCAGGTTTAACTAAGCTACACTTTAAGACAATTTTGGCTCAATGAATACAGACCGATTTCAATTACAAATTGTTGGTTTTATATTTTTAAAAGATAATTAACTTGGTATACTACACAAATAGCTTCAAATATTTTTAAATGATAAACTTAAGAAAATAGAATCAACGTCCGAAAATTCAACCAAACTTATGTTTAACTTAGACCCACTTTTAAAATGACTATGAATACGCTCTTTTGACTTTATCCTCTGGACACGGTTAACATAAATACTACCACCATCAAAAACAGGCATACAAAATACAATGCCCATTTTGTTTGAGACAAAAACGTGGGAGATAAAAAAAGAAATATAAGAGAGATAGAGACAACTTTGTATGGAATTTGGCCTCATCAAAAATGGCCGACGTGCTTCAACATTCACCGTGAAACTAGCCATCTAGTTATTATATACAAATCTATTAACAAAATGCTTAAGGCCCTTTCACACTCTTCCATTGAGCATTAATACAGAGTGTGAAAGATTTTATTGCCAGCGACTGGAGAATTTGTGTTAACAAAATAATTTTGATATTTTGCTTCCACACTTGCATCGGATAAATTAGTTTCACCATAACCTAATAAAATCTTCAAGTGTGAAAGAATGTAGGAAGTCTTAGAACCAATTCTAAAAAATGGGCACGGCTGGAGCGCACAACTTTAACGTAGCTAGAAATTGATGATGTACAGGAACATAGCTATAGGTTCCAAAATATTATGATAGTATTAAAAAAAATAAATAAATAAATTATAACTATAAATTACTATAAATAAGCGCTCAAAATCAAGTATGCCATCTGATTTGTTTGATAAATATGAATTTATGAAAAAAAAAAATAAAAAACTGCTCGTTTTCTTAAAAAATTAATTTTTTTATATGTACACTCCTCGTCAACTGAATACGCACAAACATTTTTTAATATACTTTATCCATTTTTTCCAAACAGTGATGGTTATTATGCCATCTGTTGATGCTAACTATTCCATTAAGATGTTAAGCAGATAATTCCGAAAGAATTATCCAAAAACAACCGTGAGTTTTTCTTCAACCACTTGCAAAGTGTTTTATATGCAAAGTGGGAGTTTTTTTTTAGTCAACTGAATAGGTACAACGCCATTTTCTTCGTTGTTTATAAGTTTTTTGGAGTGCTTGACAGTTTAAATTAACGATTTTAGTGTTTTCAGTAAAATTTAATTCTTGATTTCAAATTTTAAGAAAAATGGGTAGATCTACGTGTCTTAACAGTGTTGAAAAAGCTAAAATCGATTTACTTAGAGACCAAGGCCTAACTGGACGTGCAATAGCTGATAAAGTTGGCCGAAGTTTTAATGTAGTTTATTCTTACTTGAAAAATAAAGATGCATTCGGCAAAAACATGAAGGGAGGTAAGAAAACAGCAACAACAGCAGCTGAGAGACGAAGAATTTTAAGATGTGCATCAAATTCTTCTGATTCTGTGGCAAAAATAAAACAAAAAGTCGGCGTAAACGCAAGTTGCTCAACAGTATTAAGAGTAATCAACAACTCAAGCCATCTTAAACGAATGAAACTTAAGAAAAAACCACCACTTGACGAGAGACGGAAAATGTTGCGATTAGATTTTTCAAGACTTCACATGAGTTGGAAAAAAGAATGGTATCACGTGGTTTTCTCAGATGAAAAAAAGTTTAATTTCGATGGCCCTGATGGGTTCAACTTCTATTTTCACGACTTAAGAAAAGAAAAAAGATTTTTAAAGCGCCATCATAGTCGTGAAGGAGGTGTCATGATATGGGGAGCAGTCAGTTATTATGGAACAGTTGAGCTCGAGGTTGTAACATCAAGAATGACAGCAGCTGGGTATAAAGTAATTTTGGAAAGAAATTTTCCTAAATTTTCTAACATCTTTGGACCCATAAACTGGACCTACCAACATGATAATGCGCCTATTCACTCAGCGCGCATAATAAAAACATGGATAGAGGAGCAACAAGTGCAGTTGCTTCAATGGCCGCCGTACTCACCTGATCTAAACATCATAGAAAATGTCTGGGGATGGTTAGTACGCAAAGTTTATGAGGGTGGTCGTCAGTTCGAAGACAAAGAAACCTTAATTTCTGCAATCAAATTAGCGTGGAGCGAAATTTCGTTAAATTACATTAAAAAGCTATACGATTCCATGCCGGATCGAATTTACGAAGTAATTAAAAATAAAGGTGGAAGTACCCACTACTAAACTTAAACAAAAACTTGTTTCATTCCATTCCAATACCAATTTTAATTTTTGTACCTATTCAGTTGACTCAAAAAAAAACTTCAACTTTGCATAAGTTACACTTTGGAAGTGGTTGAAGGAAAAACTCACGGTTGTTTTTGGATAAAACTTTGAAATTCTGTTATTTATATGTTACGAAAATTTTTACCATCAACAGATGGCATAATAACCATCACTGTTTGGAAAAAATGGATAAAATATATTCAAAAATGTTTGTGCGTATTCAGTTGACGAGGAGTGTATATAAAATATTTCGCTTATTTTCAAAAATAAAATTTAGTATTTAATTAAATACAATTTTACACAACATACAAAAAAAATAATCATTAGCAGGTGTTCTATCGCCAACCACGGACAAACTTAAAATTGCTCACAAGCGTGCTCGTAGTGACTCTGGTGAAGGCGATGTTCGCCCTCCCAGTAAACAATATAATATAAACAAATCCGATTATTTTTCCAAAATGAATAATAGACAAAACTATTATCAGGCGTTGCAAAGCCTCATGGCCGATACGGATGAAATGGATGATGAAAATAATAATGAACGTTCGAACGTCATTAAAGAAAGTGTCCCCCCGATTGTGGTGCTTAAATCTACTAGTGTAAAAGTGCGCGCCATTCTAAAACATAAAGAAATTGATAAATATTTATTTAAAAAATATTTCCCTCGGGCAAAAAATTATATCACCCTCATTAGAAATCTATGAAAAAATTAAAACCGAATTAACTAAAATAAAATGTGAATTCTTTTCTTATTCCCACAAAGGAACACGACCTCTTAAGGTAATTTTGTCAGGCCTTGACTTAATGAACGAAAATTTAATAAAAGATGAACTTATATCTTGTGATATTAAGTATATCGACGTAAAACCGATTACCACCACTTGTAAAACCAACACTCAATACAAAAACTACATATATATCGTTCACATTGAACGAGGTACAGTTAAACTTAATGAACTTAAGCGATGCTATCCTAGTTTATTTAAAACTGGGACTTTAAAAGACATAATCCCGGAAAGGTAACTAAGTGTCTTAATTGTCAGCTTTCTGGTCACGGTTCTTCGAACTGAAACATAAAAAGTTTTTGTGCCAACTGCGCAGGCAACCACAAAACCAATGACTGTACTTCCGCTGAGGTTATTCGTTGCGCCAATTGCAATGGATCTCACAAATCATCCGATCCTAACTGCATTAGTCGTAAACAATATTTGGACATTCGCAACAGACTCTCTTCCCACCGCCAAACTACCAAGGCCAGCAACATACATACACCACCTATGCCAAAAGTGCAGCAACATGTTTCATTTGATCAGTATTCTCTTTCCAATTTTCCCCCGTTGCCTTTATGACCCACACCATCACATCATCACTCAGCTTCTCATATCTCATGTACCAGCATCGACATTGAAAACTAAACATCATCCACAGGTTCCACATGAGAACCCTCCAACTTCAAATGCTGATGCTAGCAACAAATTGTTCTCTTTCGACGAGATCAACTCTCTTTTAAATGTAGTACCGACTAAACTTGGCTCTTGACATCTGACATCTTTAACTATTAAGTATGTCTATTCAAATTAATATGACTACTAATTCTCTTAATATAATTACTTGGAATGCAAGTGGCATCACAAAAAAAAAAAATTAGAATTTTTCAATTTTATTGTTAACAAAAAAGTTGATATTGCGCTAGTTACAGAGACCTGGTTAAAAATTGACAAATCATTTTCTTGTCCTAATTACAATTGCAACCGTCTGGATAGCTGGCGGTGTAGCTATTTTAGTAAGAAAAGAAATCGAACTCACAGTACATCCTAACTTGCACCTACGCTGGCTGTATCGAGATAATAGTTGTAGATATAATTTTAGGCAACAACTCAAAAGTGACTGTTTTTTCTGCCTATTTCCTTGGTGGTAATAGAACCGCTGATAAAATCCCTCACTTTAAAAGTGATTTACAAAAACTCTTTAGACTTCCCAATAAAATTATCATGGGTGGTGACTTAAACTGTCGCCATCAACTTTGGAATGGCCTTATACTACGTTTCCACCAGACACCAAACCAAGATTTAGCAAGATTATCACAAATCTCCTGGAAATCACAAAGATTTACCATACAAATTGTAATCTCCTCAAATGAAGATTTCAAATAAAACTCATTCAAATCTACTTGGAAACATTAGTTTGTCAAATCAAACAAACTTTTTTTTTTGAGAATAATTGTGAAACCGACCCATTTAAGCATCATTTTCGTTTATTGACAGATGGAAATGTAAACAAAAACTATCTATCTCACTTTCACTTCATATCAAAAAAATGAAACACCATTTGAATGTTTTGCCATAATCCTCTTTTTCATGTTTTTGTGCAGTGGAAACAACAAACAAATCCCATTACTTAAATCTCGGTTTAGTGGTTGGTGGAAACGTAGTACTAGGGCTAACTGCTGGTGTAATCTCTTATATGGAGTTAATGGAGTTTATCCAAGTTTTTCATTATTGTATGCACCTTACCATACTTATATTCCTACATCTCCTTCTAATAGCCTTTTCACACCAAACCCAAAACCCGGTTTTCGCGAAAATATCGGTTTTGGCTGAAAACCTAGATCGAAAACACAAGTTTTCATCATACATTTTTGCTAAACCACAAGTTTTGATAACCCACAAGTTTTAAATAAAACCTGTCCAAAACATGTTGGATTTGCAGGATGAACTAATCAAACACACCTTGTGAAACATTCAGCGCTCAATTAAACGTCATATAAATAGCTGACGGGTTGCTGCCAGGAAAAAATAATTTTTTCTGCTGGATAATTATCTAGTTAATCCTGGTAAAGTTTCTAGTCTTATTAAATCATTAAAAAACAAGAAATCAGCTGGTCTGGACGGCATCAATAACAAAATTTTGAAGATTCTTCCCCCCACTGGTTTAAAATACTTTACTACTTTATTTAATGGGTGTTTACAGCTGTGTTACTATCCAGAATGCTGGAAAACAGCACTGTCAGTCTACTCAGCTGCCTTAGTAAGTTATTGGAAAGAATAATTCAAGAAAAACTCAACAATCACTTAACTGAATACAAAATTTTGCCAGACTTTCAATTCGGTTTTAGACGTAACCACAACACAAACCAACAAATTGTAAGGATTAAAAAACATGTCACTGAAAAATTTATGACAAATGAATCGACTGGTCTAATACTTTTAGACATTGCTAAAGCATTTGACTTAGTGTGGTACGATGCTTTTTTTTAATGAAGCGCGCACTAAAGGGGTTCTTACTACACTTAAAATGTTTAAACACAGTGCGAGCGTTAGGAAAATAGGAAAGGATTTAAGAGGAGATACCGATGCACATTGGTTTTGAACCTCTGAATATCTAAACGGCAGGGAAAAATAGTGTCAGGTAGAGCATTCCATTCTATCATTTTTATACCTCTTCTTTGAATTCTATCCAATAGACTCAAGTAGGTTATTGGAGCACCTGCCCAAACATGAGAATTTTACTCGAGTTTTGGACGAATAAAGGCTTTATAGATAACATCCAGATTAGAAGGGGTGAAAAATTTCTTGCATCGCAAAAGAAAACCTGAACACTTAGCTGCATTTTTGGCTACATAAAATATGTGATCGTTCCACATAAGGTGATCTGTGATACACATACCGAGGACAGAAATCTTTTCGGTTTCCTCAATGCAAGTGCCACTCATGGATAGTGGCATGGGGGGGTGGGTTTCGTTGCTACATAAGCTTTATGTGTTCAACTTTTCGATGCCAATAATCAAAATAATTCAAAGCTTTTTAAGTAATAGAAAATTTGTAGTTAAAGTTCAAAATGATAGATCTGCCATCCAACGTATTGTATTTGGTGTGCCCCAAGGTTCTGTTCTTGGCCCCATCCTTTTTAATATATTTGATTCCGAATTGCCTGTTTTTGGTGATGAAGTCAAAATAGCTATGTTTGCCGATGATACGGCTATCTTTTCAGCAGGGATTTTATACTTAGATGTCCACCAAAAGTAGCAATCTACTCTTATTCAGTTAGAAAATTATTTTTTTAAATGGAAAATTAAAATCAACCCTGATAAAACGCAGGTGATTTGGTTCACTCGACACCGAAAATCATGTTTTTTACCGGGCAATGTACAACTTCAGTTGGGCTCTGTCAATATTGATTGGTCCGAGCATTGCAGTTATCTCGGCATTATGATAGACACAAAACTCAATTTCCAAAAAAATATATCTACCACCGTTGCTAAAATAAATATTTACATTAGGATTCTTTATCCTCTTATTTGTAGAAACTCGAAACTCAGCAAAGAAAATAAACTAATTATGTTTAAAACCATTTTTCAAGCGATCCTATTGTACGGTGCCCCTGTCTGGTATGATTGTGCCAAAACTCATAAATTAAAATTGCAAAGATGTCAAAACAAAATTCTTAAAATTATGCTTAATTTACCGTGTTACTACTCAACCCAGAAACTACATGAATTAGCCAATATCAACTTTTTGGACACTCTCATAAATAACTCTAAACTGATTTTTTTTTTCAAAATTGTAACTTATCTGATAATGAACTAATAAAACATCTGTCAACTTCTTATAAATATTTATATGTAAATAAATAAATAATTAATTCAACTCAAAATTTTGAAATGGGAGTGTTGCAATATTAGGTTTAAGTGTTGTATAAGGGTTTTTGTTTGCAGCTTTCCCTTGATCAAAATACTTTATTTACTTTAAATGATTATTGTTATACTTTTATATAGATTAAGATTATAGTTGTAAAGGAATCATTTATATCCTAAATCTATAAAAAAAGAGTTTGAATAGTTAAATTATTGTGTTTACTGCTACTGAATAAATAAATAAATAAATAAATAAAAAAAAAAAAAAATCATTAGCCCGTTTTCAAGATACTGAATATTCAAAAAAAAAATCAATATTTTTTTAAAAATCCAAAAATTATTTGCAGCCCAACGAGAAATTTGAAAACAAAAAAATGGGTTCTATGACAGGTACCTACCGTTATTAACCGTTATTGGTAAAATTCGTTTTCATAAAAATATTCACCATACCTTAAATAGTAAACGCACATCTTTTTATCAAAATTATTGGAGCCATTTTCGAGAAAAAGAATTTCTGTTCTTTACGGTTTTTCAACATTTGTATGGAAGGTACCGTTATTTTTTACTTGCGATATACGTAGTATATCCGTCCGTCTGTCTGTACCTCGACCTGCAGCCTAAACGACTGAAGCGATTTTCTTCAAACTTTGGACTTAATTATTAATTATGGGATTCCCTAGAGGGAAAATTGATTTTTTTTTAGCTCAAAAAATAACGGTACCTTTCATACAACCAATATACAAAAATTGATTTATTTCAAAAACGGCTCTAACGATTTTCAAAAAAAATTACGAGGTACTAAAATTAATAAAATAAATATTTTGGTAGAAAAAAAAATTTTATAACGGTTATTAACGCTACCTGTTATTTAACCGATTTTTTGGTTTTCAAATTTCTCGTTAACTACTACACCGATTTCAAACAAAATTTTTGTACAAGAGGTCGTTTACAATTATAACAATTTTGCATATGAAAATTTTCGAAAAAATAATTTTTGAATATTGAAATATTTTTTCTTGAAATTTCAATAAAAAAAAAAGTGTATCTTATTAAATACTAAAAGTTGGTATACCAAATTTTATTTAAAAAAATGTTCCAGATTTTTTATATATAAAAAATTAATTTAAAAAAAACCGCTCTTACGATTTTTGATTTTTTTTTTCATAAATTCATATTTATTAAGCAAATCAGATGGCATACTTTTCTTGAGCTCTATCTATTTAAGCTATTAAAATAACGAATTTATAATTATTCATCATTTATATTTTAAATTGATTTTAAAACTTTTTTGTTTAATGATATCATAATGTTATGGAACCAATAATTATGTACATTGTCAATTCAAAGCTAAGTTAAAGTTGTTAGCTGTTTAAATTTGTTTAACAAAATCTTCTGACCCATTTTTGAGAAAAATATTATTTTCCTTTTTCGCGACAAAAAAAATTGTATGGCAGGTACCGTTATTTTTGGTCCTAAAACAATTAAAAAAAAACGTCTGGGCATATTAGTCAAAAAACACTATACCAAGTTTGAAGAAAATTCCTCCAGCCGTTTAGGCTGTACGGGCGAGGACAGACAGGCAGACAGAATTGCGGAACCCTTTTTTTCGCGTTCTCTATCACCATAATTTTAGGGAATATTATTATTGGGAGTTCAATTTTTATTACGAATCCATAACTTACCATATTACTTATATCGCAAGTAAAAATTACATACATACATATACATATGTACACTCCAGTTCACTCGTTTAAAAACAGACTTTTTTTAATAAACTTTTAACGTTTTCTCCATAACCTTTTATAATTATGATTATAGAATTTATTAAGTCTAATACGAGGACTAAAATTCAGGAAGAGTTTTGAATTCTCCTAAAAAACTGTTAGTCTCATGGCTCCTTGAACAATTTTAGTCACAAATTCGACCTTAGTTTTTGTATCATTCGTTTAAATACACCTTGAAAAACAACATAGTAGCTCAGAAAATAGTTAAAAATTGTTAAAAATAGTATGTAAAACATCAAATAATAAACAGATAAAAATATTTTATCAATATGAATTTAACAATTTTGTGAAAAGGAGGTGTTCTAACCGAAGAGAAAAATGCTCTAATTCGAGACTATCAGGACGATGTCGCTGTCAAGGTTACAAGATTGGACTTAGTATGCAGCTACCTTCGAAATAGGGAAAACAATGAAAAAACAACAAACCGCTAGCGAACACGGCTACAACACCTCAAGCAAGACAACTCATACTCCGAAAAGCCTCAAATTCAACATTATGAGTTAGCCAAGTTAATGGAAAAACCGTAGTTAAAGCCACCAAAAATGCTTTTTATCGATTGTCCGGAAAGCCACACATTTAAATCATCTGAAAACTAAAATAGATCCACCGAAATCAGGCTGGTACAGATTCGTGAGCTTTTAAAGTTGATTTAAAAAAATCAAATTGGGTGGCGGAACAGCTCGTGAAGAACCAGGGCCTAGTGACTTACAACTCGCAACCATTCCTATGTGCGCCTGTCAACAGGAATGGAAGGGACCTACAGTTTTATGCCGAATCCGAACGGCTAGACGAGAAGCACTTATTCATGACAGGAGAACTTGTCAATTCTTCGCAAGGGGCAGTAGCCCTGAAATAAAACTTTAGTCTCTAGGTGGACGAGTTTGGGAAGTGAACCCAGACCTCCAGTGTGACAGTCGAACGCACTAACCATTACGCTACGGGCGTAACTGGGGATTAATAGCATTCGGTGAAAATGGGTGCCACACCTCCTAAATGGGAAATCTAAAATTTTTTGTATGCACTTCAATTCCTACCATTAAACGAAATTGCAAGATTCTAGGATGTCAGGAACTGCTCCATAATTGTCATGATCTGTCAGCGAGTGAGTAGGTACGTCAGTCAGTCAGTTATGTTACGGTTTTTGTGATTTTTGGAGCATTTATCTCAGGAACTAATGACAAAGAGTGGAAATTTGATGAGGCATCTGTGCTTGGTGAGCTTAGCAGATGCAGTGAATTTTTGACTTTATCAGTAATGGAGTCAGAGGAGGGGGCTGGGGGGGGGGTTTGGTCGAAAATCGTCAGAGTATGGTCCTGTAAAAAGGGTGTGGTGCCAAAACTTGGCTGGATAATATAATGTGTCCTTTGATAATAATAATTTATATTTATTATCAAATTATGTATTCACTTTACAAACATCTTTAAAGTACATTGACAAACAAAAAATTGTATTCACATTATATTATGTACATAGGTTGTACATTGTTTTCTTATCGAATGAACCTTTTAACTTTCAACAACGGTCAACTTTTTCAATGTCAAACAAAAAAAACCAAACATGATTCTGATTCAGATTGAATTTTTCTACGTTTTAATAAATATTAACAAATCAAAGGGTTATTGATCTTTAGTAAATTAAAAATGTTTAGACATTTTCAATAATAATATACAAAAAAATATAATTTATAAGTTAAGATGATGCAACGATAATAAATAAAAAATATTTATTTGTATAAAATTGATGACCAGATAGGCTTTTGGCATTTAAGAGATAAGACCTTAATTTTCAGAAATAAAGAAGTAAATGAAAACAAACATCAAAACAATGAAAAAAACAAATAACATACCTTGGATCAATTGGCGTACTTGCAATCATATCGGCGGACAAACGAATTCGCATTTTTAATTATTTAAACGAAATTTTAATAAATAAGTAAATTTGATTTGTAACTATTAGTGTGATTACACCCAAAATGATAAAGTAGTGTTATTATATTGCTTTGCATTAGGAATGCGTGCTTATTGCTGAAAATCAATTAAAAATTTATTTTATTAAAACAAAATGTTCCAGCGCAGCGTATCAATTAAAAAAAAAAAAAAAAAACAACGATTACCGGCTTTCACCATAATAAAAATCTTTTTTTTTGTTGATTTTAACTGGTCTTCTGATAGTAGGTACCTACGTTATTCTGGAGATCAAACATTACCTACACTGAAAAAAAGAATAAACTTCAAATTAAAAAAAAAAACTAAAATACCAATAACATGTACCTACTGTTAGCATTATAATATTATTTGTTCGTCATTTGAACAATTGTTTTTGTTTTTAAGAGGCACTTATTTACTTTATATATTTATATTGCTTTTGCGTTATTGCAATTTTAAATAATTTTTTTTAATTTGATACGTTTATATTTATTTAATATTATTCAAATGCCGTAGCCACTACGCAAGTCTGGTTTTGGTGCCGGAAAGAACCAAACTGTTTTAGGTTAGATGTTATGCCTGGTAGTTGAAAAACACTGTTGCTTCTGCACTTCACAAAATGGAAACAAAACAATACATAAAATTGCTAATTTGTTTCAACCAGTATCTATTGTTCTATCCAGTGTGGATCCACCCTTAAAGACCTTCCACACTAGCTCACTGTGTATTAATACATGTCAAAAAAGTTGGAAACAAATTATGTATAATAGTGAGGAAACAAAATATGACAGTCCAGCCTACACAACCCGGCATTCTATCCCACACGATTTGACATGTGTTAATACATGAAGAATTTTAGGAATGGTTCTAATCCTATCTCACATTCTATCACACTTTTTTTAGGTTAAGGTAATTTATTAATACAAGCAAGTGTGGAAGCAAAATATGAAAAGTCATTTCTTTCCCACAAATTTGGCAGTCGCGTGTTTGACATGTATAAATACATAGTGGGCAAGTGTGGAAGGGCTATTAGTAACCTTCGTTAAATGAAGCTGAGTAAAGAGTGCAGAGAATCTTTTCTCTTTCTAACTTGCCCATAGTTAATATTACATTTGAAAACTCAACGTTTAAAAGCGCCTTTGCGACTGAAAGGAAACCATCAGAAGGAAAACACAAGAATTAAAAATCAATTCGTTAAGCAATTACAGTCTTGCCGATTTGCATTTCATTCAGTGTACTTGCTATCTCGCTGACCACAGTACCAGTATTGAAGTGTGATTTAACTGACCTTGATATATTTTCATATGTCTTGAGTAATTACTCCTATGTAGATATGTATGTATACTCGTATTAACTTATTATTACAATTTCATTTTTTGATAAAAAAATGTTATGTTATCAGTTTTCCATTTGTTTATTATTGTAGTATATTTTCATTGTAATTTTACTATAAGAAATAAATAACAAACAAATTATTCGTAGGTCATGGACAAAAATTAACTGTTCAGGTTCATTGTAGTGGTTAAGATTATAGCTTGTAAACCCATAGCCGCGCCAAAGAGAACTAGGTAGGTAGGTACTTGGAAAAATAGCTCATAGGATTTCTTATACTATGTACATTATTATGTATGTTATAGCCCAGGCAACGAACACTCAAAATTATAAAATAAATGCAAAAAAGAGTGCTGTCTGGATTATTTTTCTATATGGTAGGGGTTACCACCAGATATAACATACCCAAAGTTCCCAGCCCAGGGCCGCGAGCTAAACTAAGGAGAGGGGGTTAAAGGTACCCCTTTTTAGATTTTCGTGAATATTTCCTCAACCTAGCATGTTAGCGGAAAAGTCTATACAATTAATTAGAAAGAAGTAAATTATCTATAAAAATATATATTCACATTTTTTCTAGGGTCAAAAATAAAAGAGATGCGGGCGGTAGAAAAGTCAACAAATCTGAAAATCCTGTTATTTTCTTATGAGGGGTCAGTTGACTGGACCACTTCTCGAAATAAAGTTGTCACCAAATTGACCAACCGCACCAAATAGTCAATTTTAATGGATGTAATGGTGATTCGTTTATGACTTGAGGATTGTCTTCGCTCTATACACGGCAATTTTGACGAAGCCATTTAACCAGTAATGAGCTTCATTATGTTGACCGTAAAATGGTGCTCTAATGAACTAGGTGAACAGATTTTTTTTTTTCAGAGAAAATTTCCATAATTTGGAAGCGTTGTTCCGGCGTGGCGTTAAACGATTCATAATGAATTGCCAAACCTTACTGAACAGAAATGTCAACACATTTTGACATTCTCAACTGTCAAACCATAGACAACAACCATCGAAACTTCTCATGCAGCTCAAAAACACCGGTTGTTTTCTTTGCTTTCGCTGTTAGTAGGTACCAGCCTGACAAGTGTAAGCCTAGCATAACTAATGAACGAATTTAGAGCCGAATTGAGCCTACTAGGGCCATTGAGTTTTATTTCTATTTCCGATTTTTTAAGAGCTACAAAGCTTAAATATTAGAAAACTAAATAAATAATGGTTGGACATCCTGCCTAGAGGATCAAAAAACAAATCAAAAAACTATGCCGGAAAAATACGCATTTTTATTCTCTCTAAAAACGATGATAAAAACTGTACACTGGGGAGTATGCGTACTTTTTTATATAAATCTAATTGATTTTTTTAACAAAATGTACCTAATAAATTTTCGTCTGTCCACATTTGGTTATGCCGTGTAAACCAAACAAACAATTGACCGGTAGAAGGTGTTGTTGTCATTTTTCTGTTTTAGTTCAGAACAGAGTCTGAACTGTCAAAAAAAAAATCCGTGTTTCTTTTTTATCTCAGAGCATTCAGAATTCCAACTTTGTGCTTCTTTTTTCGCTCTGAACATGTTCAGAGCGCGCTCTATGAGCTCAGAATAAATTGATAGAGCAGACGGAGCTGAATAGATGAACACAAATTTGACAAGTGGACAAAAATCAAAGAAGTAAATATGGCGGAAGAGAATAGTCGACGTGAATAAATCTGAACTCTCAGACCAGAGCACGCTCAGTTCAGAGATCGCTCAGAGTGTGTTCAGAGTGTTCAGACTCTGTTCAGAGCTCTACTCTCAACTAAAAAAGAAAAAACGCCCACTGATGAACGGCTGCCTTAAATTGTTTGTATGAAATGCTCGTAAATGCTCTGATAAGGTTTGTACTGAAAGAAAAATTGAAAAAAGAAATTCGAGAAAAACTGAAAGTACTTTTTTTTCATGCCAGTTTTCTATTTTTTCACGATTCGATTGCTGATTTTAAGTCTTTTTTTTATCAATTTGCATGGTCTTTATTTTCTGTTCTTGTCAAGAAACGTATTTTATTTGAAAATTTTGTTGATTTTTAATTTTTGCTTTAAAATAGTTAGTCAAATTTCATTTTATAAAAATAGGAGTGTTCTGAAGTGCCAATTGGTTTCATAAGGCACACAAAATAAGTTATAAAGTGCTCAATTTGTTGTTGAATTGTGATTCGATTAAAGGCTTATCGCAATCTTTTTAAAAAGTACAAAACAAAAATGTTCATATTTTATTTAAATCAAAGTTACAGATTTAATTATGATGGTTGAGGATCCAACCAGTAAAGGTCACAACTACCACTTGATTTGCAATCGAAATGGAAATAATTCACCTTGAAATTTATTGTTACTTTTAAAATTTATTGGAGGGCAACAAATTGACTTTTTCAGGAAAATACATGAAAAAATTGAATTTTAGATTCGCTTGATCATGTATTTTGACATTAAGACTTCTTAAAATCGCATTTTTCTGAACAAGCAAAATCTTTAAGTTGAAGGTTTTTTTTTCTTTTTTTTACTAGGGCTGACCACCAGAAGAGACTCTGCGAGACTTTTGTTAGTCTCGTCTCGGTCTCGTTAAAATCGAAAATTTTCAGTCTCGTCTCGGTCTCGTGTCGGTCTCGTATAATTAAGTCTCGTCTCGGTCTCGTCTCCGAAAAAAACGATTTTCGGACAAGCTGTTGATTTTTGGAACGAAATATTTTCGATTATCGTTTGAATATGTGCAGAAGAAAATAAATATTTAACTATGAAATTTAATTTTTTAATTTATTAGACTCTGTAAATTTCGGTCCAAATATACAGTCTCGTCTCGGTCTCGTCATGCGAGACCGAGACTTTTCTCATCTCGTGACCAGCCCTAGTTTTTACTATTTTTACACAGTTCTAATAGCTTTGCACTAATTTATAAAACGATCACAAGCAAATATATCAATTGGCCAATGTCTGTCAGGTCAGCTTATAATAAAACAATAAATGGTTAAAAAAATACTTTTGTCAAAAATCAACACGGAAACGACTGAATTATGAAACTTAGGTCAAAACTAAATGATCGTTCGTTCAAAAAACTAACTTCTTGTTAAATGTTAAATGTTGCATAACTTTAAGGGGTTTAAATATAAAGGCGTGTCATTTGAATGATATAATTAATGATAATATATTTTTTCATCAGTCTAACACTTAGCCCAACATTCGACGTATTGTTTAAGTACTGATATTCTTTCTTCAGTGGCAACGCACGACTGTGAAATTCCTTACCCGGCTCTATTTTTCCTTCCCATTGCTACATACATATATGCAAATATCCAAAACCAAATGTGAATCGGTATCGTATCGACTTGTGCTGTGTTCAAACATTTCTAGGGGGAAGCGTACGAATGGTCGACAAAAAAAATGTCGACTGGACAAATGAAAATTTCCTCGACTGTTAAAATGTCGACTGAAGTTTGAGCGACAGAAAAAAAGTTGACATTTTAAATGCAGACTATCTAAATGTCGATTGTAAGTTTGTCGGTAAAAATGTCGACTGCTATCCAAAATACAGTAAAATAAAACAAGAATGATCTCTTTTATGTGGAAACTAAATTTTCTCATTAATTCAATGATATAAATAGAAAACAAAAACAAACATTCATATTGTCTTTATACAAAAACATACATATTGTGTAGATACACATACACAAAACTTTGCATTGCAACGTTAAATGGACTGCAATACTATTTAAGAAATTGATTTTATTATAATTATTTTTATCATTTAAGATATTCGACAGTTATTTCTACTGTTTTAGAATCGACTTTTTGGGCTCTCTTCTCTCTCATTTCTTAACTTTGTCAACAGTCTGTTTGACAACAAGGTACACCTTTGTCAACTTTGCAATCAATTTGTATATACCAACGTGTGATGCTCCCGCAAGAACTTTCAACCGCCTATGCCAAGCTTGTTAGGCTGGTTGAGTTCTTGCCAATTTGAATCGCATTTATCTGAGAGTGGTTTGTTTATCGACAGTGGCTAAGTGAAAAGTGACATTTTGATCAGTCGGTATTCTTACCGATCGACATTTTGAAAGTCGTTATTATGACAGTCCATTTTTTAAAATCGACATTCGACCATTCGTCGAATCGACGAAGTGATATTCAACTGCACTGTTAAAGAAAAGTTATTAACTTATTCCAGTGAAGTTAAATAATTTATATTTATGATTTTTTTTTTTTTTTTTTGTGGGAAAAGGAAAAAAAAAATTGTTATTTTAAACAACTTGAGTAATTATTTTCGAAAATGGTCTTTGAACAAATTGGTTTTGAGATCACTTGCATTTTTATTTCCATAAAAACGTGTGTGTGTTTTTTTTTTTAGTAGGAACTGAAAGTTAATTCATTAAATAATAGTAAAAAATAAAAAGTTAAAAATAAAAAAAAATATATTTCATCATTAGGTGCAGATGTGAGCTTTATGCTCTCCACCACATGCTAGCATCACACTTATCGAACGTTGACTTAGTCAAACGTGGTTTTGTGTAGGTACACACAATATTTGTAAATTTTTTTTGTCCTCCCTTAACGATTTCTTACTTTTGGAAGTAATTTTTTTCAATATTAGATCTTATATTAGCGGGTAAAATTGATGCTTTTCGAGCACTAAAAGTTACATTAAAGGTAACCTTCGTCGTTTCGACGAACATTGGCGCCTATTTTCCATAAAAAAACATTTTCCCAAGTAGGTACGCCACCGAACGCCTACACACCACAAGGACTAAGGGAATACTATGGTTACACGGAGATAGAATGCAATCGGAACGAGGAGTAAAGAGAAAAAATGAAAAAGTAAAATTGATGTTCGTCGAATCGAAGGAGGTTAAGTACATATGTATATGTATATATAATACATATTTAAAAAAAAAAGAACCAGACAAATTACGCCGTTTTTATAAAAAAAAATAAACAATTAAGAAACTCTTACCCTGCGTTTCCAACGACCACTAAACCGAGATTTTATGAGATTTACCTACACTTAATAATTTTGTTAACCCCGAAATTTTCATTTCAATTATGAAAAATTCACACGAATTTGTTTCATAAATCTAGAAGATTTTAAATAAATCTTATATTAAATCTTTATGAAAATAGTTTCAAGATCCGAACTGACATAAAATTCATATCGCGCTTAGAGTATCGCAAAACTTTTGACACAAATGTTACTATCTTCCTCACTCTCAGTCTCAGTTAATAACAAAAAAATAAACACAATTTGCATTTTGAAAGGTTCTGTCAAATTGAATCCTCGTTTTTTTTTTGTTGTGCGGTGGGTACAAACGACATAAATTAATAAATCTTATCTAAGGTAAACCTTTCGTGGAAGCATCATTTTAATCATAAACTTCTTTAATTGACAATTTGGAACGGAAAATTTTGATAAAACATAAAGAAGTAGGTACATACACAACACATAGCTTTCACTTTCAATTCAGCCTAAAGTATAATAACTTGGTATCTCTAAGCGGGAAGAATATTGGTTTAACAACAACTTAGTTCGTCTTGAGTTTCAGTTTTTTGTTTAATTAAAAATACATAATAATACAAAAAGGTCTTCGCCACCACTGTCATAGTACGTGCATATATGTAGGATAGATTAATATGCAGGTATGCATACCAAAAAAAAAATAGCTAATAAATTAATAAAAATAAAAGTTTAATTACTTTTCTTTTTGAATGACGCCATTAGGGTTAATCAAAGAGTGTTAATATAAATTAATTAACAAATTATAATTATCTTAACTCTTAATTATTATATAAAGATGAAACAATTATTTTGTACGCCCGCGCTTGACTCATAAAATACTCCACTGATTTACGGGAAATAAATTTTAAAATAATCTTTATGTCTATAGTCTAAGAAAGATAGGATCTGACGGAGGACAAATTAATTCATGAAATTTTATAGCTGGTACCGACGCAGAATTTTATACTCAACAACTTATCCAAAGTCCCCCAAAATCCCCACATTGGCTTTTTGTGTAGACGCATTTAAAGAGGTGCAGAGGGAAAGCTAAAAATTTTGATTTAATACAATCTAATCATATGACACATGTTTTTAGGGTGTTTTAAAACGCTGATTCTAAAGAGACCAAAACTTAAAAGATACATGTATCCTGTAGAAAATTAAAGTCCTTTTTATGGAATGATTACTTTTTTTTTTAAGTACAACAAGTAAAATATTACCCAAAACCATTTTAAAATAATGGGATATTATCATGTTTACCAAGAATCAAAAGAGTCCCCAAAAATATCTGTGGTGAAAGGGTGTTTTTTTGAGGGTGAGATGTTAGTGCGTCATTATTAATAAGTTTTGACACTGATGAAATTTGCCAAAAATATTAAATATGTCATGGTTTCCAAGTATCAAAAGAATCCCATCAAAATAACTTGATCCAAAGAGTTTTGTTTAGAGAGTTTATTTTTGACCTGTCCTATACGGAGCAAAATGATTGGTCTTACGAAAAATTGTGTTTTCGTGTAATCGAGATAGTACATTATGACAATTGATATATCATTTAAAGGTATTTCTTAACGCCGAATCTAATAAAAGAAAAACCAATATGATGCAAGCACCATAAAAAAAGTTAGATTCATTTTGAAGCAAAAATTACTGTTTTTTCCGTTAAGCAGGTCAAACATTACACCCTCAAAAACATACTTGGACCTTAGATATTTGTATGGACTCTTTTGATCCTTGGGTGCAAATATAAATTTAATATTTTGAGCAAATTTCATAAGTGTCAAAATTTGTTCGTGGATGTTATGGTAATAATCACTCACTTGCATCTCTCCGTCAAAAAAACACTCTTTAACCACACATATTTTTGGGGACTCTTTTGATATATGGTAAACATGCCAAATTAAATATTTATACTAGATTTCATTAATATCCCATTATTTTAAAATAGTTTGGGTTAATATTTAACTTGTTGTACCTATTACTTAAAAAAAGTCTTCATTCCATAAAAAGGCCTTTAACTTTCTACGGGATACATGTATCTTTTAAGTTTTGGTCTCTTTAGAATCAGCATTGAAAAGCACCCTAAGAAAATGTGTCATATGATTAAATTGGTCTATAACAAATTTGTTCAGCTTGATAAACTCCCGCCTACTCCCCCTCTCTACCTCTTTAAATGCGTCTATACAAAAAACCAATGTAGGGATTTTGGGGGACTTTGGATATGTTCTTGAAGTATTTTAACCTGCGTCGAAAGCAGCAATAAAATTTCATGAATTAATTTGTTCCCACTTGCCCATATTAAACTTTCTATCATTCCTAGACTACTATGGTAAGAAGTGTGTAAGGCAAAGGAGTGTGTGTGTGTATGTGTGTGTGAACTAGGTAGGTATGTTATGTAGGAAAAAATAGTCACATTATGTTATCAAATTATTTGTGTATTGTGTATCTCTAATCATCGGAAATCACCAGTGCGGCAGCGCAGCCCCAGGCGTCGTCGTCGCCGTCTTCTTCATCACTCATCCAAATTTTCTTTTCAAACGACATGAACTTCCGTCTAAAACTGGGTTGAACTTAATTGTTTTGCATCGCTGTTATTTAAAAAAGACGGTGTTTTCCGGGTGGAAAAAAGTGATTTTGTTCGTGTAAAAAGCGTATAACTTGACTTCTATTGGTCGGATCTTCAAGATTGAGATCTTAAAATGACGGACAAAAATAATCTACAGTCATGTGTATTAAAAGAAAGAAGTAAAATTAATATTAAATCAATTGAATGGTGCTTGGTTAAATGGCAAAGGGAAAATGTTAGGAATAAATTCAAATGAATTCTCTCCTCCAAAAACGTTTCTCGTATTACAAAATGGCTACACTGCCAACACATTATGTATCCGGAAACTATTAAATAAAAATAAAGTACATATTTAGGTCGGAAGGAATGCAGATATCAACAAATTTCTTTAATATTATGTACTTATAGCAAACAAAATACAATTTTAAAAGTTTACGAAGCAACGCGAGCACGGGTCGGCTAGTACTCTATACGTAAAAAATGTAATAAAAATTTTGCACTCACGTATTACCAATACATTCACTTATGACTTATATAAATTAAAGAAATTGAATTATTACAAATTTTATGTAATGTAATAAAAAACATTCTAAAGGGTTGTTTTTTGTTTATAGAAGCTATTAAATTTGGAAGCACTGGCGCAAAATTTTAGACGATTTAGTACGATGTTAAATCATTTTTAGTATGAAACTAGGTTAAAAATTGTGTTTTGCTAATTTTAAACGAGTTTAGCATCGTACTATCCCCTAACATTTTACTAAAGTTAAAATCACCAACTGGCTATTTTACCTTTTTAGTATCGTACTTAATCCATATGAGAAGACGCAAATGTTCCAGGTTCGAGTCCTGCTGGTGCCCAATTTTTTTTTCTTTTTTTCATTTTTTTTTGTGTAAATAATGAAGTTAAAATGATAAAATATTAATATCGAATACTTATTTCAAGCACATGATGGGTTTCCGTTAACATATAATTAATTTACAACACATAAAAACAAAAATTGTGTTCATCAAATTCAAACCCGACAAATGCAATTTACTAGTTAGCAAAAGGTTTAAAATTTTGGAATAGATAGTAAATTGCTAAATACTTAGGAAATTGTTAACTAGTAAAATGATAAGCCCTTAACAATATGTTGTTTAAAATTTTGCGCCACTGTTTCTAGTGATAATGAATTTGACAGCCGGCAGATGATTTGCGTTCAATATATTTTGTCATTTCAATCAGACATTTTAGCACTTGGAAGTGAAAATACCGAAACACAGCCATATTTGCTCAATAAGCCCTGTCGAAACCAACCATTACAATATCATGTTCAAACACTTTCATTTCAAAACATTATGTATTCACAATTTATATGTTTTGTTTGAATTTAAAGTTTTAAACCTCTAAAAGAACACCCTTTATATGATATGAAAGTTCACATGAAGAAGGTGTTATCAATATTATCATCCAATTGATTTTTTTTTTTATAAAACAAATCTAAAAATAAACTAAGAACGCTTTCAAAATATGTAGATGATAAGGTTAATTTTAATATGTACATATATGTGTCACCATAGCCGCTCATAAAGTCTTGTTTTTAGAATAGAAAACTAAGCTAAGGCACAAATTATAGCTATCATTGAAACTCAACATTGATATTTTTAATTGTTGGTACCTAGAAAGAATCGCGATTGATTGTTTTTACCCCACAGTAAAACTTATGACTCAGATAATTATTAATTGTAGACAAACAATATTTACTTTTTGGCCCGACCTATTTTTTTGTTCATATTTTAATTATCATAGAAGTCATTGAATAATAAAAGCCATTTAATGTGAGAGATTGGGCCAAAATGGACGGTTTCGCTCCAAATTTGGTGTAAGCGTTTTTATGTGATTCCCTTGAAATTCGAATTTTTGTTTTAGCTCATCTAGAACGGGTAGCTGCTATACAACGATTTTGGTTTTATAAAAAGTTTTCTCAAAAATTGCTGTAACGATTTTGTGTGCATGTTATCTTTAGACCAGTTGTAATAAAACTGTATACCACGTTTTTACCAAAAAACTCATCAAATAATGGAAATAAAGTTATGGGGTTTTTTGAAAAAAAAAAAAAAAAAAAATATTTTTGTATACTTATTTAGGTATATTCCCGCACATCTCGTTATTATGGCTTGGTTGATTTTGATAGATTTGGAAAAAAAACGCTCGAAAACATTGGGGTGTTATGAAATCATATTTTTGTTTGGGAACATTTTTTTTTTGGGTTATGTTTGGAAAAATATTTTCTATTAAGAAACATTCACTCTTCTAGTAATTTAGAAAAAAAACTAAATTTTACACCCCCCTCAATTTTTTTGCTCCACTTAGGGTACTTTTTACAAAGTGCTAAGAATGTAAAAATGAAGCTCTCCACCAGAATTCAACTATGTCGGAGTTTTTTTCGAAGTAAAAAACCTTTTTTTTTATTTAGGGTACTTTTTACAAAGTGCTAAGAATGTAAAAATGAAGCTCTCCACCAGAATTCAACTATGTCGGAGTTTTTTTCGAAGTAAAAAACCTTTTTTTTTATAGTTTTGCTTGATGACTTAAAGATTAAGATTATAAGGCGTTGTAAGGCATATACAAGTATGATAGTCCAATCAAATTATGCAAAAAAATCGAATCTACAAAAATTCGGGAGAAGAATTTTATTGTTTTATTTTAAAGAGTACCTCTTGGGGAGGGGCAAAAAGTTTCGTACTTGAAGGGTGTGTAATGTGTATGTGTAAATGTCCCGTCAAATTTACATTTTCTATTTTAAATTTCAAATTTGATGACAAATTTAAAATTTTCAAGAAACAAATTATACACAATTATAGGTACAACTTTTCTCTACAAATATGTTGGTAATTTTAAATTTGTGAATTTAACGTGGAACAAGTACGAGCAATTTAACAAAATCAATCGACACTTTATTATAGTGCTAGGATACACGAGCGCAAAAAAGGTTTAATTCACGAAAGAGAACGCATGAATTTTAGAAAGAAAGAGAGGGATGGCATTTTTTTTCCGTTTCTTTCTTTCTTTCTAAAAATCATCCGTTCTCTTTCGTAAATTAATTCTTTTATGTGCTCGTATATCCCAGCACATAGTATAATATTAGCAACTTTGTCGTGCCCTATCTTAAAAGTTTTTTGACTAACATGAAACATAAATATACAGAAATGTAGGAAATTTAAAATTCCATAAAAAGTTTTAAAAGTAGTTTTTCGTTCGGATGGAAATTGGATGAGATAATCTTGAAAAACCATTTCTTAAATCGAAAATTTGCTGGTTTTTCGACAACAACTTTTTATAGGAAGGAGCTATCAAAACAATTTTTAAGATAATATACGATTTTTGTTCTTTTAAAATCGCAACTAAAGTCATTAAAAAAATAAAATAAATATTATAGCGATAATTAAGGGTTCCGACTATGTGTACAAAAATAAGCGCCAGCTTAAATGTCTAACTTTGACCACTGCATTGACGCAAACATTTCGCGTTGCACTTAATTAACATTATCTCTCATGTCGAACCTATTAGACCGATTTGAATCGGGTTTCAATTTTTCATTTTGTAATTCTTGAGTCCACATTTATATGGACCACTTTGTATCTGTCTGTTTAGCGTTTCAAAACTATTCTGTTTTTTATAGCTTTTTCTGAGTTCAACGCTATATAGCAACACAAATATAACACTAGAAAGTTTTATGTAAATATCATCTTGTGGAGAATTTTATAACAAATTAAATTTTTTTGATGTTTTTTTTCCTAAGATGCATATTTCCAAAGTTATATTGGAAAATAACAAAAAAAAGGAAGTCAATAATGCACTTTCTTGCACGTTTTGATATTTCCTGAGCGGGAACAACCTCATATTCTCTTTGTTTACATTATAACTCCCTGTCACTTGTTTGGGGCCACTATTTTCATAAAAGTTTTTCCTCGATAAATACCTGTAGGAAATATTTTTCCTGGAAATTTTTGATACGTGTGAGAAGGTATATATATTTTGCAATAAAAAAGGATAAAGTTAAAGAGTTAACTTGGAAATCCATAGAAATTTCCCAAAATTATGTGAGTGTACTGCAAACAATGGATATCCAAAGTTGCATCACTTGATTGAGGCCATTCCAAAAATAGCTTGGCAAAAGTTTACATCGCCTAAATTTTTCAAACAAAAGTTTAAAATATTTAAGAATGGAAGAAAACTATATTTTATTTTAAATTTCAAGTTAAAATTGGCTCGGAAACACTTGGACAGTCGCAGAAAGAGGATCAATAGATGCTTTAGAGGAACTGGGATTCTCAAGCCGAGAAATAGCTAGGAGACTAAAAAGAAGTAAGACCACTGTCAATAATTGTCTAGGAGATACCGAGAACTATGGAAAAAATCAAGCTCAAGCTACAAAAACAATCCGAGAGAGGCGACTGATTCTGCAACTAGCTTCGAATTCCACCTTATCAGCGCCTTAAATAGGGTCAAACAGTGGGGTATCGGCCAGTATTTTGACGGTTTTTAGGACAATTAAAACCAGTTGTAGCATCAAGAGTATGAAAATCAAAAAGAAACCGGTTCTATTGCAGTAACACAAAGAACTACGGATGAATTTCGCCAGTGAGCATGTTGCCTGGAGCAACGCATGAAAGAAGGTTGTCTTTTCAGATAAAAAAAAGTTTAATCTTGACGGACCCGATGGTAACAACTTTTTTTTCACGATTGAAGAAAATAAGAACTTATTTTGTCAAGCTGTCACAGCCATACATCAGCTGTTATGCTGTGGGGAGCTATCACCTACTATGGAACAATTGAATTGGAGTTTATAATGACAACAATGAACGGAAATAGTTACAAATGCCTGCTGTTACGGGTATTTTCAAAGCTAAAGATTATTCTTGAACCCCTACCTTGGGTATTCCAACAAGACAACGCCACTATCCATACTTCCAGGGTAGCTGGAAGCTGGATTCAGTCGGAAAACGTTGGACTTTTACCATGGCCACCCTATTCACCAGACTCAAACATCATCGAAAACGTTGGGGCCTGGCTATCTCGAAAAGTTTATGATACTGGTAGACAGTTCGGAGATAAGAACGTCTTGGCCGAAGATAACTGCGATGCCTGGAGTCAGATTTCACTTGATTATTCCAAAAAACTGTATGATTTAATTCCAAACCGTCTAATAGAGCTCATTTCAAAAAATGGCGGGCATAATTGACAAAAACACAATATATTAATGTTTAAAACAAAAAAAGTAAACATTTTTATAGTTTTGCTCTTTTTTATAAGATTTTTCAAGTGGCCTCAATCAAGTGACGCATTTTTTTATACCCATTTTTGCAGTCCATTCTTATAATTTGTGAAATTCCTATGGAATTTCCAAGTTACTCCTTTAAATTTATACTTTTTTATTGTAAAATTTACTTACCTACTCACAGGTATCAAGAATTTCCAGGAAAAATATTTCCTACAGGTATTTATCGAGAAAAAACTTTTGTGAAAATAGTGGCTTCAAACAAGTAACAGGGAGTGTATATATGTTACATCTATGCCAAAATCTAATTTGCCTGGACTAAACGAAAAGTTTCAAAAATCATTTCCTGATATTTTTATTTATGTATAATATGTTTTTAAATAATTTAGATACATTTTTCGTACTTTCTATTGTCTCATTGTCATTATTTATTTCAGCTGCCCTTCTTCCTATAGGCCAATTATCCGAAGAAGCACAAGAAGCTAGGAACAAAGACTTCAAGAAATATCGGGAAAATTACTCCAGGAAATGTTCCCAGGAGAAGAGTAATCAAGATGTTTTTTATTTAATGCTGGTAACATCTGATCCTCTGATTACGAGTTTAAGGCAACTTCCGCAAAAACAACTCAAAACTTTTCCGAAAGCAGTTTTTGATTTAATTATTTGCCCAACTCAGGACGATCTTCAGACTTCCAGTGAAAACTTACAAAATGATGACGATTGCTTATCAGACGAATCAAATTTTTAATTTAAATTTCTGCTTTAATTGAGAATTAGCACATTTGTTTACCTCATTTTTATTTATTTTTTAAGATATCCATGTATAAAAAGTTTTAAAAAAAATGTATATGAAATTTGGTCCATAATATATCTTTAAAAGTTGTTATATCGTAATAGAGCAAGAAAAAAGGATATTGAAAAGAGGTAATGTGTTTAAATCAGTATTCATAAAACAGAAAAAAATAATTTAGCTTTCAAAATTCAACAAATGAATTAATTCCAGTTTTCTGGGTATCTTGCCCCAGTGTGCGACCCACAGTGGCCCGTTTATGCAAAAGTGCATGCGAAATTAATTTTTCGGGTGGGTCTATAATGCAAAACTTTTAAACACATCCAATTAAGAAATGTTTGGAGCTCTAGAAATCGAAAAAAATATTTCGTTTGGATGATTGGTTTGGCTCGTAGAGCGAATCAAAGTTGATTAATTTGTATGGTGAGGAAAAAAAATATTTTTTTCATTTTGTTTTCTTTTAGCTTTGAGTGTACAAACTAGGAAAAGACCGTAAAAAAATAATTTTTTCATATATATACTTGTTAATTATTTAAATCAAAAATCGACAAAAAAAAAATTATATTTTTTTTTAAGCAGTTTAATTTAATTTTTTTTTGAAACACAACTTTTTGCACACTTTTTCGACTTTAAGTTGAGCAGACGTTCGCGGTGTTCATTAAATGACAGTTTTTCGATGTGTAAAAGAAGTCACATTTGCACTAAATGAAATTGAATTTTCAAATCAAGTGTGTTGCCCTAAAATTGAAAGAGTTCAACTTACCATAAGCGACTCATCTCGGTATATTTACTTGTTCAACTGATTCAACAATTGAAGGGAAATTTTTTCTATTGACAATTGTTACGGTTTTTATTGTGTTACAGAAATGATATCACTTGTTTGACAAACATAGTTGAACAAGTAATTGTTGACTAGTTGACTTGTTGTCCTGTGTTATAGGTCCTAGGTCGCACAAACTTCCTCTTGTAGCTAACAACTAGAATGTAGCTTGACATTGACGGTGTAAACCACTGGTTCGATAATATTTGTAAATCGTTAACGAGAAAATAATAAAAAAACAAGTTAAAATCACAATTTTTAAATTTTTTGATTCAAAACAAAAAAAAATGTGAATAAAAGTTTAAAATAAAATAAAAAAAATATTTTTTCTTTGATTTTATTTGTTTCTAAAAAAAATTATTTATAAAGATTTAATATGCAATATTATTTGTCAACTAACTAAGAAGTACCGAATTGCAAATTTATGACAAAATCAATGAAGTCAATAACGAGATATTCGGGAATATCGTAAAACAAGTAAAAAACCGGCGAATTGTTTTTATTTTGTGCCTCAGATTTAAAAAATGATAATACTTTATGGAATGCTGAATTTATTAAAAAAAAAAACCATTTCCATTGAATCCAAAAGGTATAAATCTAATGACTTATGGAAAGAATAACAAAATTATACCTCATTGTTCGAATATGTATTAAATTTTGTATACATTTCGAATATTTTAACCGGTGGGTGGTTTTTCCAATTTTCTCAATACTGTTGCAATAAAATTCTTTTTATCAGAACACGTAGATAAGTGAATACACATCTTAATTATTAAAAAAAAACAATGTTTTATCAACACATACTGTCTTGATCACTTCTTTGTTTTATCCTTCCTTAATTACATCTATATTTGATCAGATATTATTTCAACTCGAAGAGTAAAATTGCCTTTCTTGGTGATAAAGAAAAAACATGTCTGCTATCGCTTAGTAATGATAGGTAGGGTAAGGTATCTTTGATATCTTTGTTTTAACAGAACAATTTTTAACAGATAGCTGGTGGGTAATTATGTAGATATTTTATCAGCTTAACAATATTGTTAAGCTAACCACACATTCACAGAAATATATAGTTTTATTATGGCGAAAGCTTTTTTTAATTTGTTTGTAAAAAAAAATTAATTTTAAATTGACTGAATATTGAGATAGGTTTGATTAAAATATTTAAATATATGTAAAGGAAAAAACCTTTTGTTTTTTATTTTTGATTGTCAATTTAAATTTCTAGCCCATTATTTTGCGGTAAAAGAAATCAAAAACACCGCACGGTAAAATTTGTAAAATAGTTAATTAACTTTTTTTTTAAACAAAAAGAAATAAAATAAAGTATAAATTACAATCCAAACGGAACGACAGTCTGCGTATAACTGAGAAAAAAAAAATCTCATTAACCAGCGCAGTAGACGTTATTTTTTGGATTTTAATTTTTCAGTTGTGATGACACCTTGCGGTTGCGGTAGAATAACCAGCCAGTTCTGGTGCGCAACGAACATGAATCATGAACAATTGTTTTTTTTTTTTGTTGTTGTGTTGCTGAAATTTTTAAAGCACTTGTTCTACACAATAAGTAAGTGCAGCTGGTCCATAATTAGATGAACATAAAATTCTGTTTGTTAGAGAAGATTTCTTTTATAGGTTAAGACTTTCATTTTGTTTCCGGGCCTAAAACTTAACAACTGGAACTTCTAATTGAATTTATATAGACGGTATCCAATTCTATAAAAAAAAGTACAACAGTAAGTGAAATCTTAGTGTAATTTTTGAAAATTTACTTTCACACTTGGTATGTGTCAAAGAAATAGTAATTTGAATACAGTAAAATAAATTTGTGTATCGAAAAAAACTACTATCTCGATTTTTGTCTGCCTTTTACAAGGATAATATTTTGGGAGTCACTTTATACAAGTTCTGATAAAAAATGTCTGCTTTATCCACAATCTGTCGGCAAAAATATTTATAAATAAACATTTTCAATAGGTAATGCTAATACATTCACTCGCGGATTTCAGTACTAATAATTTAGATGAGGGAAACTTTAAAAACACTCGTGAGGCCCTTCCTAGTAAAATCTTGTTAAACATGTTTCGGTACCCCGTTAGTAAGTCTCTTGTACAACAAAAACTAAAAGTACCATGCAATTTCAGTATCATACGACACTTTTTTCTCTCTCTCCTTTGGCCTCTTATTACTTATGCAAAATGGTAAGAAACATTAGAGCATGAAACTTATTCATTTTCAAAATTGAATTTTTGTATAGCGAGTTAGCCCAGTGGTTGCGCATTGGCTGACAAGCAGAAGATCGCTGGAGGCGGGATCCCACAAAAGATAACTTTTTTTTTTTATTTGCCTGACGAGGCAAAAGGGTTCATAATCGCCAAAGCCCTTCTTCTAGCCTTTTTTTAACCCTTGCTAACTCCTTGCCACCATATATCTAAAACTCTCTAGTGCCCTGTCGAAAACTAGATTGTTTTTCAATTCTCGAAAATCCAAATTAAAAATTAACAATGAGCGACATCTTATCAAGGGTTCATAATTTAAATAAGACTGTTATTGAGATGCCAAGCAAAGCAATCAAACCTTAAAAATTAAAAAAAAAATATAAGAACGTAAGACATAAATAAGAAAAATTCACATAACGAATTTGTTAAAAAATAATTAGAGCTCTTGAAGCTCTAAGAACCTTCGTATATGGTAAAGTATCTGCTTTTTTTTATTTGATTTATTTTTTTTAGATATAAAATTTGAGTAAATACTATTAAGTAGAAGTTTAAGTTGATACAAAAAAAAACTTGTCATATTCTTCAGGCATTACAACTTAATTGATAAGAATACAAAATGAGGACAATTAGCTTGAAAGATATAACTACATTAAGAGTTATCAAAAAAAAATTTGCAAAACAAGTGGAGTGTCTATTTAATAATTTTCAAACAAGATGCCATCAAAACTGGGTCAATGCAAGGCAGTTTACTAAAAAAATGCATTCGAATAAAAAAAATGGACACGACTGGGTCGCACAAACTTGCTCTCGTAGCTCACAACTTGAACGTAGCTTAAAATTGTCAATGTGCATATGTGGTTCTATAACAATATGAAATCATTAAAAAAATTATTTAAAACAATTTAAAATATAAATTATTACTATAATTTACTATAGATTTGTTTTTTTTTTTTTAATAGCTTAAACTAAAAAAAAGTGTGCCATCTGATTTTCTTTATAAACGCGAAATTACGAAAAAAAATTTCAAAAATCCTTAGGTCGGTTTTCTTAAAAATTAATTTTTTATATATAAAAATTCTCGAACATTTTTAAAAATAAAATTTGGTATGCCAACTTTTAGAATTAAATAATTTACAATTTTACACAAAATTTAAAAAATATTCATTGACCCGTTTTCAAGATATTGAATTTTCAAAGCAAAAAATTTCAATATTTGTTTAAAAATCCAAAAATTATTTTTTTCAAAAAATTGTATATGCAGAATTGTTAAAATTGTAAAGGACCACTTACATAAATTTGTTGAAATCGTTGTAGCCGTTAACGAGAAATTGGAAAACAAAAAAATCGGTTCTATGACAGGTACCGTTAATAACCGTTACAAATTTTTTTTCTACCAAAATATTTATTTTAGTAATTATAGTAGCTCGTATTTTTTTTTTCAAAATTGTTAGAGCCGTTTTGGAAATAAATCAGTTTTTTTTTATATTGGTTGTATGACAGGTACCGTTATTTTTTGAGATATTTCAATTTCCCCTCTAGGGAATCCCATAAAAACCTTAAATCCAAAGTTTGAAGAAAATCACTTCAGCCGTTTAGGCCACTTTTTTCGCTTTCTCTATCATCGTAATGTTAGGGAAAATTAATATCTCGACATTTTTTTTGCACGAATTCTAAACATTCCCTATGCTACGTATATTGCAAGTAAAAACATGCGATTCAAGTGATAAGCCATGTTTTGGCAAGAGTTTATAGGCAAATCAGCAAATTTTTACAAATAAACAGTAACAAACTATTTTTATATTCAATTTTTGTTTTGTGTACAAACAAGAACAAAGTATTCAATTTGTATTTGTTATTGTCACTTGCAACATATAATATAGGGCAGAATATAGGGCAGGTTTTGGATTCGTAAGAAAAATCGAACTCGACTTTTAGATTTTATGATAGAGAACGCGAATAAGTGGGTTTCGCAATTCTGTCGGTCTGTCCGTCTGTCTGCGTGTTCCTCGACCTTAACTTAACTTGGACTTAAGGTTTTTAGGAGATTTATTAAAGGGGAAATTATATTTTTGTTTAGCTCAAAGAATAACGGTACCTTTCAATAACCAACATACAAAAATGTATTAATCTCAAAAAAAGGCTCTAACGATTTTGATAAAACAAACTTCAATATATTTTTAACGCACCAACTTGCTCTTGAAGCTTACCACTAGAATGTAGCTAGACATTGACGTTTTCGATAAAACTTGATAAAACCGAAATTGTTGTATGGCAGCTTCCCGTTCTAGATGTACTAAAACAGAAATTTGAATTTCTCCTCAAGGGAATCACATAAAAACACTTCACACTAAATTTGAACTCCTCCATCATCGCAATGTTAGTTTTGATTAAAACCTATCGAAACTTTTTTTTGACACGAAACCAATACTTGCCCTAAGAGCAAGTTAAAATAACTGAGAACTATTTTTCTTGGTAGAACGTTTAACGACTTTATGTTTCGACAGTTTCAGTGTAAGCCAAAAATTATTTTTGAAATAAAATGCTGATATGCCTGTGAGGGCACGATTACGATAACTTGGGCGCCAACAATTGATAACGGATATTTGTAGAGGAGTCAAATACAATCATTTTTTACTGTTGGTAGGGGGTCTATCTCCCCCCGTTTGGGCGGGCAATTTAATGAAAAAAGTAAAATCATTTAAAAATTATATTATATCTTTTTTGAAAGCCAACACCCAGCTAGTCAGTTTTGAAATAAAGTGAAATATATCCATAGTTTTTGGAAAAATAACATAAAAAAATGTTTAAAGTGTAATTTTGCAAAACTTTGAGATTTTATATTATATTTTTTTTTTTCTTAGAAATCGTTGCTCATATTAATTCTTAATCAGAAACCGAAAACAAAATGGTTTTATGTCTTCTAGTTTTCGAGAAAATTAAAAATTACCAAAGCTACTATTTTAATTGAATTAATTTTTGTTGCTTGATTATTTTACGTGGTCTTATTTTGATAGTTTAAATAGAATTTGGCATAATTCTTACACAAATTGACTCTAAATTTATCATACTTTCCCAAATAGCCAGTTGCATTCCTCCCCTAAAAGAGTTTAACCGTAAAACTCGTACTTCCAGGAATGCACATCAGTTTACCCTTGAGCCCAACTTCGGACATACTGTCAAGTATAGAGATTCTTTTTTTAGCCGAACTACCCGAATGTGGAATGCTTTACCCGGCTCTATTTTTCCCTTCCATTTCGATATTCAAAGGTTCAAAACCAATGTGCATCGGCATCTCCTCTTTAATCCTTCCCTGTTTTCCTAACGCTCGCACTGTGTTAAATATAACATTTTAAGGGTATCAAAAACCCCTTGAGTGCGCGTTCTTATACAACAAAAAAAAAAAAAAACACCTAGCCTTACGTCGGCGTATAAACAGTGTGGTATGTTTGAGGGGGCATGCTGCCCCCCTGCAACCCCCTGCTTGGGCTCACTATAGGATTTGGGGTATGTGCGAGGTTCGGTGTTTGCCAAATTTCGTTTGCATTTAAGGAACTTTGAATGTATTCTCTGTTTCCAATGTCAACAGCTACTATGATAAATGTAAATGTATGAAAAATTAAAAAAAGTACTTCTTGTTATTTTCAATTTTCTCAAAAACTAGAGGACATAAAAGCTTTCGGTTTTTGTGTTCGATTCAGAATTGTTATGAGCATTGACCACAAAAAGAAAATTTGGTTTTCCATTTCACTTTTTTTTATTTCTATTAAATTCTATTTTTTTAATTTCTTTTTGCGTTTTTTTTTAATCAAAATTTTGAGTTTGAATGCAAATTTTTTGAAAACTATTGACACAAATAATTTAATTTAAATGTAGGATTGAAGATCAGATTTCTGGCTTTTGAAAACCTTTATTGTTTTGCATTTTAAGTATTGTCGTTGCTTTTTAATATTTGTCGTTTTTATCGAAAATCACCCCTACCTACTAAACGGGGCGAGACAGACCCCCCCTTCTGTTAGTTAAAAACGCTTGTATTTGACCCTTCTACAAAAATCCGTTGTCAATTTTCGGCGCCCAAGTTATCGTACTCTCCCCCCTGTGAGCAGTGAGGCAGTGTTACCCCCTTACTCCACTTAGCATTTAATACAATCTGTCCAACCATTCTAACAATTCAATACACGAAATTCAAACTCAATTCAGTTTAAACGGACGAGTAACCTGCATTATTGACGCTCATTTAATTTAACCTTTGCCCAGTAAAATATTCATGGCCAATGACCATGTTATTTTTGTCATCAAAAATTATGGTTTTAGACTTTGTACAGAAAACAGAAATTCAAAACAAAAAAATTGATACAGATACATATGTATGTAGGTATACCACTAGTTAAACAAAACTTTATAAAGAAAACGAAAATAAAATATGTCTCAACATTACGTCTACTACCTCGCATTTTATGCTGTCACGTTGTTTACGGTTGATTTGCAAACAAATCAAAGTCCATATCATTTTTTTTTTAGACCTGACCTGACCATATGTGTCCAGTTTTTCGATATGAAACACTAATAGAACATTTTTACTGAGTCATCAAACGATATAGGCAAATTTGAGTAATTTATTGCCATGCAATTTTGATAGTTCAGCTGAAAAGAGGATTAAAAGACGACAAATTCTTATGAAAACAAAAAGTTAATTATATATGTACGTAATGGTATGGGGTGAATTTTTAATTATGTACGTGAAGCTATCATTTATTTTGTTTTATCAGGTTATCACTTTGTTATAACGAAGTTTTTTTTTCTAGCACGTTGCAAAATTATCTAGAAAATTTAAATTTAGCTTGAGCAAAAATATGAGAACAAAAATTTAACGAGATTATGATAACCGAATAAACAAACATTACTTTTATCACATGAATTGAATTGCTTGGAGAAAATTGCATCACTTCATCATAAAAGTTTTTCTCTATCTTATGTATGTATCTACACTCTACAGTGCTTCTTTATGTTGTGCTGATTTTCTTTTGTTTTATTAAGTGAAGATTAAATTAAGATTCTGCATTACATTTGTTCAATAACTTCACACATTCTTGTCTTAATAGCACAAGAGCCGACAGCAAATTTTGGGAGTGGATGTATAACCAAAGTCTAAGTATGAGGGTTTAAAGGAGCATATTTTGTGATATCGAAATCAAAAGTCTGGCAGGTTTTTGTCTCAGCCTTTGGCGGGGGCGGGGTATTGAAAATACAGATTTTCTAAATTTCTTTTCAAGGGTTTTATCACTTCAATTATTTTTTTTAAAACACATCATGATGCTCTGTCATTTTCCCTAAGTGCAAAGACCTTAATCTTGGTGATTCGATTAATATAACTCCAGATAAAGCGAATCTCAATCGTCTTTTCTTCGAGACTTTGTTTTGTTGATTTTTTGCGTTTCATAAATCTCCAAGAAAAAACGGATGAAGTTCGATTAAAACCCTTATATCTTGAGTTCTATTGTTCGGATCACAAAGATTAAGGTCTTTGGACTTAGGGAAAATGACAAAGCATCAAAATTTATTTAAAAAAAAAAAATAATTGGAAGGATAATACCCCCCATCAGAAATTTGTAAAATAAAATCTCTATTTTCAACATCCCGCCCCGCTAAAGGCTAAGAAAAAAACCTGCCAGACTTATGATTTCGATATCACAAAATATACCCCTTTAAACCCTTATACTGAGATTTTGGTTATACATCCACTCCCAAAATTTGCTGTCGGCTCTTAGACTATAAGATCCTTACAATGATGTTATTTAGAGGAAATAATAAAATAAATCAAGTCTAACTGACGTTAGATTAGATAAGAGTGTGTGAAAGTAGATTGTAATTTATTGTATAATTTAGCTTTTTTTTAGTAATGGTTGATAAAGGTACAATAATTTAGTCCAAATTTATTCACTCTTCATTAAATTTAGAAGTAGCCCGTAGCGTAATGGTTAGTGCGTTCAACTGTCACGCTGGAGGTCTGGTTCGCTTCCCAGCCTCGTCCACCTAAAAACTAAAAAGTTTTTTCAGGGCTACTGCCTCTTGCGAGGAATTGACAAATCCTCCAAGAGTATCACTTGTCACGAATAAGTGCTTCTCGTCTAGCCGTTCGGATTCGGCATAAAATTGTAGGTCCCTTCCATTCCTGTCGATAGGCGCACACGAGTTGTTAGTCACTAGGCCCTGGTTCTTCATGAGCCGTTGTGCTACACGATTTATTTTTTTTTTCATTAAATTTAAACTCAATTAAAAAAATGTGCACGAATGGATCTTGCTCTCGTAGCTAACAACAAGAATGCTGTAGGTGTAGCTATACATTGACTGTGAAGATATAGTAATGATTTCGTAATATTTTTAAATATCGTCAATAGGTTAAATAATCAAAATATTAAAAAATTGAAATTTTCTTAAGTAATACAAAAAAATTGGAAAAAAAAGTTAGAAATAAAAAAAAAAAATGCTTTTTCTTTGATTTTATTTTTTCGTATGTATTTAATTACGTAAAATTTTGAAAAATATTAGTTTGAACATTTTTTTTTTTTCAAAATTTTGTGTTTCAAAACGGCCTAAACCGGTGGAAATAGACCTTCATCAAATACGATTCTTTTCTTGCCTCGACTCAACCTACACGTTCTATCTTTTTGTCACGCCTTAGGTGAATCACCCTGTATATTTTTTTTTTCATTTATATATTTATTTATTATTGTTATTTTTGTGTTAACAAAAATTATTTTAATAAATAAATCAAAATTAAATCAAAGTGTATTAGATCACATATTTTATTATATCACATTTAATAACAATAATTGTGTACCTTACTTCACAGTCAAATTTGGATTTTAAACTCTACATACACTGAAAGAGCTTTTCTCTTAAATTTACAGTTTAAAAACTTAGTTTAGCTGATGTTCAAAGGGGTAGATATGTGCATTCAAGAGGACACAGGAGTCCACAGGTTTTTCTCAATACCCACCTCTACCAACTCCTACTCTCACCTAGTGGTGAACATGGGGTGTCTTGTACCTCAGCTGTAGATATGGTTTTAACCCTTATGAAAAGCTGTTGGGGACAGCCAACGAAAGAGGGGGGAGAAGTGTTCCCACTAAGGCACTTCTCCTTTCATCGAGGCGGCAGCGGACGATTCCCAAGATGGAATCAACGGTGGCGTCTACAGTTCCAGTCAGGCTGAACTACTTAGTGAATGCCTTATACGGGCTACTTCGACATATTCAGAGCCTAGGCCTATAAGGAGCGCTTAATCCGGCTCCCCGTCCTTGGAGTTATGCTAAGGATCTGGTCCTCCAAGTTGGGGGTAGTGCCGTCGGGGTGACTTCCCGGCTACATAAAATCATTTAGTTGCGAAGCACCAACAAGCCTCGGATACGGACGGATTTACTGTTGACGAACCAAGCAAACGAAATAAGGATAACGAATTTCGGATATGTACGTGGAATGTATTGTCGCTATATAGGCCACGTGCAGCCGAACACCTAGTGGAGGCCCTAGACTGCTGCAAAGCAGATATAACCGCCATCCAAGAAGTGCAATGGGATGGACCGGGCATACGGAAGATGAAAAACTGCGACATTTACTACGGTGACTGCTACCACGGGCAAAAGCAGCGTTTATTTGGGTGTGGATTCGTCGTTGGAAAAAGACTTAGGCAAAAAGTCTTGAGTTTCAATTATTTGAACGAGCGCCTCGTGACAATCCGCATCAAGGCTAAATTCGCCAACATAAGCCTCATATGCGTGCATGTCCCACATAAGAAGAAAGGTGAAGACACCAAAGACGAGTTCCACGAGCTCTTGGAGATGACGTACGAGCAGTGTCCTAGCTATGACATTAAAATTGTCCTAGGCGATTTTAACGCGTAGTTAGGAAGAGAGGACGTTTTTGGTGACATTATCGGAAAGCACAGCCAGCACGACACCACCTCCAACAACGGAATCAGGCAGCCAAACGGAAGAAATGCTGTGAGGAAGTTTGACGTCGGGCGGCTATAATCGCAAGAAATTGCTAGGTCCTTCTCCGATCGGGTCTCAAACAACCTCAAGTATTGCAAACCTCTTTTTCGTTGGATTAGAAATTACCTTTCGGACCGTTCAATACAAGACGTATTGAACGGTTTCAAGTCTGAAATCCACAAAATAAATGCTGGTGTGCCCCAGGGCTCCGTTTTGTCTCCGACTCTCTTCCTTATTTTTATAAATGATCTTTTGTCTGAAACTTCTTATCCATTAAACTGTTTTGCTGACGATAGTACCCTCAACTTCTCATATTCGTTTACAGATTTACATCCATGTCCTTCGGATGTGGAACTTGAACGGCAGCATATAATAAGTTCATTAAATTCTGATCTCGACAGCGTTGTCCAATGGGGAATCAAAAACCGCGTAGAATTTAATGCTTCTAAAACTCAATGTTGTCTCCTGTCGTTAAAGCGAAACCCACCCCCAATGCCGCTATCCATGGGCGGCACTTGCATCGAGGAAACCGAACAGCTCTCAGTTCTCGGTATGTGTGTCACAGACCACCTTTTGTGGAATGACCACATATTTGATGTCACCAAAAACGCTGCTAAGTGTTTCGGTTTTCTCCGTAGATGCAAGAAGTTTTTTTCCCCTTCTGATCTGGCTGTGATCTACAAAGCCTTTATTCGTCCAAAATTTGAGTAGAATTCTCATGTTTGGGCAGGAGCTCCAAAAACTCACTTGAGTTTGTTGGACAGAATTCAAAAGAGAGCTTTAAAAATGATAGGCGAGAGATCTATAACAGAATCAATTACATCTCTCGAACACCGCCGTAATGTTTCGTGTCTTTCTCTATTTTATCGCTATTATTATAATCAGTGTTCTAGTGAAATAACCAGTTGCATTCCTCCCCTTAAAAAATTCAACCGTAATACTCGCGCTTCTAGGAATGCCCATTAGTTCACCCTCGAGCCCAACTTCGGACGTACTGTAATGTACAGAGATTCTTTCTTCAGTCGCACCACACGAATGTGGAATGCTTTACCTGACTCGACTTTCCCCTCCCATTTCGATGTGCAAACGTTCAAAACCAATGTTCATCGGTATCTCTTTCTAAATCCTCTCCTACTTACCTAATCGCTCGTGCTGTGTTAAAAATATTTTAAGGGTAGCCATAACCCCTTTTGCGCGCGTGGAATACATATAAAAAAAGTGGCAACATTGTCAGGAAGCCATCAGAGATGCCGCATCTGACGTGCTGGGTTTCACTCGACCACCACAACGAAACCCATGGTTTGACGACGATTGCCGGCAGGCACATGCAGCAAAGCAGCAGACATACAAGCCGTCACTGCACAGAAGGACCAGAGCTGCTCGCGAGCTCTACGAGCAAAAGAGGAGAGAGGAACACCAGCTTCTCAGAAAGAAAAAGAGGGAGCATGAGAAGTGCGAGATCGAGGAGATTGAGGAATGTCATAACAGGAATGAGGTTCGGAAGTTTTACCAAAAGGTAAAAAGGAGCTATGAGGGCTACAGAGCCCGAACCGAAGCCTGCAAGGACGAGCGAGGGAACATCGTAGTAGATTCGCAGTCGATGCTGAGAATATGGAAAGAACACTTCTGTAGACTGTATAACGGCGATGACGAATCTAATTCCGCTGTCAGGCAGATTACACCATTCAACCTGGACGATGAAGGTCAACAATTCCGTCTACCCGACCTCGACGAAGTGAAGATAGCAATATCTAAGCTTAAGTCCAACAAAGCTGCTGAAGCCGACGGGCTCGCTGCCGAGCTATTCAAAGCAGCAGGAGATGATAAGGAGTATGCATCAGCTCATCTGTAAAATATGGTCGGAGGAAAGCATGCCCGATGAATGGAATCTCAGCATTGTTTGCCCGATCCACAAGAAAGGAGACCCTCTAAACTGCGCCAACTATAGAGGAATCAGTCTCCTTAACATCGCCTAAAAGATGTTCTCTGCCATATTATGTGAA
This sequence comes from Melangyna quadrimaculata, assembly GCA_949320155.1. Taxonomy (NCBI): domain Eukaryota; kingdom Metazoa; phylum Arthropoda; class Insecta; order Diptera; family Syrphidae; genus Melangyna; species Melangyna quadrimaculata. The sequence continues at coordinate 48,985,245 of OX439484.1, forward strand.
CGCCTGAAGCCGTTCGTCAACAACCTGATAGGTTCATATCAGTGTGGCTTCAGGCCAGGAAAGTCCACCATCGACCAAATATTCACACTACGGCGGATCTTGGAAAAAACCCAGGAACTTCAAATCGACACTCACCACCTGTTCATCGATTTTAAGGCCGCGTATGACAGTATTTAAAGAGACGAGCTATATAAAGCAATGTCTAGTTTTGACATCCCTGGCAAACTCGTCCGTTTGTGCAGGATGACGATGGAGAACGCACGCTGCTCCATCAAGGTTAGCAAAGACCTCACCGACACATTCGATGTCAAAAAAGGATTAAGGCAAGGCGACGCGCTGTCATGCGACTTCTTCAACATCATACTTGAAAGAATAGTGCAAAACTCTCACGTCAATACTAGAGGCACAATCTTTCAAAAGTCCATCCAATTACTTGCATACGCCGCCGACGATATTGACATAATTGGAAGAACAAAGCGTGATGTCACTGGAGCTTTTGCAAGCATTGAGAAGGAAGCGGCAAAGATGGGTTTAGCGGTGAATGAGGGCAAAACAAAGTATATGCTATCATCTAGAAAGGAGACTCAACACGAACGTCTTGGACAGAGCGTCACCATAGACAGCTTTATATTCAGTATTTAAAGAGACGAGCTATATAAAGCAATGTCTAGTTTTGACATCCCTGGCAAACTCGTCCGTTTGTGCAGGATGACGATGGAGAACGCACGCTGCTCCATCAAGGTTAGCAAAGACCTCACCGACACATTCGATGTCAAAAAAGGATTAAGGCAAGGCGACGCGCTGTCATGCGACTTCTTCAACATCATACTTGAAAGAATAGTGCAAAACTCTCACGTCAATACTAGAGGCACAATCTTTCAAAAGTCCATCCAATTACTTGCATACGCCGCCGACGATATTGACATAATTGGAAGAACAAAGCGTGATGTCACTGGAGCTTTTGCAAGCATTGAGAAGGAAGCGGCAAAGATGGGTTTAGCGGTGAATGAGGGCAAAACAAAGTATATGCTATCATCTAGAAAGGAGACTCAACACGAACGTCTTGGACAGAGCGTCACCATAGACAGCTTTATATTCAGGCAATTACACCAGCGCTGAGATCAAACGAAGAATAACTCTTGACAATCGCTGTTTCTTTGGGCTCAGAAGGCAATTGAAAAGTAAAGCCCTATCTCGAATGACTAAAGTGTCCCTGTACAAAACATTCATCATACCGGTCCTGCTGTATGGTGCAGAAGCATGGACCTTCTTAGCGGCAGATGAGTACGCTTTAGGAATATTCGAGAGAAAAATTCTTCGACCTAGTCACAAAATTGAAAAGGCAAAGATTCAGGTGGCTGGGTCACGTAGAGCGGATGGACACCAATGCTCCGGCCCGAAAAGTCTTTGAATCACTCCCCAAAGGACGGCGCAGTAGAAGAAGGCCGCAAAACCGGTGGCGCATGCAGGTGAAAGAGGACCTCAACAAACTTGGCGTGCGAAATTGGAAACAGCTAGCTAGGGACAGAGCTGGCTGGAAACGGCTTGTTGGTTGAGGCCCTGGTCCACACTGGACTGCATAAGTAAGTAAGTAAACTTAGTTTATAAACTCTCAGCTCCAGAGAATTCTCACTGTTATACTTTAACCAGGGATGGCGAACCTTTTAAAAGCCTCGTGCCATTTTTTAAAAAATATATAATTTGAAATGCTTTAAGCGTGCCAAGATAAAGTCTTGATCTATGTTTCTTGTGACTAATAGGAATAAAAATTTATATTTTGGAGTGTGCAAACATTTTTTGTAAACTTTGTGTGGACTAAAATTTAATTTTTTTTTCGTTTATTTCAAGAAACACTAGTTAAAATTTTTAAGATTTTTAAAATGATATTTAGAGTTCGTGGGGTTCCTGCTTTGGTGTAAAAATCATTGTTAGGAGAAAAGGACAAAATGTGCGTTTTTTTATTTATCAACATATGTACATACAAATTAAAAATGTAGTAAAGGTTTTAAATTGACGTTTATGAAATGTTTAAGAAAACAACTCCCAAGACCACCCCTTTTCAATTTTATTAAAGGTTGACAAATTTGTTGCTTGTTTGACATTTAGTAAAGAAAAATATGGTACCACATCATTATAAACGGATTCTAAAATAGAACAAAAATAATTTAAAAAAAAAATTATAAATATTGATTTTTTGACTTTTTGTGCGATACTAAACAATTTTTAACTGAGTCATTTTTTGACTGATTTTGAGTATCTTTATGGTTTTACAAGGAACATAGTTCTTCCTTTTTTATAATATAATTTGTTTGCTCAAAATAGACAAAATATGCTTATTTTTTAAAGTTTGGGCGAGTTCGTAATAGCAAAAATTTTATTTTCCTTCTGCTCGCAGAAAAAACGCAGCGCAGAAAAATAGTTCTAAAAAGTCATATTTTTTTTAAAATTATTATTGAAAAAAACCGGCATTTTTGAGTTTTAATTTTCGCGTAAAAGGCGATTTTAGGGCTTTTGGGTGAAAATTATAACGAAATATCTTTGAACTTCAATATTTAGTTTCTTGCCTATCTGTCAAGGTATAAACTGTCAAACTTAATTCAAGGATGACTACGATGATAATGGACTAAAAAATCTCTGAAAAATTTGTTAGGGCTTTTGGGTGACATTTGAAAAGAAATATTCTGTGATAGACAAATATTCTGATGATATGTCTATGTATTTTAAAGCCATTTCATTTAAGCCCGTATGACACTACATTTTTTCTTCATTTTTAATGCATTCAAAATGAAACTAGAGTAGTTCAAACAATTTATAATTGAAAATACCGATATGAGTGAGCACGTACATAATAACCACATTAATGTAAAAAAGTCACACAAAATGTATTAAAAATGAACATATTTCAGATTCTGGCGGCTTTTTTTTTTACTTCAGAAATTGAAAATTAAAAATTATTTCAAAGTACACTGTGACTACAAAAAAGTATACACTTGGCTTATGAGAACACTATCCCCCATATTAATAAACGAAGCCAGCGGCGAGTTATCTTTAACTCGCGGATTAGGAGTAAGATTTCTGTCACTTACGAGCTAGCTAAACCACCAAGGAAGGTAGTTTAGCGTAGGATTAACTATGACAAATATACCTTCATTGGTGGTTTACACAATCTCGTAAGTGGCAGAAATCTTACTCCTAATCCACGAGTTAAAGATAGCTTCGTTTATTAATATGGGGGTATAGGTTTTTGGTGTACATTTACTTTTGTGGACATTGTAATTGTCAAAACATAATCAGCTAGGTTCCAGAAATCACGTCGAAATTGAAAACCGAGTGAATTTATTTTCCATGTTCCATACTGATTGATATTCGTTCTTTAATTTCAATTTTGTTTTTCTTTTAATAAAATAAAAAAAAAAAAAAAATAGTGATGTTTTCATTACTGCGGTCTTGGAACTTTAGAAAAAAGATTTGCAATACAGAAAATTAAAAGACGTACGTTGAGAGACGTTTCTAATCCATATGAATTGCTGATGCAGCACGAGTACCTAATGGAAATGTTCAACAAAAGTTTTTATTGTAATTTATTATTTAATTCGGGTTTGTATCATATTTTCGCTTTAGTAAAGATGCCTTTAAAATCTTCCATTCCCTGCACATTGCTGTTTTGAATTTTTTTTTGCAAAAGGGAACTTTCAACAATTGGTTAGGAAAGATGATGATGTAGGTCCGGGCCGTCAAAAATGTGTCACAAATCTTATCATGAGTCTTGAAAGTGTTAGAATTAGAAGAAAAAAGTCAGATGCCCAACTAAACGACATTTCATGGAAAAATTTAGTGTTCCTGACTTCATAGGATGTGTGTTAAAATGCGTGAAAATCACGTGAAAATCGATAAAATCGAAATGTGGAACACGGAACTTCGATCTGTTTTAACTTCGAAAAAAATTAAATTGATATCGAAAAAGAGTGAAATGTGGAACACCAAATTTGATTTCACATCGATTTCAATTTCATTTCGATAGAAAGTGATTTCTGGAACCTAGCTGAAAGTCGTTCTTTTCATAAGAAATACTAATTGCTCATTTCATGTAGTATCATACGGGCTTTACATACATGTTTCCCTGTTTCAATTTTTTTTTTTCTGGAACAAATAACTTTTTTTCAGCAGAATTGATTTGTTTTTGCACAAACTGCTTGACTTGATTTCTACACACTTTTGTGGTTTACGAACGGAATTTGTTTTGCAGGCCTGCTGAAGTCAGATTTCAATTTTTGTTTACGAACACAAACTTTGCAGATTTATGTTAAGTTAGCCAGACGATATGGAATTCGCTGTTTATCTTAAATAAAGACTTATTTTCTATGATCTTTTAACCTTCAAAGACCATTTTTGGTTACATTTACATGCTTGAACTTCTTCTCTTTTTTAAAAAGTGTTTTCGTGTGTTGTTAATACCAATTTAAATGAGCTCAATTTAATTTTAATAATCAACCACAAATTTTGAAATTAATGAATTGTATTTTCCAATGAAACGAACTTTTTGCCTTTATAATAGAACATTTAAGGAGAATGAGCTTTTAAAAAAAAAATGTTTCTTTATTGGTATACAAAAGTTCGTAACTTCCACAGTTTTTGGTCGATTTAGATTAATTAGATTAAGATCGGTTCTTACAACACTTGAAAATAACTTAAAAAAAAGTGAAAACAAAAAGTAGATCATCGCCTGAGAATTGGTTTGTTCCATACGCCATTGGCACTTTTTCGAGAAAAACGCATTTAAAGGTTTGCGTACTTGGTACTCCGAAACTGTGATAGGTCTTATGAGGATTTCACCTACCAATTTTCAAAGTGTTTTGCCAAGCCGTTTACAAGATACGTTAATTAGCGTAAGAGTCCACTTTTTTGACTTGTGTCCCACCTCCTACATTTTGAAAATGATTTTTTGTTCTATACACGTGGAACACAAAAAAATGGATATGGCACAAAGCAATTCTCATCAAATGTATATTTCAAAGGCAAGAAAGCATGGAGTTGGATGATAAAATTTGAAAAAAAAATCGATTACATCTCTTTCTTCAAAAAAGTTTTTATTTAACAAATCCGATAAACAATAAATATTCTTCTTTAAAAAAAAAAACAAAACAACTAAAATTAAAGCAGTTTTACTGCTTTGTTGACTGCTTTGTTGACTGCTTTGTTTACTTGTTTTTGACGTTCTTGGGATTTTGCTGTTACAACTGCTGTCAGCTGAATAATTTAGATCAGCTCTTGTATCATCACCTTTCGGAAAAATAACAGTTAGCATAGAAAGTGTTACCTTAAAATAACTGAGTTAGTTTTAATTACTTGAAAAATATCCCGACGACGAAGAGGAAGAACTAAGATCCTTGGACAATAATTCGTCATCAAACATGCTTTATTTGAAAAAAAAAAAATATTTTATATCCTGCATTTATTTAAATAAATTGGAAAAATAAGCAGGTATACTAACTTAAGGATACCGCTGGCCACAGAACAAGATTTAGATGAAACAGTGCGTCCATTACAAAAAAAAAAAAAAAAAACTCAAAAACATCCGCGATCGCACGTCCTTTCACCTTGGCCGTCAACTTCAAGCCACAACTAACTGATTTCATACAATCGTCTCCGAATATCTACACAACGTTAATGGAGGTGGCACAAGCCAATACTAAAATTTTGTTTGTGATAATTGTCCCACATACAAGGCGTTTCTTTAACAAAAGTGCACGTAGGACAAACCAATTCTCAACTTTCTTAGTATTTTCTCTATCGCTTGTCGCCGTTAAATGCACGTGGAACAAAACAATTCTCACAAAAAAACTGCGAAAAATTGTATGGAAAAGTTGTCCCAAACGCCAAAAAATGGTTTATGGCACAAAACAAATCTAAAAACTGTTGATTTTGGTGGATATGGAACAAAATCGATGATTGATATCTCGGGATTGGAAAGACATAGCGCAAATCGGATTACTGATTTAGAAAGAGCATACAAAATTACCATAGAATCCATTCCTAACTCAAAAACGACAAAAGCGGCGTATGGAACAAAACAATTCTCAGGCGACGAGATGTTGTCGCTGAAAAATGCAGTCCGATTTTTCGATTGAAACCGTGTCCATAAAATTTCGTTGCGTGCCACCAATGGTCCACGTGCCATTGGTTCGCCATCGCTGCTTTATACTTTCATGAAACTAAAATCGTTAAAAAAATTTTTAAACATCAAAATAACCTTTTTATAATGACAAATGATATATCTCCTTTTTTTTTTTTCTACAGCTTTCAATATACTTTGCTTATAGTACCTAAATCTACGTGTATGTACGTACATACATATTGTATTTGGAAATATGTAAATATTCGTTTTCTTTTCTAATAAAAAATTTACATAATTTATTCAAAATGTTCATGAACTTGTATGAATAATTTATAAAACTTGAAACTGAAGATGGTATGTCAATTTTACCGGAAGCTTAAGGCCAAAAATGTTCAACGTCAAATTGATAGTTCTGATGAATAACTGTCTAAAATTCAAAATCACTTTCTATGAATCAATTAGACCTCTCTATTTAAAAAAAAACCCACGCCTCTCTATACATATCTAGATATTAGATGCAACTGATTTTTTTTTTAAGTGATTATTTATCGCTAATTAAATTCGATACATATTTTAAAAGAATGCTAAAAAATGACAACATTACCTTTTTTAAATTGTATACAATTATCACTCCTTTTAAGTCGACAAATAGTTAGAGGTGAATACACTCAAAGTCAATTTATCGTGACGTGACGCATGGAATTGTGTTAAATTTGATCTTGAGTTCTTCTATTGGATTCTAATGAGATAACTTTGTTTGTATATAAGCTTTGCTCTTGATCGACTTTAACTGGTTTATCTATAAATTTGTTTAGGAATTAGTGTAGTTTATATATATATATTTTTCTTTATTTTGGGCAGTTTCAGGGAGATTGGTACATGGCGGTATCGAATCGATTGACATAAATCGACTCGATTGATTTACTAATTTCACTGTTTAAAAAAGTACAAGTGTTTATTGTAGCAGTTTTTATAGTCACTTAAATTGAATTTTATTAGAAAGAGTGAAAGGTGTAATTTATTAAATGAATATAATGATGAAATCAAGTAATGTGTTTGCAACAAACTCTTAATGGAATTATAGGAAAATACATTTAATGGAATGACTTAAAGAGGCCAACAAAAAAAAGCAACTAATTTGTTTGGAACAAATCCACTTACATTTTGTTCAATTCAAATGATACACTTATGATTAGAAGGATAATGTAGCTTGTTTTGCAAAACATAAACTAGAACAAGACCTATAGACTGGAAAAATGGGGAAAAATAAAAATGGCACAAAATTTTAAACCAGCCTAATATTAAGGTTTAAGAATGATATTACTAAACATTATTGAAATTTTAAAGCAGTCTACAAAAATTTTCTAAATTTTAAATAATTATTAACTGGTATTATACTAAACCATTTTGCTACGTAAACTCAAGCTGAACACGTCCAAAAAAATGACAGCTCGTGCAACAAATACACAAACATATCCCATTTTGACATTTATAAACGTCAAAGTATCATATAATGGATAATGGATTAAGTACGATGCTAAAAAGAAATAAGGTAATTTTGGTAATTATCAGATTTGCTAATATGTTTTGACATCCCATTTCAGTTAGAATTTGGTTTGTCAGTTAAACGCTTGTTGTTTTTTTTTTGTACCGTGTTTGTGCATTTTCATACAAAAGCTTTTCAAAGCTTGAAAAATTAAAAGTTTCAAACCTAATTTCGTGCAAATTTGATTGAAATTGTCTCATTTGGAAAAGTGAAATACTATACAAATATTTCGGGGTGGATATGATTTTCTAAAATTATTTTTTTTGTGTTACGTTTTTAATCTTGATTTTAGAGTTTTGTTCGCTATCCGCAAGTGACTAGAAGGAACTATTTATTTCAGTGTCTCTTTTTGAAAAACATTATTTTAAGCCAGAACAATGACTGGTATTAATAAGGAGGTCTACAAAATGGTACAAGGAAATAATTCCACGGGAATCTGCTCCACATGGGAATTTATTTCACTTTTATTGGGAATCTGCTCCACTTTTCAAAGTGGAATTTATTCCCACGCGTGGGCGAGAATATATTTCACCTCAAATTTTGTTGAATTGTTTCTCACCTAAAACAGGCGCTTATGTTGTCAGTTGGTGAACTTTAAGTTTATGTGTGACTACTCTTTATTTGTTGTCAGTTGGTGTGCTTCAGTTGAATGCTGAAAGCACACCAACTGACAACAAAGACGCCTGCCTGGCGAATGAGCATACCCTAAGCGGAGCGACGGAGTCGCGTGAACGGGACAGAGGACCCAAAACGGGAGTTAAAATCCTAGAACCCGCGAAGTAGGCCACCAAGTCGAAGTAGATTTGAAGAAAAAAGGAAAGTAGATTGACAAAAGTCGAAGTAGATTCCAAAATTAACTCTTTTTTCTATGAACGCATATTTAAAAAAAAAATCAATTAAATTAAATTTATTTAAACAAAAAAAAAGCATTACAATTATTATAGTTATATATAATTTAATTAAACAAAAAAGTGATTTAAATGCAAATTAAATTTTTATAATACTGTATTTGTACTTGTACATAGATACATAAATTCTTGTATATTATTTAATAACATCTCAGACTTCATGTTAAGGTACTTAAGTAATTATTTTGTTATTTAAAGTGAAATTCATTCTCCGTAAAAAGTGTAATAAATTCTCCCTCACAGCAGGAATCAACTCCATTTAGAAGAGTGGATCAGTTTCCCACTAAGTGAAATTCCCGTGAAATTATTTCCCTGCACCCTACAAAATCAAAATTTTTTGTTGGTGTCGAGACTATAAACATTACGTTTTCGAAGATTTTTATATATTTCAGTCTAAACATGCAACTAACCATTTTTGGTTATATGTGAGGTTATAGAACATTATCGTGAAATAACTCTTCTCAACGAAAAACTCATAATGGCATGTGGAAATCTTCGCATGACCGACTAAATTCCTCTCTTATTCCCAATACATATCTTTTTCGATGTCGGGACTAACAAGGCTGTTTTCGATTAGGTGTGTTTATGTCTGTTCCAAAAAAAAGAATAATGGTTACAAAGGAAAGTGAAGAGGGTCATCAGGCGAAGACAAATAAAAAACTTATCGATAAGAAAATATCGCCTTTAAATACTTAAATTGAGTTTCAAAGAGGAAAATAAGTTTACTTTCAGATGTAACGATTGTTTTTGAGAAAAATTAACTGATATCAACCTCAAATATTGCTGTATTATAGGAGCGGTTTTTTTTTTCATTTTTTGATTGGGATATAACCACATAATTTAAAAAGAGGCATAGCAGACACCTGCCCTGGTTACGGCCTTGTTTGTATGGGAAATGAGGTGATTTCGGATCTTATTTGGAAATTTCATCACCTAATTTGGCCTAGTTAAAACGTAGTATTACAAAGACGAATAATCGATCTGCTAATGGTAAATTTGAATGTAAACGTCAGAATGTTTGAGCATTCGGCATCGGGTCAAACATTTTCTTATTAAAAAAATTGATTTGTTACTTATTTTCCTCGAATATTCCTGTTTATTTTGTTTATAAACAATAAATACAAAATAAGGCTGAATTTTACGAGACGAGACTGCCTTTAAAGTATCCGAGACTGTATATTTGGACCGAAATTTACCGTCGGTCTCGGTTTTTTCCGCAGAAAAAAAGGCATTCTAAATGGTCAACGGGTTGCCTTGAAATCGTAGAAAAATATAAAAATCAAAATATTTCGGGTTTTTTTAGAGGTTTTGTCATCCCTTTATTGCCTTCACAGATAGGGGACACACTATATTTTGACGTATCGAGAATATTTCAATCCAATATTTAACGTGTTGCATACATTGACTTAAAAGAGACTAAAACGAGACAAGACCAAAATGAGACCGAAATGAGATTGCAAATTTAAATTTTCTCGCAAGACTGAGACCGAGACGAGACTTAATTATACGAGAGTGCCAGGAGACCGAGACGAGACTGAAAATTTTCGATTTTAACGAGACCGAGACGAGACTTACAAAAGCCTCGTCGAATTTCGACTCGTGGCCAGCCTTAGAATTTTGAAAAAAAGAGTTTTTTCGTGAAAGACAAAATTTCGGAAAATTTAAAAATTAAATTTTGCAATATTGTTTTTGATTTTCTAAAAACAAGAACTCTGCTATTTTTACTTTTTTTGTCACAGACTTGAGTCCCGCAATTCTGTCTGCAAATCTTTCTGTAGGTACCTTAATCTGCAGCCTAAGGCACTGAAGTGATTTTGTTCAAACATTGAACTTAAAGGTTTTAGGGAAATCCGTAGAGGAGACATTGAAATTCGCTTAGCTCTAAAATAACGGTATCTGACAAACACCCAATATACAACAAATTACTAACTCCAAAACGGCTCTAACGATCTTGATAAAAATTTCGAATAACTTTTGATGATATGATCAGTATTTTTGGTTAGAAAAAGTTGTTTTATCGACAATAATTATTAATGGTAATTATCTGTCATAGAATCGATTTTTGGATTTTCAAATTTATCGGTTACGGCTTCTTGAATTTTTTTTTTTATACATTTATATTTATTTGTCACCAGTCAGCATTTTGATTCCAACTCTTAAAAACTAAGCCTATTCGCAATTTGTATATATTTGCTCACTTTAATTAGATACCAAATGTCTCTTAAGTTTATGGTGTATTTAAATTATAACCAGTTACTATGGGAAGCTAATTTGATGGTTCATTGCTCGCTTAAGCCGGTTTTTCTCATCTCCTACTAACTAGCCACCATAATTAACCAATGTCATTCTTATCTAAAAGCAAGTTCACCACCTTCTTTAAAACTCAATTGTTAAGTTTATAACTATATATATGTATATATGTATAAGCAAGTTATACGTACAACATTATTTTCAAACACACGACTCGATTTCTGACTAACCTTTTTTTGTTTTTTTTATAAACTTCCGCCTATGATGTCTCATGTATAACGATCGTTCCAGCTGCCTAGACCAAGGCTATTATGCATCAGGTCAATGATTATATTAGAAAAAGAGAATTGAGAAAAAAAAATTAAAATAAAAGGTGGTAGATAGACCAATGAGTGTAGCCGGCACCTATCAAACATATCAGCTGCCAAACAACCATGAGGTATTGTCTTTTTTATAAAAGAACACGAAAAAACAGCCAGTTGGTTGAATAATTAACATCAACGGATCCGAATTCATTCTTTGAAAAAAAAAAACATATGGTGGAATGAAGAGAAATTAATGAAATTAAAAACTTTTGATAATTTCTTCGTAGGTCGACAATAAAATTTCGCATTGACAATGACGCGCTGTGCTGACATCGTGTGTAACTAAACATCTGTTTGGTTGAACCTTAGTTATGAAGTATGAGACTCTATGAAAACAACAAAACAAAATAAACAACATATGGTATAGGAATTAAAAAAAAAATAAAATATATACGAAAACAACCTGTTAAGTCTTCCGTGAGGCATTATTATTATTATTATTATTTTTTACTTCAACCCACTGCTTTAAGCAAATCTAAAAATTTATTTCCTGCTCTCATCTAGAATCATGAAAAAAATATTTCAAAAATTTAATTGTTTGCCTGGCGCTGCTGGTTGGCCTAAAAACCTAATTAAGATTCATTTCCCTTTGACTGAGCTATTAGCTTAAATCAGCAAAACAAAGTTAAAAACAAATAATGTAGGTATAACTTTTCCAAATTTAAAAGAAAAATATACACAAGAATTTATTTCGTAATACGATAACATTTATTCAGTGGCAGTCAGGGGCTATGCGGTCTATAAAGCTGGTCTTTGACAGACGTTTTTTTTTTAGCCCGCATTTAATTTTCAAGATCAAGTACAACTTTTTTCTCCGTAGTAAATATAAGTTTTCAAGGTATCAGGGCGATAGGTATCTTTTGCGTTGCTTTAAATTTTATTTTGTTTTATTATACATAATACATTTTACATTTATGTAAGTTTCAAACAAAAAATATTTAAGTCTGTTCCTTTACTTTGAGTTTCTGTCATTTCATATAAAAAAAATGGAATTGACAGAACTTGGGACCAAAATGCACAGAAAATCACAGAAATTCAGAGTAAAGGAACAGACATTTTATTTTATTTCATGAAAGGTATGTAGGTTCCCAAATTAATTTATAATTGTGAATAACAGAAATATCCAAAAAGTTAACAAATATTATTTATATTTATAGCCTTTTCACACCAAACCCAAAACGGAGTTTTCGGCAATTGGCTTATAAAAACTTGAAATGCGTTCACACCGAAAATGTACAAGTTTTCATTTGACATTTCATTTTTTTTGCTTGAACACAATTAGTGGTATCGGGGAAGGGCCGCGTGCGCAGAAAAGGGCAAACATCTTATTTTGTATGCGCAATTTAAAGATAATATATAAATATTGGAATTAACCAATGAAAATAGAATGAATCCTGGGGTGGAATCGGCTAAGGTGATAGTTGATAAAAGATAGTAATTATCGACAAATTCCGTCTGCGTACAGTGACTGTCACAAGTGATTTTTGTGACTATTTTCTGTGACAGCTGTTTAGCTTTCACAGAAAATAGTCACAAAAATATGATTGTCACTTGTTGTGCAGACAGAATTTGTTGATAATGACTATCACATATCACCTTAGCCGATTCCACCCCTGATTCGTTATATTTAATTTATTTCTTTACCGATCAATTTAACGTAGTAAGGATGCGCGACACTGCGTCACGGTCTCTTGTGTTCCAGCAGAAAAATTATTTTTTCCTGGCAGAAATCCGTCAGCTATTTATATGACGTTTAATTGAGCGCTGAATGTTTCACAAGGTGTGTTTGTTTAGTTCGTCTTGCAAATCCAACATGTTTTCGACAGCTTTTATTTAAAACTTGTGGTTTAGCGAAAATGCATCGGGAAAACTTTTGTTTTCGATTTAGGTTTTCAGCCAAAACCGATATTTTCGCGAAAACCGGGTTTCGGGTTTTGTGTGATAAGACTATAATAGCCTTTTCACACCAAACCCAAAACGGGGATTTCGGCAATAGGTTTACGAAACCTTGAAAAGCGTTTATACCGAAAATTTACAAGTTTTAATTTGACATTTAATTTTGTTCACTTGAACACAATGGTTACAAAGAAAGGCCGCGCCACTTTGAAAATTTGCAGTGCCACAGTAAAGGGCAAAAATCAAGTGTATTATGCTAAATTGAAAGACAATTTATAAATATTGGAAGTTAAAAAAGTTGTTCCTACCCGAACAAGCTCACGTAGTAGTAAGGATGCGCGACACTGCATCGCGGTCTCTTGTGTTCCAGCTGAAAAATTATTTTTTCCTGGCAGAAGCCCGTCAGCTATTTATTTGACGTTTTAATTGATCGCTGAATGTTTCACAAGGTGTGTTTGTTTAGTTCATCCTGTAAATCCAACTTGTTTTGGACAGGTTTTATTTAAAACTTGTGGTTTATCAAAATTTGTGGTTTAGTAAATATGTATGGGCAAACTTGTGTTTTCGATATAGTTTTTCATATACCAATATTTTCGCGAAAACCGGGGTTTGGGTTTGGTGTGAAAAGGCTATAAGGGTTAATTCATACAGAAGAGAATTAAAGATGATTTGTTTTACGTATTTGAAACTCAAATTGTATTTGATCAGAATTACGCAAAAAAAAAAATCGTTAAATTTAAATTAAAAAAGTTATCAATCCAACTTCCAAGAAGACTTTTGCAATGTGCCAGGTAGTACAGGAAATATAGAATTTTTGAAAAACAAAACACAGGACGTGTCGCCTGAGTCTGATTTATTCATACCTGAAAGAAGGCTATTAGGAACTTCCATCTGACTTCTGATTAGGGCTGGCCACGAGACGAGACTCGGCGAGACGAAATTTTTTACTCTCATCTCGGTTTCGTATAATTAAGTCTTGTCTCGGTCTTAGTCTCGCCTTTTTCTCAAGAAAATTTAAATTTGCAGTCTCGTCCCGCTCTCGTCTTATGGTTTCATCTTGGTCTCGTCTCTGTCTCGTCTTTGAAAAATACGATTTCAGTGCAACCTGTTGACTATGACAACGAAATATTCTCGATACGTATATGTGAGGAAGAAAATTCATATGCTTGTTAAAAGGCAGCCTCGTCTTATCTCGTCTCGGTCGCCTCATGCAAGACAGAGACCGGAATTTGTTTCGTCTTGTGGATTTATATGACTTCCCAGAGTTGTAACTTTGAACTACGGTTTCGCATTGTCTTAAGAAATTCTTCAAAATGTTGGAAATGTAGGAATATCAATTTTTGATGATGTTAAAAATTGAGCCCGAATCCAGCCGTAACTTATTCATCGGGTTAAGTGTAAAAATGTAATATTGACAATAATGCCGCACAGAAAAAATATTAATAGTAGGTGTACCTACAGAAAATAAATTACTTTATTTTCTACAACTTTTTGGTGTAAGCAACTTTCCGGTCTAAAGTAATATTATTTCTGAGAAATAAATCAATTCAAGTTTTCCAAAATGTTTCTGCACCGCGCCGAATGTTTCGCGTTACACAAATAAATTAAAAAATAAATAATTGAAAAAAAATTATGTGATTAAAAAAATAAAAAAGCGAACAAACCCAAATGTCATTTTACCGTACAGACTTTCAGCCATATAATAACAGCGCTAAACTCACCTGTACTGTAACTTCCGAGCTCTCGTGTAAGTGCATGGATTACTTTTCTTATTTACCCCTTCGCTAGTTAGTGGCAGAAATCTACTCCTTACATGTACACGAGTTTATGATAACTCGCCGCTAGCCGTTTATTAATATGGGGATTTTGTGGACAGAAACCCACAATCTGTCAAATTTTGGAGAGCAAGGATGAAACATTCTCAAAAATATAAAAACTGTACAAAAGGTGCAAAAATGCGGGAACGCAAATTCACACAAATTCCGTATTACCTAATGTGCCAGACAAATTGCATGATGTTTGGCTTTCATTCTTCTACTCTCAATATGACATTTAGCAGAACTGATATTCAGTTCAAAGAATTTTCTCGGACAGAAAATCACAGACAGGGGAAATACATAATGTACATATATTACTTTCTCATTAACGTTCTCTGATGTCAAAAATTGCGACATTTTTTTATGACGGGAACGGCTGAGGGCTGAAAATCACACAAATGCATAGAAAATCACAGAAAATTATAGTAAAATGAACGGACTTCATATTAATTGGCCGAGATAGTGCGAAAAGAGAGAACATGAACACTTTTCCGAAAAATCTGATAAAACCAAAACGTAATTTTTCATTTAAGATTTTGTCGTGTCATTTTTGTATGGGATTTGCTTTTTTTATTGTTTGCATCAAAAGCGTAGCACATTAGGCCTTACTTAGAAAAATAAATAGAAGACTGGGATTTTTATATAAGATTTATTTTGAATTCACTTATGAGTCACACAATTAGTGTAGCTGGAGCGTGAATTTTCTTTGCTTAATTCCCATCCTCTCATTGTAGTGCTGAATCCCCAAATGATTTAATGAATTGATGGTTTAATATAATTGAACAGATATTAAGTGTTATAGTGAATTAGAATGAAGAAAATTTAAAATCCAAAGACCAATTGTTCTGGAAATAATGGCGCAAAGTTTTAAACGATGAAGATGCTTAAAATATAAAATAGCCATTTCGTGATTTTAACTTTTAGTAAAACGTCAGGAAATAATAAGATACTAAACTCGTTTCAAATTAGCAAAATACAATTTTGTACATAACATCGCACTAGAAATGATGTAACATCGTACTAAAACGACTAAAATTTTGCCTGCTTAAACATCGTACTAAATTGATTTAATGTTTCTGCAAATGTTTTCAGAAATCCTCCAAAAATTAATCGAATAGAGTATAGAGTACTGTTTTTTTTTATTTACATATATTAAAATTTTAAACAGCGACAATATTAAAATTAAAAAAGATAATATATAAGTAATCATTCATTGATTACACTGGTCAATAATGGTCATGACACATGAACTCTAATTGGTGACCATGGTTTGACTACTTACCCTCGCATTATGAAAAGGCAGTTATTTTATTTCAATCACCCTCAGTTTTCTTGTGATGAGGTCAAGATCATTTCTATTTAGTTTTGCGGGTGTTTTCAGTCTTGTAAAGAAAAAATACATAATTGCCATAAAAAGTAAAAAAAAACAAACAGATGGAAAACAGATAGGAGAACAGATACTTCACCGTATTGTTTTATTTTTATGATATGGACCATTTACGAAAAAACTGCTATTAATTTAAATTGCTTTGGTTCTATTTAAATTCTATGCATATGGCAATGACGAGAAAGTGTATTAACGATGCAATCCTAAGTCCCCTTTCACACAAGGAAACTGAGTTGCCAGCAATTTTTAGTTTGAATGCGAGATAGGCGTAAGGGGAAGGACAAACAAATCTCCCCTCACACCCTTCTCGCCTACAATCTCGCTGGTTTTTGGCAACTCATCTTCTTTGTGTGAAAGCGGTCTAAGGCTAAGCGCGCACATGCAACTCATACCGAAATTTAATAGTTTTATCACTAGTTGATCGATGACCGCGCACATCATAAGCAACTTTTTTATCAACTTTCTAATTTCATAATGGCGGAAGTTGAATTGATTTTTCACTCACTACCTTTTTAGTATGGTTTTCTTTATAATTTTTGCTACCCTTTCCCAATAATTTTTATACAGAATGTAGCCTGACATTTCATCTTTATTTAAAGACTTTTACATTGAAGATCTGATCATAAGAATCGAAGTTATAATTTTTTGAATGAAGCCATCTCGGTTGAAAAAATATTTTTTTAAATTCGGATAACTGTGCTTCTTCACTGAAGTTCGTCTGCCGCGATGAATATCTACCACACAAGTAGAGCAACTCATTTGATGTGATCATTTAGTTTGTGTCAAAACAGAAACACCCTTGTTCATAAAGAAAAAAATTGTTAATTTTGCTCACGTGTTCAGGGAAACTGCACTATGGAATAAGTGTCACGATTTGTTTTTCGGTTGTTTCGTTTTTCGTCCTTTTGACAGCTTGGGTGAGGGGAGTAGAAATGTAGAGGAAGGAAGTAACAAAAGAAGGAATATAAATTTCACGACTTTTTCTGGTTAAACTTTGACGTTTCTGATTTGGTAACCACAATGCTCTTCGATGTTAGCAAAAAAACGATTTAAATAAAAATGATTGAATTTAAAAATTGGTTTTCGTTATTGGATACACCTAATATACGATTGTATTTGAGAAGTAAGTGATTACAAAATATTTGTATTTATTACTAATGAAATGATTATTTTCCGTATAATCAGGCAGAATGTTCCGGACTAAAATGGAGCAGTAAGCAATTGCCTTTAGTTTGAACCCAGAAAATTCTTATTGCATGGTGTAGTTTTCCTAAATACGGGAGTTGAAATAACTATTTTTTTATGAATATGGGTGAAACTGTTTAGTTGTTTCAATCGGTGACTGAACAGTTTTTGCATGTGCGCGCACTCTCATATAAGAGCATCAGATTCATTTTAGCAACCAAACTGTTTCGTGACTGAAAGTTGCATATGCGCGCTTAGCCTAAATTTTTTTGTTACATTTGTGCTGAACTGACTCAAATCAAGGAGTTAATTCTGCGAAATTCCAAGGAAAATTGAACGTATAAGAAAAGGAACGTGGTTTCAAATTTTCATTGACGAGTTTCTAATGACATGAAGCTTAGGGCTGCAATATGTCGCTAATGTCGCATGTTTTTTTTTACTCACATCTGGGTTTTTTTTCCTGAGAATTTGGGGGCTGTAACTCATGAAAATGTAAAAAAGATCAAAAGGGGCCAACCAGAAACCAAATATTCCAGAAAACTGTAGCTCTTTAATTTAAAACCGCACTATTTATATGTTCCTGGAGACCCATTGAATATTAGGTCTGTTCCCAACCTTGACTAAAACTGCCAATTGTCAACAATTGTTGCCAAAATCCTGTTCAACACCTCACAAATTTTGTAGTTTTGGGCAGAAGAGAGCGCTCACGAGAGAGTAAAACAATTTCCCCTCCTGACAAATTCTGCCCAAGAAATTTCTTTGGACAGAAATTGTTGATCTGTCAAATCTCAGGTTGAGGTAAGTTGTATAAAAAATTTACTGTTGTCGGGTCATCGGTTCAGTTTGCTTTGCGTTGGAATAAAAAAGGATACAAAAAATTAAAAGAATATTTGTGAGAAATTGTGTGGCAGAATTTTTGTCAGAAACCGTTCCAAACTTTTTTGGCAGTTTTTCTCTCTGTGAGAGAATTTCATCTCGACTCTTTAAAATTTGCCAAACCAAAAATCTTGGGAACAAACCTATTTTCTTAATAATTTATGTTCCTCAACCAAATTAAATGCATGCGTGATACAAACAAAATAACTGCGTATTTCTATTCACAACACCTAACACATAGAAAAAAACATTAAAAAAAAGTTCGTTTGGCACAACGAAACTTAGATTTTGTTGACCAATGTCATTTGACAGGTGACAGTTGTTGTCCGTTTTGGAAGTTATTTAAAAAAGAAGTTTTAAACAAAAACACTCCTAATAAATATTCTTAAATCGTTAACTCCCGTTTTCGAAAGAAAAAAAAAACTCAAAAAATAATAAACAACGATCGATAACATAATATCTCGTTATACGTATTACGTTTACATACACATGTATATATTCATTTATTTAGTATTTGTTTGACTTACTTGTTTTTTGTTATTTTTTTTTGTAATTTATGTTGTTCTGGCGATGTTTTTCTCAGAAATTCCAATGCAGCACGAACGCCAGAGATACCGATTTGTAAACACAGTCTGCTCAAGTGATCGCGGCGAGGCCTTCTTATCACATTAGTCGAATGCAAAAATAGATTTTTTTAGTCTTTATCGATATAAAATACAAAACATAAAAAAAGAATTAGAGTAAAAACTAGGTGAACGGCCGCAACTAAACGTATAAAATGCATGCGTTTAAAAGTGAATTTTCTAAGTCTGATGATGATCACTTTAGATTGAACTGGTACAAAAATTAGATGTTTTTTTTTTTTAATTTCACTCAATAAATTTATTTTCTTTAAAATCAATTAAATTAATAAGTAATGGCTTGTTGTGAATTGTAATGCTTGTGAGTGATCGATTTCGATAGATCACCATTACAATATTATGTTTGTTTTAGTCTAGATCAAAGATCAGAATCTGAATTCCAAAACAAATATCACTATTAAAATGTATTTTTTTGATTGATTGGATTTCCCCAATTTCACTGAATAAATAAATCTAACCGATCTATGTTGTATGTATGTATTAATGATTTATGTTAACGTAATAAAAAAACGTATAATTGGAATAGTAACAATTCTTAAAGCATGAATGTTACATCAACGCGGACAGATCTCAACTGAAGAATTGAAATGAATTTAAAGAAGCCGCAGCAGCAGCGCGCGTTCAATTGTATAGCAGGTATGTAGGTATACTATAATGCATAGTTAGCTGCCTCTAGCTGGTGGTTTTTTTTCACACAAAGAAGATACTCGTAAAATATACAAACAAGATCTCTCTTAGGTGAAGTGAAGCGACAAAATCCAAAAATAAAAAATAAAAAATACAAAATTCTAATGGGACGTAGGTACCTACCTTCAGTGCACAGTGGGACCATAGTGTTTATTATGTTTTATGAGAGATGCGCAAGAAAAATTACTTTCGCAAAATTATAGTGACGTTTAATTTGAAATTAAAACAATTTAGAGTAGTGTCACGCTAAAAGATGGATTATTTTTGTTTAAATAATCGATTAATCATCATATTAAACCCATTTTAAATTTAAACACTTTCATAAAAGTTAAGGACGCCAGAACCTAATTTTTATTTGTTAGTAGGTAATAAGCCGGGATGTCAGCTGAAATATTTTTAAGCACGAACTGTCATTGATTTAGGCCTGTTCAACTTAAATTTCTTAATGAAATGGTTTAAACGCGACATTCGCTAGGTACAAAAAGTGTTTCTAATTGAGAAAAAGTAAGATGAGTTTTTAAGAGTCTACGTTTTTAAAGGTACTACGTTTCCACCGATTACTAAACCGATATTTAGTTAATGAGATTTATATGGTGTTTCCACTGCATAAAAAGATCAAAAAGAGGATTATGACAAAACATTATAAATGTGTTTTTTGTGATATGAAGTGGAAGCGAGATTTATAAATAGTTTTTTTTTTACATTTCTATCTTCTGTCAACGGAAGAAAATGACGTTTAAATGGGTAGGTTCCACAAGTAGTGTTCTTCGAAAAAAGGTATGTTTGATAAGAGAATCTAATGTTTTCCAGAATATATAAATGAGTTTTATTTAAAACTAAATTTGAGGAGATTAAAATTTGTATGATTAATCTTTGATATTTGAAGGCTATTATGATAAATCTTACTTAATCACTAATAAATAATTTTGAACTTTAATGTAGGCATCTAACTTTTCTTAAAATATAAACATGTCACATTTACACTACGTTTTCATTGTAGCCGAAATGAGGTTATTTCGAAATTAGCTCATTTGGAACGTCAAATTTGTATAGGAAATAACGTTCAAAATGAGCTTATTTCGAAAATACCTCATTTTGGGTCCAATGAAAACATAGTATTAGGCGGTCACCGAGCGGTCATAACTTAAGTGCCTCATAAACCTATTCACCAAACATAGTGAACATTTACGAGCGCTCGCAAAGGTTATGAGTGGTTTCAACCACTCCTAAGTTATGAGCGCTCTCCCCGAAAAATTGTCTGAAAACAATTGAAAGCAATAAAACGTCTATTGATACGTTATTTGATTTAATACACCCAATTTGCCATAATGGTATTTCTGGGTATTTCTATGTTGTCACAGCTCACGATCAGCTTATGTTATTATTTTCTGTTTCAAGTGAAATCATAATTAAAGCATTCAAAAGAATTATTTTTAGATGATAATAGAAAAAACATAATATTGTAATAGTAAATTCTTTAAAGATTATATTATACCTTTTTATACAAACAAAATTAAAAAGCGTTTTGGGTTTATTGATATTCTTTTGGCGTTGGATAGGCATCCAGCTATCTATCGTTTCCAAAAAACAGTTTAATTTTACAGTTTGGGAATGTTTGGTTGGCTCTCTTTTTCGAACATAGAAAAATACCTATGAGTGGTTGGTGAATAGCACAAATAATTTTCAAATTATGAAGCTCATAAAGTTAAGAGCAGTTTATGAGCGCTCGGTGAATACCAGCCTTAGGGGCCAGTTATAACTATCATTGAAAACCATCATTGAAAATATTAATTGTCAATTTTGAGAGGTTTCGAAGAAAAAATAAATGATTATTTTGATGCCAAAGTAAAGCTTATTGACTTTCTAATTATTTCTAGGTAAAACGAAATTCAATTTTGCACAACTTTTCTTATAAATTGACTTTTAATTTTTCAATGATGGATCATTGAAAAAATTAAAAGTTACGCTCTGGGGAAGATATGGTTCAAAATGAATTTTTTTGGAGGAGAAATAATTTTGAAGTCGTAAGCTATATTTCTGCATTAAAATATTGAATGATTAAATTTTTGAAGGGTCTCAAAATCAACAGCTAACTTTTTCAATGATGAATTTCAATGATAGCTATAACTGGCCCCTTAGTGTCGCACTATCACCATTTCTTTAAAAATTTTAAGTCAAAAAACCCTAAATCGATGACAGATCGTGTAAATACACTAAAATTGAAATCAGTCTTTGATGGATTTGAGTCAGCCCAAGGTTTTTTTTTTTTTTTTTTTTTTTTTGAAGACAAAGACTGGGTTAACCCTGGAAGGGCGATAAAATTCTGTGTTTTTTGAAATCTTGACTCGCCCTGAACTCGCCATCAAGTAGATCTAGTTTTTTTGCTAGGGTGAGTTGAGGTAATGAACAAATAGTGTCAAATTATCATTAGTTGTGAAGTTTTTGTTGTTTTGGACTCGTGTTTTTCAGGAAATTGTGTATTTTGGAACAAAAAGGGATTGAAAGGAAAATTGATAAAAATAGAAAATGGAAATGTTTGTCGTTATGAATTGTAATTGTATAACGGGTGAATGCCCCTAACTAACTTGAACTTTAGAAGCGGCACCAAGAGCCGCGTTGGGTGTTTTTTGAGTATTCACAAACTCAGAAACGAAGGTAGTGTTAGCGCAACACTAAATATGAAGTGTAATTCAGGAAAAGTTAACAACTCAGATAGGACAATTAAGACAATAAAAGAAGGCTCTTTATAATGTAGCACCAATATATTTTAAGTTTAAAAGAAGATACCTACCTAGTTTCACGCTTTAAATATATTTTCGCGCTAAGTTTTTTAATAGAAAAATTGTATCTCGAAAATTATAATGAAAGTGTATGAAAATCGAGATCGAAAAAGGGTTGCGAAATAATTCACCAGATTCACCAGTAAATGTTACATCTATTATAAAATTTATCACTCATACATTTAAAAGTCTGATTCAAAAATTGCGGGTTTGTTACAGTCATATCTTATCGGTGTACTATTTATATAAAAGCTGTATTTTGGTATATCCTGCTTAACAAATACTTACAGGAAAAAAAGAATAACAACTTTTTTTGTTATTTGGAATAATCACTTTTTGCTTAAAATTGTTTGCGTACGAGTAGTATTCATTTTTTTTCTGAGCTAGCCTTATTAGCCTAGGAAAGATAGGAAATTTAATATGGGAAACCGGGGACAAATTAATTCATGAAATTTTATTGCTGGTATCGAAACAGAATTTTATCGTCAACAACATATCCAAAGTCCTCCAAAATCCCTGAATTGACTTTTTGTGTAGGCACAATTTAAGAGGTGGAGAGGGGAGGGAGGCGGGAATTTGTCAAGCTGAATAATTTTTTGTAATACAATCTATTCATATGACACATGTTTTTAGGGTGCTTTTAAACGTTGATTCTAAAGAAATCAAAACTGAAAAGATACATGTATCCTGTGGAAAGTTAATGTCATTTTTATGGAATGATCACTTTTTTTTTTAAAGTACAACAAGTAATATATTACCCAAAACCATTTTAAAATAATGGGATATTAATGAAATTTAGTACAATCGTTTCATCTGGCATGCTTAACAAGAATCAAAAGAGTCCCCAAAAATATCTTTGGTTAAAGGGTGTTTTTTTGACGGAGATATGCAAGGGAGTAATTATTACCATACCATCCATGAACATATTCTGACACTTATGAAATTTGCTAAAAATATTAAATATATATTGGCACCCAATGATCAAAAGAGTCCGTACAAATATCTAAGGTCCAAGTGTGTTTTTGGGGGTGTAATGTTTGATCTGCTTAACGGAAAAAACAGTCATTTCTGTTTCAAAATTAATCTAACTTTTTTAGGGTGCTTGTATCAAATTGATTTTTCCTTTATTAGATTCGGCGTTAAAAAATACCTTAAAATCATGTATCATATGTCATCATGTACCATCTCGATTACACGAAAATACAATTTTTCGTAAGAACTAACATTTTGCTCCGTATAGGGCAGGTCAAACATAAACTCTCTAAAAAAAACTCTTTGGATCAAGTTATTTTAATGGTGTCAAAACTTATTCATAGACGATATGGTAATAATGACGCACTAACATCTCGGCCTCAGAAAACACCCTTTCACCACAGATATTTTTGGGGTATCTTTTGATTCTTATTAAAAATGCCAAATGAAACATTTAAACCAAATTTCATTAAAATCGCATTATTTTAAAATGGTTTTGGGTAATATATTACTTGTTGTACTTTAAAAAAAGTGATCATTCCATAAAAATGACATTAACTTTCCACAGGACACGTGTATCTTTTCAGTTTTGATCTCCTTAGAATCAGCGTTAAAAAGCACCCTAAGAACATCTGTCATATGATTAGATTGTATTATAACAAATTTTTCAGCTTGACGAACTCCCGCCTCCCTCCCCTCTCCACCTCTTAAAATGCGCGGATTTTGGGAGACTTTGGATATGTTGTTGAGGATAAAATTCTGCGTCGATACCAGAAATTAAATTTCATGAATTAATTTGTCCCTGGTCCGATCCTATCTTTCTTAGACTATATATACACACCCGCAAAATACTGCATAAAATAAAATTGTAAATCGGTACAAGTTGTCTAAAGTAAGCACAAAATCACGACCTTCCATGATTTAAAATAATCAGAAAACCAAAAAAAGTAGCACGCGAACCCTGATTTTAAAGCTCGTGTTTTCTTCTTTGAACAATCACGTTCAACGATTCCAATACATTTTTATAGGCTCTATGACTGATCAAATATCTTGCATGTTTCTAACACCCGACGACGAAATTTTATTTAATATTTGGTTGATCATAAATTATACAGTTATATATTCACTCACCAAAAAAATTTGAACGAAGTGCCTAATGGCTTGGTCGACTTGACATATTTCAGTTCATGTAAGTCAAAATAAGTCTTTTTTTAAAATAACTGCTACACGCAGGAAAAAACTGAACGCTAAAATGTATAAAATAAAATAAGAGCTTTTCATAAATTTAATATTTTTTTGAACAAAATAAAACTTCGATTCCTTCAACCGTTTATTTTAAGTTCGTATCGTCAGTGTTTTTTGAAAGACCCCACTGTGTATTGCTTTATAACACCATCTCTTGTTATCTTTTTATTAGATGTATTTTTGTTCATTTGTTTTATTTGTCGGTTTTATCCCTTTAAACTTAAGTTTCTCAATTATTATTATGAATATATTTTTTTTTTCTAAATATGTAGGTAGGTACTCTTTTTCTGCTGCAGCTAATAAATGATTGCAAAACCTTTTATCTTGGTTTAATTTTAAAAGGGTAAATAGATATTACAATGTGATTACAATTAAACTGTAATATGATGATGTTTTTAATAGTGCAGTTTTATATAGTTACACAAATTGATTAATTGCAATTTTTCGCTGACGTTTATTATGTCACGTACGAACAAGTGAAAACTAGGTTAGCTACACTCTGAGCCATATAATTCTAACAAAATAGAATTAGATTTGTGGAGTTCTCCCATTAGGTATTTTATACTTTAACTATCTAGTATACGTATATACATACGTGTATATAAGTAGCTTCATAAACATATCTGTGGTGTTTGCTTTTGACGCCCCACTTTACATCGAGCTAGTGCCTTAGACGATTTGTCCGATTTGTTACAAATTTGGTAAAAATATGCATTCAATTTTAAATTAATGATTCCCTTATTTTTGAAAGAGATTTTCCAACGTTTTAATACAAATTTCATTGCCTTTGCCTTAAAAATTCGTTTAGAGAGTAAACACTGAGATGATTCCTTATTTTTGTATAAACTCAATGCTTATACAGCTATAATGCTTATATACAGTATCAGATGATCCTACTGTCGTACCTGGGCAAAACGCATCTTGGTGTTAAGGGCATCACACCAAAAACATAAATATTAAAAAAGAAGCCAAGTTCTTCTATATACAAAAACCTTTGCGTAACAAGTCAGCCGTAAAAAGTAGTGAGATCTAAAATTACGCCAAGTTCTAAGTTTATTAATGTTAAATATCAAATAATTTTGTAGAATAATATGGAATAACCTCAAAATCATCAGAGAAATCTGTTATTTATTGATTACTGACTTAAATTCCGGTTGTTTACTTGGCAAGTTTTCTTTTATTATCTAATTACTCAATTTTGAAATTTGCCAAGTAAACCAACTCCATTTAAGTCAGTAATCATAAAATAACAGTTTTCTCTGATATTTGTAGGTTCGTCGATATTACTCTACTTAAAATATTTGATAATTAACATTAATAAACTTAGAATTTGGCGTACTTTTAGATCTCACTACTTTTTAAGGTTAACTTGTTACGCAAAGGTTTTTGTATAAAGAAGAACATGGCTTCTTTTAGAACTTTATGTTTTTGGTGTGATTTCACTTTTTTTTTGCAAAGATTCTTTTTATCAGGAAAAGTGGGTGGAACAATCAGAGCCTCATAAGGAAAATTAAGTTTTTAATTTATGCCTTTTGAATATTTTTTTTTTTTTTTTTATATATTAAGCGCGTGCAAAAGGGGTTGTGACTACCCTTAAGATGATATACACAGCACGAGCGATTAGGTAGATTGGAGGGGATTTAAAAGGAGATACCGATGCACATTGGTTTTGAACGTCTGTAGATCACAATGGGAGGGGAAAATTGAGCTGGGTAGAGCATTCCACATTCGAGTAGTGCGACTAAAGAAAGAATCTCTGTACTTAACAGTACGTCCGAAATTGGGCTCAAGGGTAAACTGATGGGCATTCCTAGAAACGCGAGTATTACGGTTGAATTGTTTAAGGGGAGGAATGCAACTGGCTATTTCACTAGAGCATTGTTTATGGAAATAACGGTAAAATAACGAAAGACATGAAACATTTCGACGGTGCTCAAGAGATGAGAATGTTTCCGTTATAGTTCTTTCACCTATCATTTTAAGAGCTCTCTTTTCAATTCTATCCAATAAACTCAAGTGGGTTATTGGAGCACCTGCCCAAATGTGAGAGTTATACTCATGTTTTGGACGAATAAAGGCTTTGTAGATCACAGCCAGATCAGAAGGGGAGAAAAATTTCTTGCATCGACGGAGAAAACCTAAACACTTAGCAGCATTTTTGGCGATGTCGAATATGTGGTCGTTCCATAAAAGATGGTCTGTGACACACATACCGAGGACTGAAAGCTTTTCGGTTTCCTCAATGCAAGTGCCACTCATGGATAGTGGCATGAGGGGTGGGTTTCGTTTTAACGACAGTAGACAGCATTGAGTTTTTGAAGCATCAAATTCTACACGATTTTTTATTCCCCATTGGACAATGCTGTCGAGATCAGAATTTAATGAGCTTATCATACGCTGCCGTTCAAGTTCCACATCCGAAGGACATGGATGTGAATCTAAGAACGAATATGCAAAGCTGAGGGTACTGTCGTCAGCGAAACAATTTAATGGATTAGAAGTTTCAGATAAAAGATCGTTTATGAATATAAGGAAGAGAGTCGGAGACAGAACGGAGCCCTGGGGCACACCAGCATTTATTTTGTGAATTTCAGACTTGAAACCATCCAATACAACTTGTATTGAACGGTCCGAAAGGTAATTTCTAATCCAACGAAGAAGAGATTCATCCATACTAAATGCACGCATTTTCGATAAGAGAGCTTGATGCCAAACTCTATCGAATGGTTTAGAAATATCAAGCGCAATAATCTTACTTTCTCCAAAACGATGTAAAGATTTGTGCCACTGTTCGGTGAGATATACCATCAGATCACCAGTGGACCTATTGCTACGAAAGCCGTACTGCCGGTCATTAAGAAGCTTTCGTTCTTCGAGATATTTCTTTAGCTGAAAATTAATCAGCGTTTCCATGATCTTGGAAAGAAGG
The DNA here is from genome assembly GCA_949320155.1 of Melangyna quadrimaculata. Lineage (NCBI taxonomy): Eukaryota > Metazoa > Arthropoda > Insecta > Diptera > Syrphidae > Melangyna > Melangyna quadrimaculata. Next base: position 49,012,844 of record OX439484.1, read on the forward strand.
GACGTAAGTGCAATTGGTCGATAGTAAGAGGGGGAAGAAGACACGCCTTTTTTAGGGACAGGCTGGACAAATGCTGTTTTCCATCCACTCGGAAAGAGACCAGTAGAGTAGGACAGATCGAAAAGCTTACGCAGTGGTTTTGCCAGCGTTGAAGAACACCTCTTCAGAACAATGGGACGGATATTATCCGGGCCAGCGGATTTGTGTACATCGAGATCTTTCAGAACTCTGGCAACTGCACGAGTGCGGAAGAAGATTTGTCCCATAGAATCATTTGCGCTCTTAAGTACAGGAGGAGTCACAACACTTTCAGGCAGCGACGAATTAACAGCAAACTGTGCTGCAAGCAAATTGGCTTTATCGAGTGAGCTGACAAAAGGAGTATCGTTGAAGACGAGTGTTGGAACCGAGGACGAGGTGGTATTTCGTATGTTTTTTTACAAATGACCAAAAATTTTTACTACCTTTGGGACATTGTAGAATTTTTTGCCGTAATTTTTGATCATGTAAAAATTTGGTTCGTCGAATATGAACGTTACAGGTCTTTCTAGCTTGTTGAAACTTTTTCCGGTTTTCCTCAGTAGGGTTGGTTTTATAACTTCGGAAGCTTACTTCTCTAACCCTAATAACCTCCTTACAGCTCGAATCAAACCATGAGTTTTCTTTGTTTGATAGATTTCACCCTATTCGGGATAAATTTCCTCATTCCACAAAGAATTAAGTTTGTAATCATATCTGCACTGGAATCTACGTCACTATCGAGGAAGCATAGTGACCAGTTAAAGTTCCTGAAGAAAACATTGAGACCGTCCCAGTTGGCTTTCTCGTACTGCCAAACGGTTCTCTTGGGAGTTTTTTCCTTAACTGTGTTTTGGTGGCACAAGAAATTCGCAGATATGACACAATGGTCTGATGTGCCTAGAGGCGATAATACACTTATAGTGTATTTATCAGGGTCAGAGGTAAGAAACAAATCTAGAGTGTTGGCGGATTGACGTGCAACGTCAGGAATCCGAGTAGGCTCGTCGACCAGCTGAGTTAGGTTGTTTATCTCAGCAAAAATCTCGACATACCTTCCTTCGGGTGTTGTCTGACCCGAATAGCGTAGCCACGAAGAATTATGTTCATTGAAATCGCCCGTAACAACGATTTCACTGTGCGGAAAATGGGAAATAATTCTCTGGATGGAGTCGGATAGTGCATCGAATTCTTTGGAAGCCGAATTACTATCCAAACTAGAACTACGATAAATAAAATAAGTGTGGATGATGCGCTTATGGATGGTGAATTTAAACCACATGAAATTAAAGTTCGTATTCAAACACGAACCATATTGTGGTTGAAGCTAATAAGCAACATTATTTCGAACATACACGGCGAGACCATGATGTGGGAAAAATAGAGGCACTAAGCTATAACCATGTAGGCTGAATTCCGAGTGGTCGGTATTTTCTGGGTTTCACTTAGTGCCAAAACAGCTGGCCTGTTTTTCACAGTATGGACATATGCAGCACAAAAATTCTGCCTCAGTCCCCGAATGTTGCTGTAGTCAACCCTAAATTCACCCACCATTACAATAAACAGACATAAAAAAACAAATCAGACAGTTATCTATGCTGACATCAAGTTTGGGCCCACAATGACTTCACAGTACAATACTACTAGTGTTATGCCTAAAAAAGCAGTGTACTGATCCGCCCCTGGATACACAAAATCAATAACAGCAATTTATCTGATATGCTTTGGCTTAGTCGATTACGAGCATTGTATGAATGTTGCACACACTACATATAATGACGAAGCCAAAGCACTGTGAGTGATGTGGGAAGGAGAGATAGGGAAATTTTTACTATATATATATGTATATGTATATATGTATATGTACTATAAGTCTTACCACTCTACCAATTTTCATAAATCAGAAGTGTTCTATAATAATTGTTAAAAAGTGGGTGGATGCCACGCCCTGCATGAAAAATTTCACAATTTCAATTTTTTCTTTTTATACACCTGAAAACCAACCGCTCTACCAAATTTCATAATTCTGCACCAACCGGAAGTGCTCTCAATAGGTATATTTAATATTAATTCCGCGAAAATGGGTGGTCGCCAAGCCCACTGAATGTAAAATCTCAAATTTTTAATTTTCCCATTGTTCGCATGTCAAGTCTAATCACTCTATTAAATTTTATCATTCTACGACGATAAGAAGTTCTCCACTTATGTAGTTGATATCAATTCTGAAAAAATGGACGGGTGCCACGCCCCGTTAAGGGAAAATCTAAAATTCAAATTTGTTTCTTTGTTTTGCTTTAGTAAATTTCATACGACAATTAAAAAGGCTCAAAATAATTTATATTAATTCTATGAAAATGGGCGGGTGCCACGCCCCTCATTGAAAATCTAATTTTTTTTATTTTTGTATATGTACTTATTACAGGACCAACCTTTCTACAAAATTTCATTATTCTGCAAAAATCTGAAGTGATCCATATACATACATAATTAATAACTATTCTGAGAAAATGGGTGGATGCCACGCCCCCTGAATGTGAAAACTCAAATTATAAATTTCTTTCTTTGTTTTTACTTTAAGTCTTACACCTCTACAAAATTTCATCATTCTGCAATAGTCAAAAGTACTCCAAATAACTTATATCAATTATATGAAAATGGACGGGTACCACGCCCCCTTAATTTTACTTTAAAATCAACAACTACAATTTTTTTTTTAGTTATATTAAACATAAACCAAAACTGATTTTTCAGGAATTTTTTCAGAATTCCGAAAAATGCCGTGAATTGAATCGCACAAAATTTGTCCGCTCTCAACTTCTTCACATCGAAAGATAACCCGTAACCAGAAACAATTTTAAACTAAAATTGAGGCTGACGCATTTCAAATTTTTTTTTTTGAAAAATAAATTTGACATCACCTTAGCTTCAATATTATATTAATTTTAGCGAGAACAAACATGATGCTGAAAGACAGTGGTGTCATATTAGACCCGACTCATCGGACTTTTTTAAATTCTCAGTATGAGCTGCACATATAATATGTATCTCTTTCTCGATTGCATCTGAATATCTCGTAATTGGCTTTGTGTATTTTATCATAATTTTCTAATTCGGTACTTCTTAGTAAAACTAATAAACATTGTACTTTAAAGTTGTACCTATGAATAATTTTTTTTAGGAAAAAATTAAATCCAAGAACATTTCTATTTTTTTCATTTTCGCCTTAGTTTGACCCTGTAAAAGGGTGTTTGCTTTTTAACTTGTTTTTATTAATTTCTCGTTAAATATATTAAAGTATTATCCGACCATTACTTCACACTGTCAATGTCTAGCTTCATTCTAGTTGTTACCTACAAGAGCAAGTTAGTGCGATGCACCAATAAGATCAGGCCTGTTTAAAGTTGTTAAATGTGTTTAATGTCGTAAAAGGTTTGTTTTTGTTAAATTTTTCGATTATTTTTGCAACAAACGCTTAGGAATTGAATTTATATAATAATTTAACTTAACGGTTAAACAATTAATAGGTTCGATCAAAGTTCAACATATTTTTAAAACACAAATATTATAAGGCACCTTCTGTTATAAGGTTGATGAACTTGGGTAAAGGTCCAAAATATGTGCTCCTCTCGGTTCGTTTTCAGCAGCACAATATTTGTATTGTATTGTTTTTTACGCTATCGTACGTAGCTGATAACAGAGCAATGAGATTTTTGTAGAACGCAATTATATTTTAATAAAAAAATATATTTAAAAAGGGTTGGTATCTACTCTTTATCTACGATGCACACAAATTGTAAGAATTTATATCGTTTAACCTTGTTTGTTCGCAAATTAACTGCGAGAGTGAGTTTTTTAGGGCAGCATGTTGATAAATTGTTTCATTTCTAAATTAAAATGTATACTAATTTACTTAAATTGGATTTAAAGTTAAATAAAGTTTGGAAGTTTTTTATTTATTTTCAATAATTCAAGTATAAAAAAAAAAAAAAAAAGTGTGCGTCGGCCGGGAATCGAACCCGGATCAACTGCTTGGAAGGCAACTATGCTGACCATTACACCACCGACGCAACTGAAAATCAGTGTTGTTAATGTCGATTTTGTTAGGCAAAATATATGCAAGAAAAAGTGTATTAAATGTATTTATTTATTATTTATTAATATTATATTTTTTCTTATCTCGATCAAGCCCACATCATGCTCAATCTTTTTGTCACACCTTATGTAAATCACCCTAATTAGTAGGATTATTTTTCGAAATTACGAAATTAGAAAGAAGTACAATTTTGTTTTAAGCTTTTAATGAAGGCATTTTCAAGTTTGAGAATAATTTCTTAAGAACCTTTCATTAAAAAGAAGATAATAGGTACTTTAAAGGGTGTAGGCCGCATATCTAGTTTAAATATAAAAGTTCGTTTTCTGTATCGTGATCTAGCTGTAAATCGCGTTTTAAGAGAAATATATGTCAATTTTGAAAAATTGTTTTTTCATATCGTCCGATATATCGATTGAATAAATGCATCGATCGCTAGATCAAATTACGCGAGATGGAGGAAGCCAATTTAAAAAACGTTACCCGGTCAACTCAGCTGCGGGAAAATGTAACGATCCCAAAAAATGCGGCTCATAGAAGAGCAATTCGGGTGAAAAACATACGTTCGCTTTCCAGAAAGCGAAACACTTTCACAAACAGTTTCGGAAAGCAGAAAGCGTTTTCTGAAAGTAATTTGCTTTCTTGAAAACGCTTTCAGGAACTAGTAACACAGTGAGAGTATTTTTTGTGAAAGTGTTTTCAAGAAAGCAAATCACTTTCAGAAAACACTTTCAGAAAAGTATTTTTCGAGTCTTCACACTATAAAAGTTTTGCTTTCAGAAAGACGGCACCTTTAGGCTCTAGCTCTATGTTTAGGAGGGACAGTCTAACGACGGACTGATGGACACCATGTTGAAAATCACTTTTTTGTACTTTTTCATCATCGTAATGTTAGTTTTGATTAAAACCTACAAATTGTTTTTGACACGAAACCAATACTTGCAAGTTTTTCGCAGATAAAATCTTCCTTTCTTTAATTTTAAAGAAATGCCATGAATTAAAAAAACAAAACACTTTGACAGTTTAAGAAATTATTCCCACTGAGTGTATACAAGGTAAATAATCTTTGCATTGGAATTTGTCAAACTATGCATTTTGAAAGGGGTTGGGGTCAAATTTCCGTTGAAGTCAAATTTCTTTTTCTTTTCTTTTTCAAAACTCTGCTTTTCAACATTCAGCTTTTAAAAATGCTGTTTTACAAAATTCTGTGAACAATAAAATAAAAGTTTCATAAATGTAAAAAATTACACGCGTTTTTAATTTTCAAAAAGAGAACAGACTTTAGCCAAATTGGGTTCGTTAAGCGAGTAGAAAGTTGATATAATATATTGCTCTGTGGCTTTACTTAAATGTTGTTCTTTTTTGTTAATGAGAATATACATACATTACTATTTGTTTTTATTTATTTGTTACATCGTTAATAAATGTTTCTTGCTAAAAAAAAGGAATAAGCTGAATACTATTTTTATACATACTATCAGTATTCTGAAAAGCAGAATTTTGTAAAACAGAACCGAAAAAATCAGAATTTAGAAACATTGGGCAGAATTTCGAAAAGTAGAATTTCAACCCGCTCCTTTTTCAAAGCATGATCCCTTAGGCTAGAATGTCTAAGATCCAGCTCTTGGAGAACTGCGTGCCTAGTGATTTATATTTGCAACTAATATGTCATTGTTCAATTGTTAGTTGTTGGCAGGGATTGAGGGAACCTCATATTGTTCTTACAGAATCAGGCGTGGAATCGGCTAAGCTGATTTGATTATCAATTTTTGTTGATTGTCGTTTTTAAGATAGCTGTTCCTATCAATTTTATAGACAAAGAAAGAGAGAGCAATAGTCAGAACGACAATCAAAAATTTGATAATCAACTATCAACTTAGCTGATTCCACCCCAGAATATCGACTTGCTTCCTTTTGAAAGTATGAGCTTTTTGGCTAAAGTCTCGAAAAGCTTAGGTCGGATCTGAATTTAATAACGCATCAAAAAAATAAAGTAAGACCTGGCTTCTGCTACAGAAAAATTATATTTTGTTTTTGCTTTGTGAATTTATAAAAATGAATTAAAAAAATACGTACACGCCGTAGTGCACCATTTTGTTCGTCACATGAATCATACTTCTTGATACATACAATTTTATTTTTTCGGTGTGAAAAGTGATATTTTTAGTTCGTGTTTATTCAAATATGATTCACGAGTTTGTGTGATTTTAAGTCATTTTGTATAAGGAACAGTGTAGGTATTCAATTTTTTTAAAGAAAAAATAAATCTATTGCGCTATATGGCAGCAACCCGTTCAAGATAACCTAAAGCCAAAATTTAAAATGTTCCTTACTTAAAAATGCATCATCTAAATGTGAAGCATAAATGTGAGTCAAGGGCGCATAGTCGTGAATTCTGACGGAAGTCATGCCGAAAAATAATTTTTAGTCAGTCTCTCCATCATCGTTATGTTAAAGGAGAATGCCAAAAAAAAACCCAGAGTCGATAAGAAAAACACATATCGTCGCTATTTAAGAAAACCGGCATAACTCAAAAAACACGATTTTTGAGCTAATCGACTTAAAACAAATTCTATATCTTTCTGTCAAACTGCCATTACTGTAGCACTTCGGAATCCCGCTAGATGGACTTTGGTCCAATTGGCACATCTTTCGTTTTTATTGTTTGTTTATGATGAACAATGACATAATTTAGTTTCTGCCATTTGTTTGAGGTGAACGGAAGTGTTTTTTATGTGAAAAAGTGGCATAATTCGTGTTGTGTCACAGATTTATCGATAAATTTCAGCGAAAAAAGAACTCTTGTGTTGGGCTAGTTTTCGCAATTAAGTAAGTACAGTTTTATAACATATTTTATGTTTTAAAACAAAATGCTTCACTTTTCCTGATAAGTTTAAAAAAAACTGTGTTTTGCAATGGCACTTTTCAAACTTATGCCGTTTTTCTTTATAATGTTTTGGACTAATAATATCAAATAAATTTTACTTCATTATGTTTTATGAAGTTATGCCAATTTTTCCTTTTGCCAACGGAGTGTTAAACTAACTCCAAAATAAAAAAAAGCTTATGTGAATAACATAATTTTTTTCTTTAAAAATGACTTAATTAGGAGAGGGTCTTGGAAATCTTTTGTTTTTATACCTTTTTCATACATTTTTTAATTTATTTTGTTGAATTCCAATAAATAAAATATTAAAGTAGCTAACCTACTGTTAAAAAAAAAAACAATAAGAAAATTATAAATATTAAAAAACAATAAAACAATGAAAAATCGTATGACTAAAAAACTTTAAACTCATTTTCTGAAGAATCAAGTTTTTTGAGTTATGCCGGTTTTCTTTTAGAGCGACGATATATGTTTTGAAAGCGCATTGACTGCAGATATCAAATATGAAATTATTTTCTTAAATAGTGGATAAGATAAAAATCTTAAATTATTTTCTTTAAAAGCTATCCCCGGGACTGGCTATGACTATTTATTTATTTTTAATATTAAATTGTTTTTTTCATGTATACAACATGATTGAGGGCAGTACAGAAAAGAACAGGTATTGATTACAAAACATACCTACATAAACACTCTATACATGGTAATCCGGCAAAGTTTCGTAAAACAAAGTTTATTTTTCAAAAAAAAAAAAACTGATTTTCATAAGGCAATGCTCAAAAATACAAGGTTTTGAAAAAAAAGTTGTTACAAGCATGGCGGACGCTATATTTTTTTTTTTTGGAATTTGAGCTAGCAATAGCCAATAGAATAGAAAGCTATAGGAGGAAATACATGTGCCTTGAATGTTGCATTCTTTTAATGCGAAAATGTGTTAACTGCTATAAATTGGTACATTACTAGTCTCGTCAATATATTAAAAGTACTCTTATCCAAAAAAGAAACAGCTAAGAAAATACGTAATACCTTATGAAAACAAAACATTTCGGAATTTTACCGTTGCCGTTTAAAAATTCTTAGTTTTCCAGTTTTCGTTTTCATTTCGGCGTTTTAAAGTTACATAGCAAGGAGAAAAGGCAGGTCTTTGTTATTCATTAGTTTAACAGTATGCGCACATACTTTTTCGTTAAACTGTTGTCCGGCATGCTTAGGTAGGTAACTACTTTTTTTAGAAACTCTTGAGTAACGGTATGGGTGATAACCACTATTTTATGAATGAAGACAGAATCATCTTGTGGCTGCTGATTTAAGTGACTGGTGGTGTACCTATTTAATAACATAAATCAACCACAATATGGAGATGTGTCACTTTTTACTTTTTTTTACATGAAGAAACACTGTGTTTTTAAAAACTTTAAATTGTCATATCCAGTCCCATGATAGAACTAAAATTGCTGAATGACAGCTTAAGAACAGACAAAACAATGCCAAAGAAAGGAAAAAATTAGTCCGACGCTGAAATTTGGTGTGATCATTTAAACCAAACCTTTTCCAAGTTATTTTCAGAAACCCCATTTTCATGACTTTTGAACCCTTGTAACTAAGATAGCGTTCCTCGGATCGATGAGGAACTTTCTCAGTCTATAAAGAGTCCCATTACCAATGTTCATACCAAATTTCAGCCTCGAACTATTTTTTTCCTTGAAAAAATCTAATTTTCCTTCACAATATAGATCTGCTACAGTTCTAGATGAGCTTGAAGAAAAATTTTATTTTGAAAATAATAGTTTTTGAAAAAATTATATTTGAATTCAAAATTTTGGGGACAAAATTACAAAAGACTGCATCACGACCTTTTTCTCAAAAATGTACGTAGTTTATTAAATATCGAAAAATTTGGTTCATGTAAAATAAAGGTTTTTTTTTTATTTGAAGTCGAATTTAGAAAAAAAAACTAAATGAGTCATATTTGAGAAAAAAATTGGTATTACGGGGATAACTTTTCCAGAAAATGATTCCATATTTGTTACCTACAATTGATGTCCTTTCAAACCATGTCACATTTCTTAATCGACTCTGGGTATTTCGGCTATACATTTTTGGGAATTTTATTTCGATTCGATTTTTTTTTTATTTTAAAATGTTCAGTTTGAAAATACTTTGTTATTGGACTTGAAATAGCTACCAAAAATAATTTAGAAAGTTTTGTATTTGTTTTTTAAATTCATTTTCAGTTATTGTATTTAGAAAACTACCCCTCTCGCTTAGAGGTGGGAAAGAAAAAATTATTGTTGATTTTGAATCATATATTTGCATTATTGTTTTCAACTTCAAGAAGCTTTGTTTCACACTGCTTTCCTTTTTAATTAATTTAAAATAAAGATTTTTTTGATTAAAACAATGAATCTTGAGTTGAGTGAAACTGACAAAAACGTTACAAAACCTTACTTTCTTTTCAAATTGTATTTCTTGCCTTTTCCCACCTAACCGATATTTAATTTTTTTGCTGCATCTTATGCAAATGTCCACAGAAAAATAGCGCTACAATTGGCAATTAATGTTTCTATTCATAAATTCCAAAAAAATTATAAATCTTACACAGCCTTCATTATTTCTTCGATCAAGAAAAGAAAGCAACAATAAAAAAAACATAAATAAAAAGTTTCGTCAACAAATAAGCTGATTGTACAGATGTTAAAACCAAACAACTAAATTCAAGGTAAACGCTCTGCTGTTAAAAGAAGGCAAGATTTGAAGGCTATCTGACTTTTAAAACATACACAAAAAAAGGTATTTATTTACTACGGTTTTTCAGTGCTGAGTTGAAGTTAAACCTAACTAAATCACCAAATTTAGTGAGTCAACTTTGGGTGAACTCAAAAAATAATTATGATATTTTTTCTTCCGTGTTTTAAGGCATTCTACATTCATCATAACGTAAAAAAAAATAACGTAACTGTTAACAGATCTTTTTCGGAGATAGCTAGCTCGGGTTTAACTCAACACTGAAAAACTGGACCTAAGTATATTTATTTAAAGATTTTGGAAAATTAGAATATTACTTTATTATTTTTCTTTCAAATTTTAATTTTGGGATCTTTATCAATTTCTGGGGGAAATTAGTACACATCATATTTAATCTGCGGATCAATACTTTAACTCACGGATTATGGTTGATTTACTGAGGTTTAATGATTAGCGGGAATTTTGCCGGTATGACAAACTTATTCTGAGCACTGGTTAAATCTCAATTAATTCAAACAAAAAAACCAGAGAGTTAATATCTTTTGAACAGAGGCAAAACTACAACTTTCCAACTATGGCCCTAACGAAATTGAATGGATTGTGATTAATTTTTGCGAAGCCAAATCCATTTCTACTAAACGGCACAGACATTCGATGAAGACGTAATTAAACGTCAAAAACAAAATTATTATTATTTCGTTATCATTTTAGCTATAGTCTCTAGATTACACCATGATATCTCCTTTAAACATTGAAGACAACACACGACAAGAACAATCTTCTTTAGGTTCAATAATAATCTTAAGATCCCTTTGATAAATCATTTGTTAATCTACTAAAAAATACTCGTATAACCTTCAAGCTAATATGATGACGAAAGTAATTTGTATAGCTTAGAAAACAAAAAAAAAAAAAGATGAAGTTTAAACTACTATGGGGGTAATCAGATTAAATAAAGTAAATACTCATATAGTTTTGAACTTATCAGTATAATCCTTCGGAGAACAATAACAAATTAAGTTATTCAACAAAATTTGTGAAAAACAGATTATTCTTCCAAAAATAAACAAAAATAAATAAATTATAAGTTGTGTAGAAAATACGTTCTTATTGGTCTATCGCTAGTAGAAACGTTTAAAGTTAGGACAATTACTAAATTATGACAACAACATACAGTAACTACATGGAAAATATAACATAGGTTTATTATTAAAACAGGTTTAATATTAAACTACATGGCTGGATCGCACGAACTTGCTCTCTTATTTAACAACTAGAAAAATATAGCTATAATGTTTAAGCTGGAAAAATGCAAGGTTTCTGTCAAGTTTTGGCAAGGCCCTTGTGAGTTTTCAGTAGGGAAAATCTACACGAGGGAAACTTGTCAGATACTTGGCAAGCTCTTGCTGGATTTCAGTATCAAAAATTTAGACGAGCAAAACTTTCCAAACACTCGTGAGGTCCTCCCTAGTAAAAACTTGTTGAGCATGTATATATGTAGTATGTTTTTGTATTGCTGAATTGATGTCTCTTGCAAATTCAGAATCATACGAAACTTTTTTCTGTCTTTCTTTTTCTCTATCACACTTTTTACTATGGGTGTCAGACATCTGTTCTATACCTAAAAAGCAAATACATAAAATCCTGTTCTGTTCTGTTTGTATTATTACAAATATTAGAGTATGAAACTTATTCACTTTCGAAATTGACTGAGAAGCAGAAGATCGACATTTTTGTTTGCCTGACGAAGCAAAAGCGTTCATAATCACCATCAAGAGCCTTGCTCTAGCTTTTGTAAGTCCCTTGACAGAATCCATGCAAAACTCGCCAGTGATGCCTTATGGAAAACTGGATTGTTTTTCAGTGCAGTTAATATTTTTAGAACTGGTCTAAAGATGACATGTACAAAGTTTAATCAAAATCCTAAACGCTGTTTATGAGAAACTTGATAAAACCGAAATCATGGTATGGGAGCTACCCGTTCTAGATGAGCTAAAACAAAAATTTAATCTCTTCCTCTGGGGAATCACATTAAAATGCTCCACACCTAAATTAAAGCAAATCTATTTGTTCATATAGGATCTAGCTCGATGGACATCGGAACGCACAGACAAACAAATCAACACGCGTGCCGACGGCGACGGACGTGAACCTGAAAATCACTCTATTTGACACCTCCATCATCTTATTAATTGTGATTGAAACCTCATAAAAACTATAAAAAAAACATCACTTGACGAAACTTGGCATCACAAAGTACTTTAAAATTATACTACTAGGACACAGATCGCTCTAAAATTTATCTTTTATACAAATTTTTTTCAAAGATAAATTTTAGCGAGGATTTTGGGCGAAAAAAAGTGGTTTTCCTCGAAAGTTTTGGAGTTGTTTTGAAAACTTTTCATTTTAATAGATTTTGGGGTGCTCTTTCCGAGCTTTGCCGCTTACGCCAGAAATAGTTTCTCGCCAATATCTCTTTTCTAATTAGTTAAAAAAAAAAAATAAAAAAGTCTTTGAATAAATTAAAGCTGAGAAAATTTCTCACATTTTATGTCTTATTGATTTTTTTTGTATTCTAAACTATATTTTTTATTATTTTTTTAAATTCAAAAATCCTGTTTTCGAAATTTGACCAGTTTTGAAGTCGCAATATCTTCAACCTGATGTTTTGAACGTAAAAAAGTATCAAATTATTTCTTCTAGAAAATATTAAAATTTACAAAAACAGTTCAAAATATTTTCCGTCAAATTCGTCATTTAAGAGTAAAAGGCTAAAAACCGGTATTTTCGACTTTTTGTGATTTTTGGAAATAACGATATAATAAAAATTATGGCTGCTGCAGATTATGGCTACAAAAATCATTGCCAACTTAAGTGTCCTACTTTGACCACAGCAATGATGCAAACATTGGTTGTTGCACTCAGTTAACATCATGTTTCTTGCCAAAACTATTTGACCGATTTGGAACAAATTTTTAAATTTTGTCTTATAATACTCTAGGCTATTTGATTGCAAATTTTGATTACAATTGAGCAATTTTTGACTTATTTTTGAGCGCTTCAAAATTACTTAGTTTTTCAGAATTTGTGTTTTTACTCATTGTTAGATAGTAACTCAAATATAATTTTAATTTAATGTTGTCTTGTAGAAAATTTTATAACAAACAAGAACATCGTAATTTTAAACTAATGTTGTCTTGTAGAAAATTTTATAACAAACAAGAACATCGTAGATGGTTTTTTCCAAAGTTATAAAGGAAAATTTTGAAAAAAATGGGGTGGTTTTTGCGTTTTTTCACTGTTGCATTTTTCCTGCAGCGAGTTTTTCGAAGTTGCAAAGATAGCTACAGACTACTCTAACATTTCCCAACAACATATTCAAAATGCAGAACTACATCGCACTTTGCGAATTTATTGTCGAATTTGACTGGGATATTAAGCGCGTCTATGTTCCTGTGCTCGTTAAAAATTTTCTACTTTTTTGGGTGGGAAAATATTTTTTTATTTTCTTGAATGTCAGTTGCGTCGGTGGTGTAATGGTCAGCATAGTTGCCTTCCAAGCAGTTGATCCGGGTTCGATTCCCGGCCGACGCACACTTTTTTTTTTTTTTTTTACTACAAGAGATTTTTTGTATCATAAGAAGTTCGGTTTCCCCCTTGTGTTTTGTTCTTTTTCAACTCAATTGAGATAAGCTAAATAGAGTCATCAAATGTTAAGGATGAACAAAATTTTAAATCATCGCGTATCGACTTGGGTCAGTTTGTTGACAGCTAAGCGTCAAATGTGTTTGTTGATCAACTTTGTTTTCAAAAATCCAAAGTTTAAGTTGTTAACCATCGATATGGCTAATCAGCCCGTTTTGGTTGATTAGCGTTAGTTAATTGGAGCCTCTGTGAAAGTCACATACTGAATTCAACCCACTGTAAGCAAACTCGACCTCAGAGTGAAAAACAGCTACCTTATTCATTAATTTTTAATTATAAATACAAACAAAATGATACGCATACGCCCGAGTGTACGTTAAAAAAAAAAATAAGTGTCTCTCGATCGTGTTAAATAATGTTAAATAATGATAAAATGTCACTTTTTGATTAAAGGAAGTGCAGGGAACATCTATTTTGTTTTAAAATAATAAATTTTATAAGTGGTCCATGCTTTTGCAATATAATCAAAAAATGTTGTTCCTCAGTATTTAAACAGCGAGATCTCTGAAATCTACATAATTTGCCTGAACTTGTCTATTGAAATATGACGTGTATTATTTTTATTTTTTAAATCTGTTTAAAATTTTCCACCCCGCACTAATAATTTGTATATGTAACTAGCTGACCCAGAAAACTTCGGTCCGCCCAAATTCGTTAAGGTAATGCAAATAATAATTCCGCGACTGATGGTACATGCTGCTTTATGTATGTAAAGGGTGGTTAAATTTTAAGTACCGATGTTGATCTTGAATAAAACACAAATTACAAACAAAATATCGGCCAAATGGCCGGCGCGACCTCGGCGGCACACGGCGGTAGAATGGGCCAAATTTTCGATGACGCTGAGGCATAATTGAGGTTCTAGGCCGTTAATGTGCCGAATTATCATATCCTTTAGCTCTTTAATTGTTGCTGGCTTATTGACGTTCACCTTTTTTTTCAAATAACCCCAAAGAAAGAAGTCCAACGGTGTCAAATCACATGATCTTGGCGGCCAATTGCCACCACGTGAGATAACACGGCCATTGAATTTGTCGCGCAAAAGAGCATTGTGTTGTGAGCTTTGTGGCAAGTGGCAACATCCTGTTGAAACCACATATCGTCCAAATCCATATCTTCCAATTCGGGCCATATAAAGTTCCTTATCATCTCACGATAGCGAGCACCATTCACAGTAACTGCCTGACCGGCCTCATTTTGGAAAAAATACGGCCCGATGATGCCGCCAGCCCATAAACGGCACCAAACAGTCACCCTTTGTGGGTGCATTGGTTTTTCGACAATCACTCTTGGATTATCATTCGCCCAAATGCGGCAATTCTGCTTATTGACGAATCCACTGAAGTGAAAATGTGCCTCATCACTGAAGATGATGATGCACGATATGCATTATATTCGGGCACATACACGTACAAAGCGGAATGTTTGGCGACACATATACAGTTGACTATGTGAGAAACATCGGAATTCATGATTCATGCCACAAACATTCAGCAATTGTCCTTGCAACTTATTTATTCTTATAGCGAAAGCGAGACGCGTGGGAAACAGAAAACGCTTAAATACGAAAAAATCGACCCGAATAAGCGGTATTCACGAAATTCGCTTTTGAATTTTCGCCTCAAAATCGTCGCTTGAATGATGATTCTTTACAATCAAACGTTACAAAGTTTCGGTGCATTGAGGTTGTGCAAATAACAAATTTCAACTGAGCCGACTTGCAATTCCAAAATATATGGTGGCAAGCCTGGAAAATCCAAAAAATTCAAAAAATCCGTGGGATAGTTTGTAACTTCGTTGTCATCTATCAATGAATCGACGGATTTATGTAAATGTAACTCAACGGACATCGGTGATTTGATTTTGAATGACGAAATTCAAATGATCGACATTCCTGTTTTTTGCAGCCAAAATCACTCGTATGCACTCAGCCAATTAAGGTCTGCATAATTTTAAGCGATATTCGGGAAAACAATGAAAAAAAATAGGTGAAAATTGCGTCGACTTGAATCACGCCATTGCCCTGGGCATCGGCAATAAATTGCCTGGAGAACTTTGCAGCGCACCATCCATTTCGTAAGGCAACTCTTATAATATGTAAGTATACTATGTTCGATTTCAATGTCAATTTCTTCACATATCGCCATTTAAGCAGTCGCCTTCAAGCAAGTGTTCAATTCATTTACCAGTGCTGGAGTTAATCTTGGAATGACAGGCAGCGTTTAACAAGAATCGCGGAACAGCAAAATCATTGCGCCACCGAAATGTTATTCATCATTTCGTTAATCTTTCAACCTGCAATTCAGGGCTTCCAATGTGGATTTTCCAAGTCATTGTGCACTCCTCCTAGATGGTAGTCTTACGTAGCTGCAATACTTTTGCCGTTCATTGAAATTTTGCATTTAGGTATTTTATTTAATGGCAATTTCAATGTAGAATGGTTCGACCGCTTTCTAACAACGTAGCCGCAATCCTATAAGAGGCGAGTACCAAAGCAATCTCAGATCTCGTACGAATTATAGCCAAAATCAGTGAAATCAGGAATTTTTTCCAGTTCCACTGATCAAGGAATAAAATGCCACCGTTGTCTACTGATTGTTTTTGATTTAAATTTGGCACATTTATTCGAACATCTTGTCTTAATGTGACTCGATTGAAATCCATTTCTTGCTCCAATTCTCGATTAGGTAAATGCAAAAAAAAAAAAAAAAATACTATAAAACGGATCTTCCCCGATTCCCAATTAAAAAAAAAGGCTTCAAATAAAGGAGCAAGTGCCAACTGAAAGATAACTCTATCTTACACATACTATTCTAAAGTAAATGAGATAAGAGTACTTTGGTTAAAAATTACAATGAATTACTGTGGTGGAACATGTCCAAATCCTGCTTTATGGTGGCTGCACACTGATTTCGATATTTCATTATTGACCCAGAAAAATTAGAAAAAAAATTGTAAAATCTGAATTTTTGTGGAAAGCTTTATAGCCCAGTCAAATTCAACAACAAATTCGCAAAGCGCGATGTAGTTCTGCATTTTTGATATGTTGTTGGGTAAGTTAGAGTAGTCTGCAGCTAAGTTTGCAACTTCGAAAAACCAGTGCTCGCTGCAGCAAAAATGCAACAGTGAAAAAACGCCATTTTTTCTGACATTTTCTATAACTTTGGAAATATGCAACACAGGAGAAAACCGTCCACTGTAAACTTGTTTATTATAAAATTTTCTACAAGACCACATTTGTTTTTAATTCATGCATGTTATATTTATGTTGCTATCTAACCACGAATTAAAAAAAAATCTGAAAAACTAAGTTATATTGAAGCACTCAGAAAATAGGTCAAAAATTCTCCAATTCTGCAAAAATTTGGAATCAAATAGTCTCTAACGAAATTCAAAAATTCGATCCAAATCGGTCAAATAGTTTTGGCAAGAAACATGATGTTAACTAAATGCAACAAGCAATGTTTCCATCATTGCTGTGGTTAAAGTAGGACGCTTAAGTTGGCATTTATTTTTGTACACGTAGTTGGAACCCTTTACTATGATAAAATATAGTTACAATAATTACATCTTTTTTTAAGAACTTTGGTAGTGAATTTAAAAGTTTTGAAAACGTTCACGAAATTACATATTTACATGCCAAGTGAACAATTTTTGGGAACTTTTAAAATCGCTACTAAAGTTGCTCAAAAAAAGATATAAATATTATAACTTTATTTTATGAAAATTAAGGGTTCCAAGTACGTGAACAAAAATCAGTGCCAACTTAACTATCCTACATTGACCACAGCAGTGATGCAAACATTGCTTGTTGCACTTAGTTAACATCATGTTTCTTGCCAAAACTATTTGATCGATTTGGATCGAATTTTTGAATATTGTCTAGTAATACTCTAGACTATTTGATTCCATTTTTTTTGCAGAATTGGTCAATTTTGTACCTATTTTTTGAGTGCTTCAATTAAAATTAGTTTTTCAGGTTTTTTTTATTCGTGGTTAATTAGCAACATAAATATAACATGCATGAATTTAAAACTAATGTGGTCTTGTAGAAAATTTTATAATAAACAAGTTTATAGTGGACGGTTTTCTCCTGTGTTGCATATTTCCAAAGTTATAAAAAATGTCAGAAAAAATTGGCGTTTTTTTCACTGTTGCATTTTTTTCAAATTTTTCTGGGTAAATAATGAAATATCGAAAACAGTGTGCAGGCACCTTTAAAGCAGGATTTGAAATGTTCCGCCGCAGTAATTCATGGTAATTTATAACCAAAGTACTCTTATATCATTTCCTTTTGAATAGTATGTATTGGATAGAGTTATCTTTCAGTTGCCACTGAAGTCCAAAAAAAGAGGAGCTTTGTTGCAGGCCTAATTTTCCTCGAAATTTCCGAGATATTCTTCCAGAGTGTTCTTCTTTAAACCAGTACAAATCCATCAAACTCAAAATCGTCAAAATTGAACGATCCGTTCTTGAGTTATGCATGCTGAAAAAATAAGTGTGCGTCTAAAGCGCCATCTATTAAGAATTTTCTGATTTATCTTTTTTCAAACGCCTTTGCGGAGCAATCACAACCAAACCCGCAGAAGGAAACGACTTAACCAAATTGTTCCCAGACGTTTTCAAGTTTTAAGCATCCGAAAAAAAACCATGGATCCATTTTTATACGTATATATATATGTATGTATATATATATGTATGTATATATTTACATTATGTAGATGTAGCCTGGCATTCAAGTTTTATTAAAAAACATTTATCTTGAAGATCTGATCGTAAGAGTGTCCGTTATAGTTTTTTAAATTTCCATTTCGAACCATTCCGGTTTAAAATTAATTTTTAGAATCGGATAAGGGTGCTTTCGGAAGCTCGTAAAATTTACCAGACAAACTGAGAAACTGATTTGGGGTGATCTTGCAGTCAAAACATAATAGTTGTTTGAATCGGCGACTGAATTGATTCTGAATGTTCACGCACTCTTATAACAAGTCCATTAGCTAAATTTTAGAAATCAAACTGTTGCGTTACTAAAACTTTTATATGCTTTCTTAGGCTAAAGTCCTCATACTTCATATAGATACATTAATGTTAAATATCGGATTATTATAACTTAAGAGGAAGCTTTTTTATGAGAAATATACGTCCAAATCACTGATTAAGTAAGTAACTGCATGAATACTTTGATTTTTAATAAAAAAAGATAATTTGCACGTTTTTCCATTTTTATTGAAATAAATAAAAAAGAACATCACCATTCCATACAATAAACATGTTGTTTGGAAGTATTTCTTATATTTTAATAATAATTTTATATATTTTGTTGTTGCTGTTTCTATTATACGTTCATCATTATTTTCTTTTGTTTTTAGTTTAATTTATAATTTTGTTACATATTTTTATTTTTACAAAAAAAGCAACACAACGAATAGTCATCTCATTCGGATACGGTGGGAAATTATCTTCACTTCAATGAAACAAAATATTACAAACAAAAAAAACCATTCGAAATTATTAAAAACAAAATTCTCTCTGTTACCAATAAAAATAAGTAAAAAAATATATATATGGCATAAACAATCACCTACTTATAATAATTAGTTTTAAATAATATTAGTTTTGTTTAATTATTTTGTATTATTATTCCATCAATCTCCTTTTTTTTGCTTACATTCTTCTTTGTCACAGGAAATCACATTTAGATATGTTGACATTTAATTAACAGTAAAATTATCATTTTTTATTTTCTTCAATATTTTAGTTATTTACTGTGGTAAACATTCACCTATGTATAAGAACAGTATTATTGTAACTTAAATACGTTTTTGTTTTAAGGATAACGAACATAGCAACTTATATTGAGAACAACTATTTTTTGATTTTATTTTCACTAGGTTTAATACCTGTTTCCCGTTTTGTAATAGTTTATTTAGTATTTTTTTTGTTTAAATTAAAATTAAAAATAAATTAAAAGATTAAAATAAACAATGGCAGTTGTTAATTTAGGATTATACGTCAACATTTAATTTTTACGTTTACTTAATTTTATTGTTAATTTTTTTTTGTTTGCTTTTATTTTTTGGTAATATTGTATTTTTGTATCTAATATTTTGTATATTTCCATCATTTAATATTTACCTATTCTTAATTTTTCAACAAAGTAAAAACTTAAAAAAAAGTTTAAAACTTAAGACGTTCGCATGCAAAATTTACTTAACATATTTTTTCTTTTATAAAATATTGAAACAAAAATATTTAATAATAGTATATCTCTATATTTTTGCTGTATATCAAAACAAAATATTTGTATTTTTAACGTTTTACTCCGAATAAATTCGGAATTGATTTGATTTTCTTTCGGGAACAATTTAAATAGTCTTTGTACATGTCGGAACGTAAGTATCTTGAATAGGAGTCACTCTTCATCAGATGATACACATGCGATGCAGCTACATCGAAACACCAACGATTAGGACCCTGTGCAGAGTTAACAGCATCACGGGCTAGCTCAACTGATTTTGAGTCAACATTAACCGGACACGGGGCATCGGGTGCTAAAAATTCTATCCAAATTTTATTTATTGCTTCTTTAATTTCAGACTGTGGTAGTGCCTTCATTTCTTGTACGGATTCCCAAAATCTTTAAAAAATTATAAAATTGTTAAATAGAAAATAAAAATAATTTATGTTGTTTAATACTTTAAATTTTCTCCCGAATATTCTTTTTCGAGAAATTTTGTAAATTGCTCTCGACCAATAGGATCATTCAGTAGCTCACGTAAACTAAATGCCCAGCGTTTTACACGACGAAGTGGTACCTCTTTCCTGAAATGAAAATTTATACACATAGGTAAGTGGCATTTCTGTATTAAGAGTTATAAGAAGTAGCAAAAGCATTATGATTTTTAAATCTAAAGGAAGGTTTATTAAATTGAATCCGGCTAAATGATCATTAAAGCATCCATGTGATTATCATCAGCTAAGCTTTTTTTTATTGAATTTATGATTTTATTTTTAAATAATTTGAAAAGTAAAAAACGGTTTCTCTAACTAAAAACTGATAAAGCATTGAAAAGCACAAAATAGAACTTAATATAATTTAAAAAACTTCACGTTGGTCACAAAAATATTTTAATTTTTCAACAAAATGTTGAGTTTGAAAATTATTTTTTAAAAAACTTTTCTTTAAAACAACTAATTAAAAAAAAAAAAAAAACAAAGTTTAATTGAAAGATTTTTCGCTTTTAAAAAGTATCGAATGATATTGTAAATGTTTTCCTTTGTGTTTTTTTTTTAATATTTTGTTCCTATTTTAACACAACTTTTTGTCAAATTTCCCTACTTCTTAAACGAGGAAAAATAAACCCTGTCATTTTAAATAATTTGCTTGCGTTAACCGTAAAAATGACAAAATTTCGTCATTTTAGAAAAAAAGGACTCATAGTCCAGTGCATTTATAATCTGGCCCGGCAGTTTGTATCACCCCCAACCTTTTTTTTTATTCGATAGAGAGTTAATGGAAGATGATAAATCTCAGTTTTCGCATTCGCAACATTTACCGCTTTTCCGCCATCTTGGATTTTACTTTTTACTAAATATCCCTCCTACAAAAAAAAATTGTAAGACATAAAATGCGTAGAATAAAGGCTCCTATTTTTTATATTAAACATTTTTTCGTTATTTCGGTACTCGGAAAAAATTAATTGCTGGGTCCAATAAGTAAAGCCGTTTTGCATAAGAAAAGCGACAAACTAAAATTATTCAAATCTTAAAAATGGTTTAAGCAAAGAGAAAATCTAACCATAGATAGCGAGCCCAAATCAAGATTTTCAGCCAAGATATCAGATTTAGCTTTTTTATTTATTGAAATACAGAAAAAAGTCGTACAACAAAACTTTTCGAAATTTTGAGCCCAACAAACTTGTAGTAGAAAGTTTTTTTAAATTTTTGATTAAAAATGGCCTAAATTTAGGAAAATACTAAATTTTTTTTGTTGGCCTCTTATTTTTTAAATATTAACTATAAAGAAAAAAATGTTAAACATAAAAATAGGAAATTTTATTTTACGCATTTTATGTCTCACAATTTTTTTTTGTACGACTCATATGAACCGAGATATTTAGTAAATAGTAAAATCCAAGATGGCTGCAAAACAGTAAATGTTGCGAGTGCGAAAACTGAGATTTATCATCTTCGATCAACTCTGTATCGAATAAAAAAAATTTGGGGTGGTACAAACTGCTGTGTAAATTTAATTTTATAAATGCCCAGGGAATTTCCATTGGAATTTTAGACAACCGTTTCTTGAGTACCGCTTACGAAGTTGATATAAAACAGAGCAACAACTATTATAAGGAACTGAGGTACATTATATATTCATAAATATATTCTTGAAAAATTGTGCACGACTGGATCGAACGAGCTTGCTCTCGTAGCTTACAACTTTAACGTAGCTAGAAATTGATGATGTTGTACATATGTATTGGTTCCATAATATTATGATATCATTAAAATAAAGTTTAAAAAAATTAAAAATAAATTAAAGGTAACTATAAATTCCCGTAAGTTTATTATTTTATTTGTATATATTTTTTTTTTTAATTTTATTTTTAAAAATAAATTTTTTTCTATTCGGCTTTTTTTCATTTTTAAAAATCTTAACTTCATTTCTGCTAGTCAGATGTTACAGATTAAGATCTCAAAACTTAGCTCATAAATGTGGCTAAATTTTTAAATAAAAATTATTGAGAAGGGGCAAAAGAGTTTGTACTAAAAGGGTGTGTAAATGTCCCGTCAACTTTATATATACTATTTTAAATTCAAGATATGATGAAAATAATTTAAATTTTCAAGAAACAAATTATACTCAATTATAGGTTCAACTTTTCTCTACAAATATGTTGGTAATTTTATAACGGGGAACAAGTAGGGGCAATTTAATAAAATCAATCGACACTTTATTATATAAAATTAGAAAATTTGTCATGCTATATCTTGAAAGTTTTTGAACTTACATGAAATATAGATATAGAGAAATGTAGACAATTAAATGTTCTATAAAAAGTATTTAAAGTGATTTTTGGTTTGGATGGACATTGGATGAGATAAACTGGAAAAACAATTTTTAAAATCGAAAATTTGCTGGTTTTTCAACAATAACTTTTATAGGAAGGAGCTATAAAAAAAAATTTGTATGACAAAAATTGTAGAGAGCATGTTAACCCACAAAAGTAAACGCTTTTAAACACCTTTTTCAAAATGGTGGACGACGTGACGTAGAGGGTTCTTTGATTGGAAAATTGTGGTTTAAGAATCGCCAAGAGGTACTCTTTAAAATAAAACAAAAAAATTCTGCTGCCGAATCCTTGTAGATATTTTTGCTAATTTGATTGGACTACGATATAAGGCAAGTTTGGGATTCGTGCAAAAGTCCAACTCGAGATGATAATTTTCCATAACATTACGATGACAGAGACCACAAAAAAAGTGGGTCTCGCAATTGTGTCTGTCTGTCTGTCTCTCTATCTCTCTCTTTCTCCCTCGCGCTCTCTCTCTCTCTCTCTCTCTCTCTCTGTACCTCGCCCTACAGTCTAAACCACTAAAGAAGTTTGCTTTAAACTTTGGACTTAAGGTTGTTTGGGGATTCCCTAGAGGGGAAATTGAAGTTTTTTTTTGCTCAAAAAGTAACGGTACCTGTCATAATATGATGAAAAAAGTAATTTATCTAAAAACGGCTCGAACGAAAAAAAATAATGAATTACTATTTAGAGTACGGTCAGTATTTTGATAAAAAAATATTTACCAAAAACGGTTATTAACGGTACCTGTCATAGAATCGATTTTTGGTTTTCAAATTTCTCGTTAACGGCTTCACTGATTTCAATCAAAATTTATATATAAGAGCTCCTTCAAAATTGAATTAGTTTTGCATATACAAATTTTTGAAAGAATTAATTTTTGGATTTTTGAAAACAAATTTGAATGTTTTTTTTTTTTGAAAATTCAATATCTTAAAAACGGGTTCATGAATTTTGAATTTCAATTGTACTCAATCAACTGTACATGAAAGTAAAACATGAATATTTGTTTGTTTTGTATAAAATTGTATTTTATTAAATACTAAAAGTTGGCAAACCATTGTATTTTTGAAAATATGGACAAAATTCATAATTATCAAACAAAACAGATATCATCTCTTTCAGAAACAAGGTTATCATTTATTTTCAATTCAATGCATATTTGTACGTTATTTGAAGCAAATCGATCAACCCGTTTAGGCCCTAGCTTGAAGTAAAATGGGCGCCAAAAGAGAATTTCTTATGGAGCTATTATATGTTTATACCTAAACACCAAAGATATCTACTTCTACATCATCAATTTCTAGCTACCTTCAAGTTTTTAGCTACGAGAGCAAGTTAGTGCGATCCAGTCGTACCCATTTTGTTACTTGTTATTGTTATACCAACAACACACCCACTTTTTCGGCAGCTTAGCATTTTTAGGCAAAAGATGTGACAGAAAGTTATATCGTATAAGTTGTATCGAGACAAGAAAAATAATTCTCATCGGAAGGGGGTCCTTATCCCACCATCCAGGATGATATACACAGCACGAGCGATTAGGTAGATTGGAGGGGATTTAAAAGGAGATACCGATGCACATTGGTTTTGAACGTCTGTAGATCACAATGGGAGGGGAAAATTGAGCTGGGTAGAGCATTCCACATTCGAGTAGTGCGACTAAAGAAAGAATCTCTGTACTTTACAGTACGTCCGAAATTGGGCTCAAGGGTAAACTGATGGGCATTCCTAGTAGCGCGAGTATTACGGTTGAATTGTTTAAGGGGAGGAATGCAACTGGCTATTTCACTAGAGCATTGTTTATGGAAATAACGGTAAAATAACGAAAGACATGAAACATTTCGACGGCGCTCAAGAGATGAGAATGTTTCCGTTATAGTTCTTTCACCTATCATTTTAAGAGCTCTCTTTTCAATTCTATCCAATAAACTCAAGTGGATTATTGGAGCACCTGCCCAAATGTGAGAGTTATACTCAAGTTTTGGACGAATAAAGGCTTTGTAGATCACAGCCAGATCAGAAGGGGAGCAAAATTTCTTGCATCGACGGAGAAAACTTAAACACCTAGCAGCATTCTTGGCGATGTCGAATATGTGGTCGTTCCATAAAAGGTGGTCTGTGACACACATACCGAGGACTGAAAGCTTTTCGGTTTCCTCAATGCAAGTGCCACTCATGGATAGTGGCATGGGGGTGGGTTTCGTTTTTTATTTTATATTACTTTATATTACTTCCTTTTTTAATAACTTTAAATTTTGAATTTTTTTCAAACTTCTTAAAATTGTTTAATCAAAAGATAAAACTAAATGATTCTAAGACTTTTGCTTTACACAAATTTTAAAAATAAGCGTCATTGCCGATTCAGATTGGATTTGCATTCGAAAATACAAAAACAATACAATATCCAGCTTTGCTTTTGGATTGTTATTCTGTAATCACACACCCTTAACACTTACTTCTAAATTTTTTTTTACTTATACGTAGTATAGGTACGGTGACCATCCGTCCCGGGTTTCCCGGGACTCTACCGTATTTCAATAGCCTTTCCCGGGTTTTTATTTAAGAAACCCGGGACGTACAAGTGTCCCGTTTTTAGTAATTTGTCCGGTATTTGTCCCGTATTTGCACATTTTCTGATGTTTTTTTTGTTTGATAGTAAGACAAATGGAAACTGAAAAAGGCGAAATAAAATTAATAAACCAAAATAAATAAGGAAAATATCTTTCAATTTTATTTATCTTGTACGGATATTTAAATCAGTGAGAAAGATCTTTTAAAGAACTTGTAATATTCAGTTAAGTAATTCTTAGTAATGTTCCCCTAGCCAGAGATAGAAGCATGTTTGGCTTTTGTGAACCAAAACCGAAGTGAAACAAGAATTACTGACTCTCAGTTGTTTGATGAGTTTGTTTACTTAAAATTTTTTCTTAAGTTTAGAAACTAACGGGTGGTTAAATTTTAAGGGCCGATGTTGAAAGTGAACCACACCTTAACGTCAAGTTTTTTTCTGCATTTCATTTGACATTTCTCAATTTCAGACTAACTCAATTTGAACAATGGAAAGATACACAATCGAGCAACGCGTTAAAGTTATTCAGGCTTATTATAACAGTGGATGATCAATTTTCGAAGAAAATCATCTTCAGTGATGAGGCACATTTTCACCTCAGTGAATTCGTCAATAAGCAGAATTGCCGCATTTGGGCGAACGATAATCCAAGAGTGATTGTCAAAAAACCAATGCACCCACAAAGAGTGACTGTTTGGTGAGGTGTATGGTCTGGCGGCATCATCGGGCCGAATTCTTTCCAAAATGAGGCCGGTCAGGCAGTAACTGTAAATGGTCATCGCTATCGTGAGATGATAACGAACTTTTTATGGCCCGAATTGGAAGATGTGGATGTGTACGATATGTGGTTTCAACAGGACGGTACCACTTGCCACACAGCTAACGAAACAATGGCTCTTTTGCGCGACAAATTCAATGGCCGTGTCTCACGTGGTGGCGAAGTCAATTGGCCGCCTAAACGGCTGCACCGATTTTCTTCACACTTCGAACTTAAGGTTCTCAGGGGAACCTCCTCATAAAAACAGGCAATCAATCAAAAATCTATCATGTTCAACGCATGGCATTATTTTCACGTTTACTGTGCTGATTTTGAAAACTTTTGTTTTTGTTAAATTAACTCTAGTATTGCAGACTTTTACCAATAACTTGCTATAGACTCTAGTTACAATATCAAGCTATACAAATTTGAAATTCGCATTTTTTTATATCAGAGATGCTTTAACTTTTTTAAAAATTATTTTCTTTCACATTTTGCATTAAAAATCAAAGTTAAATAATTTTTTTCTCTAAGAAGTCCAACAGTTATTATAATTTTCTTCTACTAATGTTTTGGCACAAATAATGATTAATATTGTTACGAAAAAAAAAAACGGTGGAATTCATTCACTTGTAGACGTGGTATTCAAAAATGTAAAGTAAGGCAAAAATTAATGCACTGAACAAAAAAGTGCATGTGGTTGGGATAGAACTTTTTTTTATCAGTTTTCAGGACGGCCATAAAGTCTACTATGAGGCATTTCAGGGTTATCCATTCTTTACAGGGCACCCTGTATAAAAAAATTATTAAAAAAAAACCCGCTCTAATGGTTTTTGAATATTTTGTTTTCATAAATTCGTATTTATATGTAAAACAAATCTGTTTTAGTTATTAAAAAAAATATATTAATTTATAGTAATAATTTATATTTTAAATTGTTTTTAAAACTTTTTTTTAATGATATCATAATGTTATACAACCACTATGCACATTGTCAATTATCTTAAGCTACGTTCAAGTTGTTAGCTACGACCTACGAGAGCAAGTTTGTGCTATCCAGTCGTGCCAATTTTTTAATATTAAAACTCACGTGAATTTTTCAGCCTCCCATATTTCAGCATTATCCGTTTGCCATGGATTAGGCAATTCCGTTATGAAATTATCAAATTCGTTATATTGTTCGTAGTAAGAAACTAATCTAAAATTTTGTTTAAAAGAAATAAATATAATGTAGAATTAGTTTAAAAACAAACTACAGATAAAATTACACAAAAAACACTTACGATTCAGCAGCTTTTGATACTTTGATTGTGCGTCTTTCGAGCTTTTGCCTTCGTAGTGCAATTATTCGACTAAATTGCTCTACAGGATTTTTGGCTAACGATGCACCACCTGACCCAGTACCATGACTTGAGCCACCACGACGATAGGCTTTCTTAATATCTATTTCGGTGGTATTCACACATCCAGGCATTGGACGATGGACATCCCAGAAGGCGCGCTCTTGTGAATCCAAGACTTTGCGCTCTAGTTTGTCACGTTTTTTGGCTACTTTACTTTGAGATTCCGCCTTGAAAATAAAAAATATATAATAATAAATACTTTGCTTTTGGAAAATACTTTTTTTTGAATTTTTAGTTTACCTGCATAAAAATGAATTCCCATTTTCTAGAAAACATCTTTTGAAGTTTTGCTAAATTTTCAGCCTCATAGTCGGCCAATTCAAGGCGTGTTTTGTTTTGCATTGTGCGTTTGCATAAATAAACAGCATAGTCTGTATTTTCGGGTTCCCAACAATTTGACGGCCAAAAATATGGTGTTTGAAATCTGAAATGGAACAAAATAATTAAGATTTGACTTTTTTGATAAATTAAAAAAAAAAAACTGTCCGTCGAGTATTAAGGGTCTTAGGCCTTCATCATGAATAGCTTTTTATTCGACTGATTTTGACACATTGACCAAATTAGATTTTATTGATGGATGGTGAGACGCATGTCTCAGGGTTCACTGTTCAAATGAATTCACGCTTTTTTGATTAGGCTATAAATATTTACGAACACTTTCATTTCGAGAAAATGTTAAAAAGAAGATAACAATTTTGAAATTTTGATGATTTTATATCTACAATAAAAATTCACGATTTTTGTTTCTAGGCGAGTTCAGGAAAGAGAGATTTCAGAGAGCCACAGCAATATCAGTTGCCTGAACAGAATTATTCAATTTGCTGGCAAATTACTGAGGAAGAAAAAATATGATTCGCTTGCTCAGCTCTCTTTCCTGAATGCGTCTTATATTTCAGTATTTTTTACTTTTGAAAGTTGGACCTCTTAAATTAAGGGAAATTACGTATGTAGCTAGCTCTTTTATTTTCTCCCCATGATTGCAAAATTTAAATTCCTAGTTACATTTTCTAACTCACTTTCAAGTCATTTGCGTAATATTGTAAGCCATACTAGTACATCGCCCTGGTAAAGTTAAACCAAGATTAACTTGTCTGCCTACCTAAGCCCGTGACGATGGGGTGTTAAATTGAACTTAAAGGTGTTACAAAATGAAAGAAGTTAATTCATTTCTGTCTCATTTGTTCGAATGCCATTTGCTTCCGGATACTCCCAAAGGCTTCCGCATATTCAAAAAGGTAAACACAAATTCCGTCACGAACAGCCCGCAGATCAACTTTTATTGTTGGATACAAATTCCATAAAAAACCACTAGTTAAAATGCAAGCCACTAATTCAAAAGCATAAAAATGCTATTTTTCTTGGGTTTATTTTATAGACAAAAATAATTTTCAGACACATAGTACAATTTCTAGTTTGAATCCGGAGTTTTGGAAAAAAGACCACCAAAACTCTAATACAAATTTGACTGTTTTAGTCGAAAAAAATTTGTTATTAAGCTTAGAGACGCATGATTAGAGAAAAATGTTAATCTTTATGGTTCACTTAATTGATACCAGCAATTGTTTAAGACCTGGGATGGTATGGGAAGGTGGCCTAAAATGCCCTCCCCTGAGGAAAATGTCCCATATCTCGGAAAAAATTGACATTCAAACTGATATGTTATATTCTTTGCAAAGTTTAATCAATATCGCTTACATTTTTCTGCCTTACGAGTATAAAAAGTTCCAAAAAGTATTTAATTTTCAAAATGCCTCCAAATTCCAACTATCAAAATTGCCCGGGTAAAATGGCATACTAGTATGCAATCTTACCCATGCAAGTAAACCAACCAGGCAAGTTAACCAAAAACCATTTTCAGTTTAATTTAAACATTATTTAAAACAAATCTACGATTTCTAGCAAGGGGGGCCATTTTACCCTGGTGGGCCTTTTAGGCCTCCTTCTCCTACATAATTTTGTTAACGGAACTTTAAGACAAGCCCAAAATTCTCTTTACAAATTCCGCTATTTTTCAATTTCATCTCAGCTGATACCAATCACGTGATTTGGGTGTAATTTTTTCGAGAGCCAATCGTTAAACGAACACGACATTCTTCTTAGGGCCAATTTGTTCACAGTCCATTAAAAATTAAACTATATCGTTTTAACTAATATCACGTTTAATATAAAATTGTCATTAAGAACACTTCATTACTTTTTGATTCATTCACTCGCCTTTAGTTAACTGGCGCGCTTTAAATTGCTGCTTTAAATTTATATGCTTTTTAAAAATATCCTTGGGATTTTTATTTTATTTGGACTGATGAACTATCGATTTAGCACTAAATAAAGTTTAAAATAGCGTCTGTTTGTTCACTCTCAATTAGCGTTGACAGTCAGTTTTGTGTTTGCTTATTTTATTTGTAATCTGAAAGTGTGATTTGAATAACCAAAACCGGCAAAGTTGTAAAAACCACTTCTGATGGCTGAATAAAAATCCAGCCCAATATAATTTCTTTAGGTTTTTCGCTATATTGCAATGAAAAATCGTAGAAGAAACAGTTTTTTCCACTTTAATATTGGAGAATTTCAAAAAACCAAACGTTATAGGGTAATTTTGAGGTCTGATTCGTATTCAGTGCACTAAAAACATTAAAATAGTTGTAGAATGTTTTTGCACCAGAAGGATTTTCAAATATTATTTGCTTTTGTTTCCCACATCGTACTTTATGGTTACCCACAAAAAAAAAGCAAACAAAATATCGGCTGTCAACGCTAATTGAGAGTGAATAAAAGGAAACAGCTCGTTAACTCTCTGTTATGGCTAAATATCCCCCTTAAAAAGTGGATTTTGTCGTTTTAGCTAAAACCAATTTTAAATAAATTAAACAATTAGTTAATAGAGGAAACTTCATTTCAAATCGTTAAAGGAGGATGAATAAATACAAATATTTAAAATCGATCAATTTCTAATTTTTAATAGCGAATTTAAATTTAATGGAAAGCGAATAAATTAGGCCTTAGTGTCAATAAAAAAGGCAGACCGAAATATCTCCGCTAGCACCCTGGCAGATTTCTTTAAAATATTGATAGTTCGAAATTTTTGAATGAAATATAGTTCTTGGTGTAACGTTACTGCTTCAAACCCTAACCGAAAATGATTTGCTTTGTTTTGAATGCCATTCCTTTCAATATTCTCCCAAAAGTTTCAGTGCAAAAATGCAGACTAAAATTCCTTGATGAACACCCTGACAGACTACTTTAAATGTTGACAATTCGAAATTTTGTAGTCCAATTCAGTTTTTGATGTAGGTTTTCAGCTTGAAACCCTAACCGGAGTGAATTGTGGAATTTTTCTTAAACGCTATTCATCTCAGGTAGGTAGGCTGAAATTCCGGTAGAACTTAAAATATTCTGAGTGAACAAGATTAAAGTGAACAAAACATTAAATATTTATTTTATTTTGAAACTTTGGAAACATGAGCAGTGAGTTGAGTCAGGCTTATTTTGGAAAAGTCAACTTAAAGTGATCATAATAATTTAAGAAAACTGTATGCAACATTTAGCTGTAGAATTGTGTTCAGAGAACTTAGATTGCTGATATTTCTAAAATCTGATTTTTCTTAATTTAATGGTATGTTCTATTGCAGGGACTGTTTTAAGTGGTAGTTGTTATGTTTTCTGGTAGTTTCTATTTAAAATTGGTAGATCTAAATCACGTTTCTGGTAGTTGTTATTTAACACTCCGCCCTTTCTACGACCAGTTAAACACAAAAGACTTCTACGAATGTCAATTTTCAATCACACTGCAGGTTCGAATACTTGCTGCCTTTTTTAATTTCGAATGATTAATTACTATTCATGTTTTTTAGTATTTTCTAAAGTACAAAAAACATATTCAACTTTAATCTGATCTCAAATTTTTAAACGGATAACCTATTACTCGCACAGAATAAGCGCACTGCGTTGTGTTCCCTCAACGACTTCACATGCAATTTCAACTGAAAGTGGAGCGTCGTATTAATGACTTTTCAAAAAAAATTTTTAATTTTTTGTTTTTTGTTTCAACTACTCAACTGTGACAAAAAATAGTTAAGCAAGCAAATCAAACAAATTTCAGCATCAGCCTTTTGACACCAAAACTAAGGAATTTGTAGAAAAAGTTCAAATTTTAATTACAAAAATACGCATTTGGCATCACTTTTAACTACAATAGGCGTGTTTTTTTTTGGCCCTTTATGTTAGCTAAAGAAATAATGGCACAAAAAACGCTCATCATTGCTTCAGAAAAGAATTTGGCAACACTGATATAACAATGACATTTTCTGACATTTTGGCTGTCAAATATTTGTCAACAAAGAAAATGAAAACTAAATTTCGTAAAAATTTTGATATATTAAAGGAAAGGACCAGGTCTTACTTTTATTTATTGACAAGAAACATTATTATTTTAAATTAATAATTATATTTTAACAAATAAAAAATTGTTTGGTTTTTAGCTTTTTTCTGTCATCTTTTTCTCGATCATTCGACTCGTGTTTCAAGATTCATCTGCCAAATTAATGAATTTTTGACATTTGTTGAGAATTCATCGGATAATCGTAGAAAATAGGGTCTGGAAGCACTGTTTTTATTTTAGCTTAATTCTTAAGCAGATCGCCGCGAACTAAGCATATATTGTTGTTGTATTTTACATAGAAATTTTTTGAAAGCTTACATAGAGGGCACTAAAAACCCGCCTAATATAATAATTGTTGTGAGAGTAAGCTCATATTGAATCGCTTTTCCAAAAATAATTATTTTTTAATTCATATTTGGCGAATTTTATTGGTAAAATAATCCTCGATAAGAATAACAAAATTAAGAAAGTGTCGATGAAATAGCCAACCGAAAACTACGTCTGAGAAAAAACTATTTTAGTCGAAACGAACATTTTCTGTATAATTTTGTTCAATAATATTTGGTTGGTAGTTCTGATATTTCCTTAAAACAGTCCCTGTTCTATTAGTAAAATAAATCAATTTATTTTTGATTTGGATCTGTCAAAACGCAGATTTTGCATTCCATTGGGAAAATAAATCGATTTATTTTTTGATTTAAAATCAATTTTGCAGATCTAAATTTTTCTGCAGATTTACTCCTAAGCACAGACGGACTTCTCGCATTTGATGCAAAGTCATAAGTTCCAAAACTCAAACGTGACAATGTTTACAAAGCGAAAGCAGAATGTTTGCGTAGGAGATGCGCATCAATAGAGTATTGCTGCCGCATCAAAACTTTTTGGAACTCAGCCAGACTTTTTCGTGGAATGAAATATTTGTAAGCTGATTTCCTTAAAATTGAAAGAGAGCTATTAGAAAAGCTTATGCCCGGGTTTATTCGAGAATAAAAAAAAATGTGTAAATGTAAAAAAATAAGTCAATTTGAAATGGTGTTCCATTCACCACGTAAATAATCAATTTTTAGATTGAAATATGAATTTATCAATCGAAAACACCATAACAATGTTAACCAAATTGAACTTTTTGACAGGACATTATTTTATTTCAGTTTGATATTTTATTTATAAGAAGAAGACTAAATATCATTGGTTCTGATCTTTACTTTCAAAATTCTCCTAAAAGTGGACAACAAAAAGTCATTTTTAAATTATTTATCCGATCTAAACTTGTCTAAATTTAGGATTAGCCTGGTTTAGCAAAGAATTAATCTTCAAAAACCTTTCTTACTCCTAAATTTATGCAACAAACATGTTTAAAAATCTAAAACTACAGGTACAAATAATAAAATGACAGTTTAATTTGAAAATTCAATTGTATGAATTGTTAAAAAAAACTCACCTGTAAAATGTGCCATCATTTTTCACAGTCAGTGCATGATCATCAATAGGAAATATGTAACCATGTGATGCCAATAGATGGGCAAAATGAAGCCCTTCCGTCACATCTTCTACATCGAAATTCTTTAAAATCCACGCAACAAGATCCGTCCCCGTAAACACAGACGGAACTTTGCTCATGAACGCCTTCACAGTTCGCACAGCAACACCAGTTGATTCAGCTTGCATCTTTTCGATAATGTATTCCATCTGTACAGCACACATAATTAGAGATGTTAGAAAATTATAACAGAATCATAAGAAAAAACTTCCCCCATACAAGAAACAAGTGTACATTGAACAAATGTACATGTACCTACAACCCCCTTCAAAAACTAAGCACTATTAAAGGTCACTTAAAGAAAAAAAAGAGAGTAGAACGTTTAAATATTTACTTTTTTGTAAACCAAAATATTTGGAGCATCCTCGTTCCGTTTATTTAGAGAACTTTTACTAAGAACATTACAATTACTGCTACTGGCTGCTCCAGATCCTGCTGCTGCTCCAGTTCCAGCTCCTGCTACTGCCGTTCCTCCAGAACACGTTGTTATAGTTGTGTGAGCTGCTGAGCATGATGTTGATGCCTTCGATTGTGTTGAATGACTCTTATCCAGCTCGGAGGTCATTGTTACCATGTTTTTCTATTAAAATTAATGTATCTACCCCTCTAATCGCGCACACTTTTTTTACTTCACAAGCAAAATGAAAACTAACAAAAAAAAAAACGATTTAATTTCTTAAACTTAAAAGATTATTATATCCTTCTTAAGGATATTTTATAGGCTTTGAACTTCTAAGTAGACATTTTGTCCATTTTATTATTTATTTATTAATTTTCCGTTCTGGCACACGAGTTTTGTTAAAAAGAATGAAAACAGCAGAGAAAAAAAAACGTTTCCAGGAAAAAAGGAAAATAATGGAGGTTCTGTGTCCTGACTTTCACTATAGTTATGGCATATATGGACTTTTTCTCTTTGATTTTAACAATTCTTATTCTGTGACTTTAATTTATTTTCTTCGATTTAGGAAAACACGCCGTTTGCACAATAGAATTTATTTTTTTTTTGTTGTTTTAAAGAAAATAAACTAAATAAGAAAACAGGAACCGAACAGCAAAGACTTCTTTTTTTTGCAGCAAGAGAAAACAAATATCCTTTTATCGTGCCTCAAGTTCAGCGAAACGTCTAAAATGTCAACCAGGCTTCCGCCATATCGAGAGGGGAGTTTTATGGTTTCGCCGAGTTTTTAACATGAATCGATTATCAGGCAAGGAAGGATGTTTTTTTGTATATAATTTTGTTCTTGGTCTCAGGCAAGAGTTTGCGCATTCAGCAGGAAAACAAAATCGACTGGTACTCCTCAGATTTGCTTGTGTTTTTTTGTCATTTGGAAGCATATTCGTTTTTCTTTTGTTAACGTTGTATACACGTTTTTTTTTTTTTTTTTTTTCTTGGTTAAGTCAAAGTGGACTTCCACTAGTCGGCCTAGGTCAAAAATAGTAGACTGCTTAATGGACGAGAAGGATGTTTCCTTGTTTTTTTTTTTGTATTATTTTTTAATTGAAGATGTATACTCTTATGGCTTATGGGGGTACATGATGGGTGTGTGACTAGAGACTTATACCGATGGATGGCGGGAACTTGAAATGGTTAACAGTCTGTTTTAACGGTGTTCGTACAGGATAATTGAATATGGGTTCAAAGTGTTTTTATTTTTGTATTTATTTGACTTAATGCTATATTTAAAATGATGGGCTTGTAGGTGCTATTATATAAACTTTGTTTTTAGAATGCTGATGCTGATGTATTCCAAAGTTATGTTGGATGTTTTGGATTCGCAAAAAATCGAATTTAAGCTTTTAATCAGACTTTAATTAAAGGTTTACAAAAAATCGAAAAAATTAAGTTCTTTCTTTGTACAAATATTTGTCGCTGTACATCATTCTAAACCGCTAAAGTAATTTAATTCAAACTTACGACTAATTAATTTTAATAGATTCCCTCCTGTCCCTGGTAGGTCAAAAGTCAATTGTGATCTTTTAATTTGTGATCCTGATAATATTTAAAAATTTTGATTTTTTTTTTAAATACTTGGCATACATTTTCAAAAAGTTGTTTCGAATAATTAAAACTTTGTTTTTTACGGACTATCCCCTGAACATTTTAAAAATTATTTTCATTAAATTTCAAAATTAAAAACAAATTTTTGAAAACATGAATAGTAAATTTTTGAAAATATGTAAACGCATTTTAACTTGCTCTATAGAGCATGTGTATTGGTTTCGTGTCAAAAAAAATGTTCAAGGTTTTATTCAGAACTAACATTACGATGATGGAGAAGTCCAAAAAAAAGTGATTTTCGTAAAGAAGTCCATCGCGTCGGTCTGTTTGTCTGTGCGTATGTGCGTACTGATGTTCATCGAGCTAGAGCCCAAACGTTTTGTATCGGATTTGCTTCGAATTTGATGAGAATGGTTTTTATGTGTGCGATTAGAGGAACAATTCGAATTTTTGTTTTAGATCATCTAGAATGGGTAGCTGCCATACAACGATTTCGGTTTTATCAAGTTTGCTCGGAAAGAGCTCTTACGATTTTGATTGAAGTTTCTATATGTCATCTTTACACTAGTTTTAATAAAACTGCATACCATGTTTTTACCAAAAAAATACCAATAATGGAAATGTATGTAGGAATACATGTTTTTTTTTTTAATTGCCTTTTTTATAATTTTTTTTTTAGGTATATTCCCTCATATATTGTCATTGGCTTGGTTGATTTTATCATTATTTTGCGATTCAGTTCTTCTAAGTTATTCAACAAATATAACATTTGAAATTTGTTTCAGAAACTCGAAAGATTCATATCCGCATGTATCCGCATTTATGAGTTAGAGCAAAAAAACACTTTACATAGCGACTATTCTGTATGCAAAATTTGTTAGTTCTCATATTTTGCCAGTAGGAGATCTGTCTGCAGAGGCTCAAGAAACCAACCATAAGCTATATAGAAAGTACCGGTTAAACAACACATGTAAAATTTCAAGAACGAGGACAAATGAAGGCTTATTTGGAATGATGTTGGTATCATCTGACCCCTTTATATCGTCACTGATAAAATTTCAACAAAATGGTCTACAGAAATTCAAGATATTTTTGAGTAACAAATTTAATTAACTGTTTATATTTACTTTTCTTACTTAGACCAATAACAATTTGTATAGTTTTCAATTTTCTGAAGACCTTAAAGACCTTAAACACCAGATTTTAAACACTAGACATAAAATTTTTTATTTGTTATTTATTTAAAATTAAAATAACACATATTTGATAAATTAAACAGTATATATTGATAGGTACTTAAATAAAGTAACAAATAAAACAAAATTATAAAAAAATCTTAACTGGTCCAAAAGTTATGGATTTTTGGACACTGTGCGTCGGTTTATACACCGAGCGTCAACGGTTGAACGGATTTTTTTCGGATTCGGTAGGAAAAACATTTTAATGTGTTTTCCTAGAGAAAGAATTCAAATTTCTGTTTTAGCTCATCTAAGAACGAGTGACTGCCATCATACAACAATTTCGGTCCTATCAAGTTTTCTCGAAAACGGCTCTAAAGATTTTGATTTAATTTTGTACATGTAATTTCTAGAACAATTTTAATAAATCTGCTTACGAGGTTTATTGCCAATAAAATTCCATGATGGAAATAATGATTTTAGGGTTTTTTTTAGAAAATTGCCTTTTTTTGTTTGTGATATTCCCGAATATCTCGTTTTTTGAAGTGAAACTTTTTTGCGCGCGTTGAGAGTAAAATTTCAAGGTTGAATTTTTGTGAAACGAAAAACGTAACGCCACATGTGCAACGCTGAGATCATTGATTAGCTAATGCTAGGTTCCCACTTGTCATTCAAAAGACGCAAATTGACACAGGGTGGCTTTAACCAACACAAAGAGCAAAGAAAGTATAGAAGTAGTAGCAAGCAAGTATAATTCTCCCTATCTTGGAAAGTTTGTCAATTTGCGTCTTTTCAATGACAAGTGGAAACCTAGCATAAGTGGTGGGATGTAGAGTAAAAGTGAAAATTTGTATAGGCTAATATGTTTTATAGTATATTGTATATATATTATATACAGGGTGTCCCGTAAAGGATGGTCCAAACTGAACATGGCGCAATAGGCCAGGTCATAACTTTTCAGAATTTAGTAACTTGTTTATACCGAATCATAACGGTTTTTGAGTAACGGCTTTTTTTCGAAATTTAAAAAAAAACTTTACTTTGAACCAGTTTTTTTCTCACCGTGTCCATAATTGACTTTTGTTTCTTACAATTTTTACACCTAAACTTTGGCTAATAGTTTAACTTATTTTACTGAATAAAAAGATATTCATTTACATCACCATTATCATATCTGGGTCCCGGGTCATAGTGGCATTGAGGGAAATGAACGGTCTGACGAGCTGGCCAGGCAAGGTTCAGCCCTTCATGGCTCACTTGCGGAAAGAGTCAACATCCCGCTTGGGCAATATTCTCTCAATTTATCTTACTAAAGCAAACCGTAGGTGGAGCAGTTTATCAAACTGTATTATATCTAGAAAGATTTGGCCGACCTATGACAAGAACCGAACAATTGATCTAATACGCAGACCCAGGCAAGACATAGCCAGGGTAGTTGCAACCTGTAGCGATCACTGGCCAATAGGAGAGCATGCAGCGAAGCTGGGCATACCTCACAATACTCACTGTCGGAGCTGTGAGGACCAGCAGGAAAAGGAAACAGTAATTCATTTCCTCTGCAAATGATCTGCTCTGGCCAAAGCTAGAAAACAGTCACTCGGAAGAGCATTCTTTGAAGACATTAACGAACTTTCTGAAATGAAGATCAAAGACTTGATTTCTTTTCTCAACGCGAAGAAATGGCTCTAGGACAAATTTCGGCTTCTTCTGCATTATACCTTCCGTCGATTCCCTATGATCACAAGATAGTGGACTAGGGTTCTGGTGGGGGTTTGTGGTGCACAGCGGCCGGAAGATCATCCAATCAGATCAGACGCTCCAGTGCCAGCCAACGAACTGCCTAGTGGGCTAACTGTGGACGGTGCGGGTGCGGGTGCTGATCTGGTTGAGTCAGTGATCCACTTTCTGATGATTGTGCTAAAAGCTAAAACGAAATCCAATTCTAAACTCAAATAAAAAGGGACGATATCCTGAGGATATGCCCATATTCTCTCTCTTCAATTCCATCCACAGGTTCAAACGAGTTAAAACGGCGCACTTCAGCGCTAACTGGGCTATGGGCTAGACTGCCCGTGGCCGCCATTTCTACCTACCTACCTACCAGTGGCGTGGGGCCCATATAACACGATTCGTACCGTCTTCCCTTTTAAAAATTGCACGAAAAATACTACCAAATAAACATAAACTATGCAACCCTGCCAATTTGAATTATAAAATTCGCACAAACACACAAACATAAGCTATCGAATAAACACCGTCAATTTATTCTTCTCTTTGCTCTTTGATCAACTGCTAAACATACGCTCTCTTTGAAAGTATTAATTTAGAAATAAAACACGTCTTTCACCGTCTTATAAAATTTGTTTTGTATCCCTTTCTTCCCTTAGCATTTTTGTTTCTAGATCCTCTTTGTCCAACACGCAACAGCATAGGAAAAAATAAGACGCTGGTCCTCGTGTTATACTGGCACTTGGTATGGAATGGAATGTTTTTCATTCCTTTGCTTGACTCCGTTTCTCTCTTCGACTTATTTGCTTGTTTGCATGTTTTTTGGTTAAGCTAAGTATAGCTTAGTATAGTAAGCGGTAAAAAATGAGTTCATAAACTATT
Organism: Melangyna quadrimaculata; assembly: GCA_949320155.1. Taxonomy (NCBI): domain Eukaryota; kingdom Metazoa; phylum Arthropoda; class Insecta; order Diptera; family Syrphidae; genus Melangyna; species Melangyna quadrimaculata. The sequence goes on from OX439484.1 coordinate 49,051,800, forward strand.
ATTTAAGGTAATGGGTGATTTTTTAAGAGGTTTAGAACTTTAAAAAAAAAAAAAAACACAAAAAATTCGAAAAAATGGATGAAATATTTATTTGAATCGATAGTTTGAACCTTGCAATTTAATGTTTAAAGATAATTTCATGCAAATGTTGACCGCGGCTGCGTCTCAGGTAGCCCATCCGCTGAGTCCAATTTTGGCATACTCTTTCACACATATCGGCCGGTATCTCACGAATGAATGCATGGATGTTGGCTTCCATGGCGTTAATCGAAGCGGGCTTGTCCTTATAGACATTAGTCTTGACATACCCCCACAAAAAATAGTCTAATGGTGTCAAATCGCACGATCTAGGTGGCCAATTGACCGGCCCGAAACGTGAAATTAACTGTTCACCAAACTCGCCTCGCAATTGCGCCATTGTTTCGCGTGCTGTGTGGCATGTGGCACCGTCTTGTTGAAACCACATATCATGCAAGTCAAGAACTTCCATTTCGGGCAAAAAAAAGTTTGTTATCATCGCTCGGTAGCGTTCACCATTGACAGTAACGCTGCGATTCGCATCATCTTTGAAGAAATATGGCCCAATAATGCCGCCGGCCCATAAACCGCACCAAACAGTGGCTTTTTTGGGATGCATTGGTAGCTGTTGCAATGCTTCTGGCTGATCTTCACTCCAAATGCGGCAATTTTGCTTATTTACGTACCCATTCAACCAGAAATGAGCCTCATCGCTGAACACAATTTTTCGATAAAAAAGCGGATCCTCGGCCAGCTTTCCAAGAGCCCATTCACCAAAAATTCGGCGTTGTGGTAGGTCGGCTGGCTTTAGTTCTTGCACCAGATGTATCTTAAAAGGCTTTACGCCCAAATCCTTCCGCAAAATTTTCCACGTAGTGCTGTAACAAAGGCCTAACTGCTGGGAACGGCGCCGAATCGACATTTCGCGGTCTTCTGTCACACTAGCTGATACGACCGCAATATTTTCTTCACTACGCATAGTACGTAAACGTGTTGGTGGTTTAATGTCCAACAAAGTAAATTTGGTGCGAAATTTGGTCACAATCTTCCGAATAGACTGCTCAGAAGGTCGAGAATGCCGACCATAAAATGGAAGCAGCGCGCGATGAACATTTCGAACCGAGCACGAATTTTAATAGTAAAATTCAATAATTTGCAAGCGTTGTTCATTTGTAAGACGATCCATGGTTAAATTGCAAACCAAACTGAAGCTGTTTGACAGTGACACAAGGTACTAAACACACGTCAGCTGTCAAAACCAGTGTTGCCAAAACAAACCAGCTAAAAAATCACCAGTTATAATTGCAGAATTTCATCTTCTACAGCATATCAAAAGTCTCGCAAAATCGCAGCAGTGGCTTTTGGTATAAAGGCATTTAATGATGGGTAAAGGGAAGAAGTTATGGTTTATCAATCTGAAATATTTGCTATGCTTAAATGTAAGAATATGACACGTGATTTTAGGGTACTTTTTAACGCTGGATCTAAAAAAAAAACTATTCTTTTTTATGGGACTTTTTTGGAACAACAAGTTATGTATATAACAAAAAATTGGTAGATTTGGAATAAAAGTTTCATTGGGGTGTTGTTAAACAAGAATCAAAAGAGTTCCTAAAAATATTTGTAATGAAATAGTGTTAATTTAGTTAGTTGTGAAGTTGAAGGTTTTGTTCTTTATTTTTTGTTTGATAGCTGTGTAAATACTTTAGATTTATGTTTTTTTTTGTCTTGGTTTTTGATTGGTTTTTAATTTTTTTTTTTTTAAACATAGATTGTTGCTTAACAGATTTTCTCTTGGAGCAATCAAATGAATTAAGCAAACTAGGTATCTTTTATTAAAAATCGTTTTAATGAAAGGCCACTCTTTGCGTCCTATGAAAATAGACTGCAAACGGAAGAGTTGTTTTTTTAACTAATTTTAATGTATCTGCTTGTTTTTTTTTTTTTTTTTTGTTCAAGATACAAAGAGGTAAGTTTTGGTTAGTTTCGCAGATCAACCATTTTCGTTACGTCTTCCCATTTCAAATTATTGACGCCACGCCACTGCTACCTACCTACATCACCATTTGCCTACAAACTAAAAGATAAACTTGAACTTTGACCAAACTTAATTTTTGACCTCAATCTTCTTTAGAGCTCCATGAATAAAATTCGTATGACACAATACCGGTTTTATCTTCCAATCCCGTTTTTCTGTAGTTTTAAAAAAGATATAAAACTTGCTAAAGCGGTGCTCAGATAGAAAGTTATAACCGTTTGAACCCAATAAAACAGGTTAAAAATAAAACAAAAATAAAACATTTTTGTTCAAGTATATCGATAAAATTAAAATATCTTTTCAAATATAACTCAGACAAAGCTGAATTTTGGTGGAGAGCTTCATTTTGATGTCTTACGCATTTTTTTAATAAACATCTTAAATTTGGGCAAGGTCTTTCGATTTTGTAGGGTGGGAGGGGAAAAGTCCAGACTTTATTAAGTGTAATTTGGGGATTAAGATTTAGGAAGAATTTTGAATCCTTCTAAAAAATTGTTAGTCTTATGGCTCTTTGACCAATTTTAGTCACAAAATCGACCTTATTTTGTGTGTCATTCGTTTTAATACACCTTGAAAAACAACCAAGTAGCTCATAAAATCGTTTAAAATAGTATGCACAAAATCAAATAATAAGCATTTAAAGACATTTTCTCATGAATTTAACAATTTTACCAAAAGGAATTGTTCTAACCGAAGAGAAAAATGCTCAAATTCGAGACTATCAGGACGATGGTCATATCAGTCGCTGTGAAGGTCACAACATTGGAATAAGTATGCAGCTACCTTCGATTTATGGAACACATTAAAAAAACAACAAACCGCTAGCGAAAATGGCGTGAACACTTCAAGAAAGACAACGCATACTCCAAAAAGCCTCAAATTCAATATATCAGTTAGCAAAATCAATGGTAAAACCGTAGTTAAGGCCACCAAAAATGCTTTTTATCAGATTGTCCGGGAAGCCACACATTTGTATCATCTGAAAACTAAAAAAGATCCACCCAAAATCAGGCTGGTACAGTTCTCATACGTGAACTTTTAAAGTTGATTTAAACTGGGTATTAATAGCATTATAGCATACTGCGCCTCATACCATTAAATGGCCTCCCTTCTTAGGTCTACTACCCAAGCTTATTTTTTCTTTTCTCATGGCATGTTAATAAAAGGTATACCCTCTGGGAACATCCAAATTGAACTTATTTTTTTTAGTAAGACCCACCTGATGCCATTGTCTTTCACACCGTAGTTTGTATTAATACAAAGTTTAAATCAACTTCACAGCGACTGCTATGACTATCGTCCTGATAGTCTCGAATTTGAGTATATTTCTTTTCGGTTAGCACACTTCCTTTTGGCAAAATTGTTAAATTCATGAGAAAATGTCTTAAAATGCTTATTACTTGATTTTGTGCATACTATTTTTAACGATTTTATGAGCTACTTGGTTGTTTTTCAAGGTGTATTTAAACGAATGACACAAAAAATAAGGTCGATTTTGTGACTAAAATTGTTCAAAGAGCCATAAGACTAACAATTTTTTAGAAGGATTCAAAATTCTTCCTGGATCTTAATCCCCAAATTACACTTAATAAATTATATGATTAGATTTGTCATAATTATAAAAGGTTATGGAGAAATCGTTAAAAGTTTATTGAAAAAAATCTGTATTTAAACTAGTGAATTGGAGTGTACAACGTCCAAAATATTTGTCGTTAATACTTTTATGCTGAAAAATATTCTATAATTGTTCGTTTTATTTTAAATAATTGTTCGTTTTCTTTTAAATAATTGGTGGTAGCTTAATTTGTTATAACATTTAACAATTAAAATGGCTTTTAGAGTTTTAAAATTAACTTTGGATTTTTCGCTCGTCGCATTAGAACCTGGCAAACACTAACTGAACTCGACAATTTGTAAAAATGTTTTTTTTTTTTCTGAGAAATGCGTACAAATATTAACCCATTTTAATACATACTGTCTTTATGTTTTCAGTCTATTTTCTAATAGTTTCTAAACTTAAGAAAAAAATTTAAGCAAACAAACGGCTGAGAGTCATTATTTCTTGTGTCGCTTCGGTTTTGGTTCACAAAAGCCAAACATGCTTCTATTTCTGACCAGGGGTACGTTACAAAGAATTACTCAACTGAATATTTCAAGTTCTTTAAAAAATCTTTCCCACTGATTTAATAATATTCGTACAAGATAAACAAAATTGAAAAATATTTTCCTTATTTCTTTTAAATTAATTTTATTTCTACTTGTTCAGTCTTCATGTTCACTATCAAACAAAAAAAAAAAAAAACCACAAAATGTGCAAATACGGGACAAATAACTAAATACGGGACACTTGTACGTCCCGGGTTTCTTAAATAAAACCCGGTACAGGCTATTGAATACGGGACAGTTGCGGGAAACCCGGGACGGATGGTCACCGTAAGTATAGGGCAAGTTTAGAGTTCGTGTAAAAAAAAATTCGAGATAATAATTTTCCCTTACATTACGATAATAAAAAACGCGAAAAAAGTGGGTCTGTCCGTCTGTCTGTATGTACCTCGACCTGCAGCCTGAACGGCTGAAGCGATTTTCTTCAAACTTTGGACTTAAGGTTCTAATGGAATTCCATAGAGGGGAAATTGAAAATTTTTTTTAGCTCAAAAAATAACGGTACCTGCCATACAACCAATATACAAAAATTGATATATTTCAAAAACGGCTCTAACGATTTTGAAAAAAAAAATTGCGACCTACTATAATTACAACAATTAATATTTTAGTAGAAAACATTTTTTTTGTAACGGTTTTTAACGGTACCTGTCATAGAACCAATTATTTGGTTTTCAAATTTCTCGTTAATGGCTACACCGATTTGAACCAAATTTTTTGTGTAAGAGGTCCCTTACAATTTTGCATATAAAATTTTTGAAAAAAATAATTTTTGGATTTTTAAAAAAAATATTGAATTTTTTTTTTTGTAAATGCAATATCTTGAAAATGGGTTGATGTTTTTTTTTTCAAATTTTGTGAAAAATTGTATTTTATTAAATACTAAAACTTGGCATACCAAATTTAATTTTTTTAAATTTTCAAGAATTTTTTTATATAAAAAATTATTTAAAACAAAAAACCACTCTAACGATTTTTGAATTTTTTTTTTTTCATAAATTCATATTTATCAAATAAATCAGATAGCGTACTTTTTTTGAGCTCTTTCCATTTTACCTATTACAAAAAAAAATAATATTTTATATTTTAAATTGTTTTTAAAACTTTTTTTAATGATATCATAATGTTATAGAACCACTATATACAGGGTGTCCCGTAAGTAATGGATAACCCTGAAATGCCGCATAGTAGACTTTATGACCGTCCTGAAAACTGATAAAAAAAAGTTCTATCCCAACCACAAGAAAAGTTATATGCATTTTTTTGTTCAGTGCATTATTTTTTTTCTTACTTTACATTTTTGAATACCACGACTACAAGTGAATGAGTTCCATCATTTTTTTTTGCAGGAATATTTTACATTACTTGTGCCAACACATAAGTAGAAGAAAATTATTATAACTGTTGAACTTCTTAGAGAAAAAAATTATTTAACATTGAATTTCAACGCAAAATGTGAAAACAAATAATTTTTGAAAAAGTTAAATCATTGCTGGTATAAAAAAAATGCATGAATACCTGAGTAGCCAACTATTTTAAAAATATGCGCGTTAAATGCAGATTTCAAAATGGTATTACTTATTATTATATCTAGAGTCAATAGCAAGTTATTGGTAAAAATCTGCAATACTAGAGTAAATTTAGCAAAAACAAAAGTTTTCAAAATTAGCACAGTAAACGTGAAAATAATACCAAGCGTTGAACATAGCAGATTTTTGATTTATTGGCTGTTTCTACGATGTTGTCCTAATGATAAATCCAAGCTTTCAACTTCTAGGGCCGAATGCATTATTGATAAAAATGTCAAAAAAGTGCAAAAAACGGTTACATTTTCGAGCTTGTTTTGAATTTTACCTGTTCTATTGGGCTTTAACAAACCCATCAAATATTTTGTTGGTTGCTATTTTTTATTTGTTATTTTCTCCAAACAAAAAGTCTTCTGATTCAATTTTAATTGTGTTTTTTGAATAGTAAATTGTAAGATCCTGAGAAAGTGAGAACGCATAAAATCGTAAGTTTTTTAAATTTTGAATTAAAGTTTTTGTTATTTGATCTTAATTCATAAGATTAAGACCACGACGAACACTTATTTATATCGTTTTTATTGTTCATTCTTCAGAAAAATTAACGGTCTAAATAGTTGTTTTCCTGAACCTGCTTTTTGATAATTAAGACGTTTGATTGAACTTTTTCGATGCCACGTATTCTGTATTCTGCACAAGAATATGCAAACATGCATTTCATTTATAGAGAGTGCAGAGGCAACGCAAACGAAGCTGCGACTCTGTATAGGGAAAGGTACCCTAACGCACGTCACCCGGATTAGAGTCCACAGCTGTTTCTCGGAAGGAAGGCTGCCTGGTAGTGGTGTTGGTGGTGCTGGCGTGGGACGACCCCCTCGAGGAGATACCGAAGACTTAGTGCTTGCGGAACTTGACCGAGATCCTACAGTATCAATCCGAGCAATAGCACGACGCACTGGGATCGGAAAGACGACTGCGCATAATGTGCTCATCCCTTTCACCTAACACGTGTGCAAACTCTCCAGCCGCAAGATTTTGAAACGAGATTGAGTTTTTGTCGACAAATGATAATGAAAATTGAAGAAGATCCGCAGTTTTTTGACAAAATTCTTTGGAGCGATGAGTCGACATTTAAAAGAGTTGGCTACACTAATCTCCATAATCTCCACTTCTGGGCACTACAAAACCCAAACATCATGAGGGAAGACAGGTCCCAGTACCAATTCAAAATAAACTATTGGACTGGGATTCTCAATGGGAAAATAATTGGACCCTTTGAGTTGCCGGGGATTTTAACTGGCCAAGGTTATTTGGAGTTCCTCCAAAATGATCTCCCTACCTTGCTGGAAGAAGTGCCTTAAGAACTAGTGCCTTCTAACTAAGTGATCATGTGATTAAAAGCTGGCTCAAAAACTTTTTGTTTAGAGAAAATAACAAATAAACTAATAGCAACCAACAAAATATTTGATGGGTTTGTTAAAGCCCAATAAAACAGGTAAAATTCAAAACACACTCGAAAATGTAACCGTTTTTTGCACTTTTTTGAAATTTTTATCAATAATGCATTCGGCCCTAGAAGTTGAAAGCTTGAATTTATCATTAGGACAACATCGTAGAAACAGCCAATAAATCAAAAATCTGCTATGTTCAACGCTTGGTATTATTTTCACGTTTAGTGTGCTAACTTTGAAAACTTTTGTTTTTGCTAAATTTACTCTAGTATTGCAGATTTTTACCAATAACTTGCTATTGACTCTAGATATAATAATAAGTAATACCATTTTGTAATCTGCATTTAACGCGCATATTTTTAAAATAGTTGGCCACTCAGGTATTCATGCATTTTTTTTATACCAGCTATGATTTAACTTTTTCAAAAATTATTTGTTTTCACATTTTGCATTGAAATTCAATGTTAAATAATTTTTTTCTCTAAGAAGTCCAACAGTTATAATAATTTTCTTCTACTAATGTGTTGGCACAAGTTATGTAAAATATTCCTGCAAAAAAAAAATGATGGAACTTATTCACTTGTAGTCGTGGTATTCAAAAATATAAAGTAAGAAAAAAAATAATGCACTGAACAAAAAAATGCATATAACTTTTCCTGTGGTTGGGATAGAACTTTTTTTTATCAGTTTTCAGGACGGTCATAAAGTCTACTATGCGGCATTTCAGGGTTATCCATTACTTACGGGACACCCTGTATACACATTGTCAATTTTAAGCTACATTTACTTTTTTACTTTAAATTTTCACCATTTTTATTTAATTTTCAAGTTTATAACCATAACCCATCGATCATTTTGATATAGAACACATAGTTGAGTCTTACGCATAAGCTATCTTTATACAAATCGAGATTTTTAGATCGCCGAAGAAGTTTCACTTCTGCCACGAGTAATGAGTTACACGCGCTCTTTTTTTTAGTTTTTAATTTTTCAACATTTTTTTGTATAAAATCAGCAAATTTTTTAAATTTGTATTTCAATTTGTTTTTATTATTTTGTAGTGCATTTAATTTTTTCTTTGAATTAAGGGGCTTATTGCGAGAGTCTCTTCAAAAGTCGAATAGACTTTTTTTTTTATATTCCACGCGCGCAAAAGGGGTTAAAATATTTTTAACACAGCACGAGCGATTAGGTAAGTAGGAGAGGATTAAGAAGGAGATACCGATGCACATTGGTTTTGAACGTTTGCACATCGAAATGGGAGGGGAAAGTCGAGTCAGGTAAAGCATTCCACATTCGTGTGGTGCGACTGAAGAAAGAATCTCTCTACATTACAGTAGGTCCGAAGTTGGGCTCGAGGGTGAACTGATGGGCATTCCTAGAAGCGCGAGTATTACGGTTGAACTTTTTAAGGGGGGGAATGCAACTGGTTATTTCACTAGAACACTGATTATAATAATAGCGATAAAATAGAGAAAGACACGAAACATTACGGCGGTGTTCGAGAGATGTAATTGATTCTGTTATAGATCTTTCGCCTATTAGTTTTAAAGCTCTCTTTTGAATTCTGTCCAACAAACTCAAGTGAGTTTTTGGAGCTCTTGCCCAAACATGAGAATTGTACTCAAGTTTTGGACGAATAAAGGCTTTGTAGATCACAGCCAGATCAGAAGGGGAAAAAAACTTCTTGCATCTACGGAGAAAACCTAAGCACTTAGCAGCGTTTTTGGCGACATCAAATATGTGGTCATTCCACAAAAGGTGGTCTGTGACACACATACCGAGAACTGAGAGCTGTTCTGTTCATCGATGCAAGTGCCGCCCATGGATAGCGGCATTGGGGGTGGGTTTCGCTTTAACGACAGGAGACAACATTGAGTTTTAGAAGCATTAAATTCTAAGCGGTTTTTGATTCTCCATTGGACAATGCTGTCGAGATCAGAATTTAATGAGCTTATCATACGCTGCCGTTCAAGTTCCACATCCGAAGGACATGGATGAGAATCTATAAATGAATATGAGAAGCTGAGGGTACTATCTTCAGCAAAACATATTAATGGATTAGAAGTTTCAGACAAAAGATCATTTATAAAAATAAGGAAGAGAGTCGGAGACAAAACGAAGCCCTGGGGCACACCAGCATTTATTTTGTGGATTTCAGACCGGTCCAAAAGGTAATTTCTAATCTAACGAAGAAGAGGTTCATCGAAACCAAATGCGCGCATTTTCAATAAGAGAGCTTGGTGGCAAACTCTACCAAACGCTTTTGAAATATCAAGTGCAATAATCTTACTTTCTCCAAAACAATGTAAAGATTTGTTCCACTGTTCGGTGAGTTATACCATCAGATCACCAGGGGGTGATCTGATGGTATAACACAGGGAGTCAATTCTCAATCTGTGAAGCTGTGAAGTGATAAATTTTCAAAAACTTCACACGTTAATAATTCGATTCTGGATGCGTGTGTAAAAGTGATATTTAATGTCAAAACTTGATAAAAAAACTAAGAATTTTTGACATTTTATATCACTTTTTCACACTCATCCAGAATCAAAATATTAACGTTTGAAGTTTTGGAAAATTTATCACTTCACAGCATCACAGATCGAGAATTGACTCCCTGTGGACCTATTGCTACGACAGCCGTACTGCTGGTCCCTTGGAAAGAAGGGACGTAAGTGAGATTGGTCTATAGTTAGAGGGTGAAGAAGATACGCCTTTTTTAGGGACAGGCTGGAAGCATAGTGACCAGTTAAAGATCTTGAAGAAATTATTGAGACCGTCCCAGTTGGCTTAAAGTCTATTATTGATATTTCAAAAATGTACTCGTTGATAGTTTTCTGTCAGATTACTATGAAATTATGTATATGATTTTTTTCTATTTGATAGAAAATTTAAATTGATCAAGAATTTCTAATGGACTTAAGTCTACTAGATTTTTTCGGAGTAGACTCTCACAACAAGGCCCTAAACATACAAGTCCTAAATTTTTAAATATTTTGGTTTTTATTGTATAACTTAAAACCAACCAATATTATTATTTCAACTAGTATTGTGTACAATTTTTTTTGTTCATCAAAATCTTAGTTGTAATTTTGAAAAATTTAAATATTTTACTATTGAATGTTTGAATGAACACAGTTTACCCTTTCAAAATGTTTCTGAATTCAGATAACATATAAAAACAAAGCATCATCAAAATCGTAGCAGCACTTTAAAAGTTGGAAGTTGTAATGTTTTTGTCGGCCATATATTGTCTCCAACATTATGTGTACCTACCTACAATAAATATTTAATAAGCTTGCTTTGAAAATACTCTTAAAGCTGGGGTAAAAGAGTTGTTTAACACTTCACACAAATGTTAGCGGATACAAACCACAATACAAATCTCCAGAATTCCCTCCCTTAATTCTCTCTCAGAAATTTTCTTTTTTTCCAAGAAGTAACATAATGGGTTTTATTTATTTATTCAAAATCTCAAGTAAAAATTATTAATACTACTAAAATCCATATATCTGGAAGAACATTTTTTCATTTAGTTATTTCGTATATAAATTTATAAATGTATTTAATTCTAATAAGAAGAGTCAATATTCTTGTGCCACACAGACACATATCAATTAACTTGGAAAATTCTCATTTGAATTCATAGATTGTTATGTCCTTGTTGGTTGCCTTAACAAATAATAAAGGTTCAATGTTGTGGAAAATTATGAATAAAAGGAAGAGGGGCATGGTAAAGGCTAAGGCAGCTTTAATTATTTGGCTTTTAGATATACAACCTACGTTTATAATCGATATCATATCGATTTTGTAATAGAGGAGTTTTTTTATTACGGATTCCGAGAGGAGAAATGAGTAGAATTAGATTATGAAAAAAACCACTATGTCTATGAAGTTGTGCTCATTCCAGCTATAATTTAAATATTTATTATAAGTGTGCCTGTTGTAAGGTATGAAGGTACTCTTTCCGTTGGATATTAATAGCCTTTCAGGATGTGGGTCGTTCATTGTAGAGATTTAATGGTGTTTTCCATTGTGATAGCATTTGCAAAACCATATACAAATTAGGAAAATATTTATGTAGAATGCTTTGTTCCTATAATTGCTATAGTATTTATTCTTCTAATAAGTTAACTGATGATTGAAAAATCGGCTCCTATAAAAATTAATTTAAAAAAAACAGCTCTAACGATTTTTGAATTTTTTTTTTCATAAATTCATATTTATTAAATAAATCAGATGGCATACTTTTTTTTTGAGCTCTATGTGTTTCAGCTATTAAAATAACTAATTTATGATAATTTATAGTAATCATATATATTTTAAATTGTTTTTAAAACCTTTTTTTTTTAATTATATCATAATGTTATGGAACCAATACATATGTACGTTGACTATTTCAACCTTTTTTTCTTTTTTTTTTTTGAGCGCGCACTTAAGGGATTTTGGCTGCCCTTAAAATGTTTAAACACAGTGCGAGCGTTGGGAAAATAGGGAAGGATTTAAGAGGAGATACCGATGTACATTGGTTTTGAACCTCTGAATATTAAAATGGTCGGGAAAGATAGAGCCGGGTAAAGCCTACCCTAACCTACGTTAAAGTTGTTAGCTACGAGAGCAAGTTTTGTGCGATCCAGTCATGCCCATTTTTTTTGTCATTTGAAACTTTTAAATTTTTGTACATGGTTCCTTATGCACTTTATTGAAATTATGCAAGATATATCTACAAACAAATTTTAAAAATATTTCAAACAATGTAGAATTTAAAAGTGAAAAACTGTGGTTTCGATTTTCTTATATTTTGTTTACAATTCCGTTTTAACAGTAAATACTGAAAACAAATGTGTAAAATGTTCACTTTTCAAGTTTTTATAAAAAAATGACAGACTTAACGGTATATAATAAAATATCATGTTTACTATCTTGTTTTAAATTTAATTCTGCATCGTTTGAGGTATTTTAAAATGTTCTTAAATGTACCGTTGTATTTTTTTTAATTTATACCTTAATTTTTTTTTCGTGATTTGTCTTTAAATAAAATATTTTTTTACAGAATGTTACGCAACAGAAGCTTGTGAGATATAAAGGGTCCGCCATCTAACGTTTTTTTTTCAACTAGTGCTTATTTCGTGAATGGTAACACGGTAACATGGTAACCGCTGAACGAATATGGTTGTGTATACGCTTGAACAACGCTGGGAAATATTGCGACATTACTTTGCCGATTTTGCCAAAAAAAAGCATCTTTTCAGATGAAGCTCATTTTGATCTTGGCGGGTATGTAAACAAGCAAAATTGTCGCATTTGGGGCACAGAAAACCCGCACGCATACATTGAAAAGCCGATACACCCAAAACGAGTTACTGTTTGGTGCGGATTTTGGTCCAGAGGCATAATTGGGCCATTTTTCTTCAACTGAGCAAGGAGTGGCCGTTACAGTCAATGACGATCGTTATCGGGCCATGTTGAACGAATTTTTGTTCACAAAAATTGAAGAGGAGGATATTGGCAACATTTGGTTTCAACAGGACGGCGCTACGTGCCACACAGCCGAAGCTACACTCGATGTTGATGATGCATTTTCAAAGAAAAAAAAACTTATTTGGCGGACCCTTTATATATACGACACAGAATTAATTGATTAACAAAACTGTATGTTTAGTTTTATTTATATTTGTTAAAAATTATGAAGCTGAAGATTGCTGAAAGATTTAAAAGAATTTGTTTGTGAGGGAATCTGGAGGTAGTTTGAAGAGATTTTTCAAAACTGTAAAATGGATTCTGCTGTTATGTTCGAAATTTTCTAGAAGTGACTTTTTTAGTTTTTTTATTGTGCTATTTAATATCTTTTTTTAATACAAAATCGTGGAACAAAATTTACTTTTTTTTTGTCGGGGAATCTAGGCCGCAATAATTGCTTTTTGAAAAAAAAATAAAACATGACGTGACTTTTTTTATTTTTATCCGTTAAGATTTTTTATTACGTTATATGAAAAGTTTAAAGCAAAACTTTGTAGCCATATAACTCCGAGCTGACAAATGATAAAATAAAAACACTATTTCATCAGAAAATAAGAACTCTCAACGTGACTAATTTTCTTTTTTGTTTTAATTTTACGAGTAAAGCTCGTTTGCTTACAAAACAAGAGAATTATAACAAAAATTTATTGCAGAAAATATAAGCTGGAAGTTGTAAAATGGTTTCATTCAACTTAACAGCAATGTGTGATACGTAAATGAAAAGAAAATTTTGTGTTCTCTATTTTGTTATATGGACATGAAGCTGTAACGCATGTGGTTCAAAAGATATTTGAAAAAACTGCGATAAATGCATTATTGCTCTACTCTGTTCCAAATATCTTTTGAGCCACATGCGTTATAGCTTCTTCTACATATAACAAAATAGAGAACACAAAATTTTCTTTTCATCGACATATCACATATTGCTGTTGCGTTGAATGAAATTACCTTTTCAACGACGTATCACACATTGCTGTTGGGTTGAATGAAACCATTATACAACTTCCAACGTATATTGTCTGCAATAAATTTTTGTTATAATAATTGTAAGATAATTTGTAAGAAAACGAGCTTAAATCGTAAAATAAAAAAAAAGAATGTAACGGAATGTACCGTTATTTTTTTTGTCATCACTTATTTTTCAAACGCTGATTGCTCAACAGCTAGAGGTGGTGATAATTCGTCAAATACTCCTATTAAATAGCTCTACAACCCATCAAAATCCCAATCTTATTCCCAAAATTTAGGATTTTCGCACAAAGTTCCTGGGCTAAATGCAATGCACGGCAATAGTTAAAAGGAAAAGAAAGAATTATGTCAAACTTGTACACATAACAAAATGCATACAAGTAACAAATTCAAATAAATTATACTTACGACTCATGATCTGATAAAATTCAATTTCTCCAAAACCGTGATGAAACAAGGCAGTTAAAGACTGTTCACATGAGAGCGACCAACGACCGACGAATGAATGAACAAATGGAATTTAAAACATTAATAAACCTAAGTTCTTTAGAAAATCTAGACAAAATGGAAGAAACATAATTAAGGATTATTTTAAGATACTAAAATTTTCATTTTAATTGCTAAAACAAGACAATTTTAAGAAAATAATTTGTTCGTCGCGAATAGCTGCAATTCGTTACGACCAATTTATTTTCTCAAATTACTCATATTAAGGCAAATAAAAATTCAGTTTTTATAATTTTAAAATTAATCTTAAATCGAATTCTACCATTTTGACTAATTTTGCGAAATATTAAGGTTTATTAATTTTTGAATTCCCATTTGTTTGTTTATTCGTCGGTCGTTGGTCGCTCTCAAGTAAATGGTCCTTTAGAGTTGGCTTTTACTGATGAGATGCAACATCTTAAAAATATTAAATTATTAAAAAAAAACAGATTTTATTTTAAATAATTTATTTATTTTCTTAAAAATTACATGAAAATACAATAAACATTATTCCAACGTTCTTTTTTTTGGTGCTATACACTAAATATTATGATATAACACAATTTGTTTTTATTATACATTTATGCTTTTATAATTTTTTTTTATTTAGATTTATTCATTACTATTAATAGCTATGTTTTTAATTTTATAAATGTCCATCTTCATTTCTGCCAATATAATATATTATATAAAAAGATTTAACAGCAATAATAATACTTTGAAAATGATAAATGAAATAGTAAATATAGAATGATAGATGTTTTACTTAGGCTAATGACATGCAATATTTTTTTTATATTTCTTTTTTTTTTTAAATTCTTGATACAATTTTAGCTAAAATATGGCTGGTAAAAGAAATGTGATTTAAGGGCGTATAGTATTTAAAAAAATGGAGATTATTTATTTAAATAGGTTACAAAAAAACTTGATTTTTGTATACAAAAAACATTTAATTGACAAACAAAAATATTTTATACAAGCTAATACTTTTTATGAAATTTTACAAAATAATAACGAAGATGAAGAAATTAGTTTACTTTTGCGATACAATTTTTTTTTTTTATAGAATGTATCAATGTCGTTATATTTGTTTGATCACTATAAATTCCCGTCTATTAATATGATTAACTATTTTATAATCCACATGAAATATTTATTATTATTTACAAGTATGAAATATTATACTTAAAATTATATATGTAGAGATATTTTTTTTTAAATCTAGAAAAAAATTCGAGCATTTTGAGCAAGTTAACCATTTTCTTTTTTTAGGAAGTTTGCAAGCCTCAACCCTTAATGTTTGAGACAAAAATAAAAGAAAGCCATTTCTAGCCTTAAATTTTATCGACTAATCTCACAAAAAAATAAAAAAACACAGGCTTATAATAGTATTTAAATAACACTGGAAATTATTATAACCACATCACATAATAATTATAATTAAAAATGAAGAAGACACACCAAGTTAAACAAAACTGACACCACACTACAAAATATTTTGTATTGAGTTTGACATAGCTTGTGTGTGTGATTGCCACTGGCCATGTTCAATATGCCTGTTAGATATTAAATTAAGTAAGTATGACGTTTAAACTGACAGCTCTCAATGTCAACTACAAACTCTTTTTGATTTATTTGTCTTATATAAACAGCTTTTCCAATAAGGAGCCCTAAAATACTTATTTTTGATTTAATATCTAACTGGCATTCAAAACACCTGCCGCGCGTCGTCATACCATTGATTGGTATGACAGTAAAAAGTCATTTAACATTTTTGACAAGTTTGACAGTTGATATAATACGTATGCCACATTTTGACACAAGAAGGAAGTAACCCTGATTTATTTACTGATCACCTCCTCCACCTCCACTATATCGCCTGTACTTCGGCGCAATAAAATATGCATTTCCACTTTGCTGTGGGTCTCGCTCTCGGTATTGCACTGGCGAATGATAGCTTGGCAAGGGCAACTGCTGCAATTGCTGCTGGGGCGGATTTCGACTGGGAATACTGATGTACTCACTGTCGGGGTTAAGAGGTGGCAAGGGCTGACGATAGTTGACAAGTGTATCTCGATGCAGTGATACTTGTTGTTGTCTATTTGGGAGCCTACTTGGAGGTGGTGGAAAGTAGGGATTTTGATTTTGGACCTGTGGTGGCAGCCTTTGAGGCTGACTAAACTGAGGCTTTGAGTACTGATTGAAAGGCTGATACTGGCTTATGAACTCTGCCTCGGGGTTGAGAGGTGGCCGGTTTGGAGCATAGTTGACATAAGTGTCATTTTCCAAGCTCCAAACTTGTTGTTGTTGAGGTTTTTGGGGGCGTACCGGTGCCGGTGGTCGATTGTTGACAATTTTCCTGGTTGGCGGTGGCTGTTGATAAAATGGCTCCTCGTAATATCGATTATTTTGACGAATTGGAGGATTATAATAGTAGCCGTTAAATTGGCCTTGTTGGAATCCACGATTGCTTGCCACCTGTAATCGTGCTGATTTCTGGGGAGCTTCCACTTCCTGAACGACCTGTTTCTCAACTGAAATCCATGGCTGTGGCGTGGTCAAGACAGCCACCGGCACCGTCCTAGGTGTTGACACTGAATTGTACTCTATAGGTCTTCCACTGATCGGCTGCTCTTGGTCGTAGGGTGTTATTAAAGGCTGATGCAAATACTTTGCACCTACACGAATTTTTTTCTGCTGTCTAACTTGAACCTCCGGCGGTGGTGGCTCGACAGTGGTTGAAGGCTCATAGTAACCCTGCACCGAGGACAGATCATTGTCAACTTTCTCGAAGGCAATTGCTCTGAAGGAATTTGCATCATCTACTGGCGGGCTGTAGGGCACCATCGGTTTGAATGGTTCAGCATCATATTCCGCTGGTGGATTGAAATTGCGGTTCGTTGGCTTTGCGGTATTGATATTGTAATCGTAGTTTGGTTTGGATTTCGGAGTGCGAGGAATACTGTTGTCTTGAAGATGTTGACTTTGATAGAATTGAAGCTTTTCACGAATGGCATTGACCTCGCGCTCAAAACTCTCATAGGGGAGGTTGTTTTTAAGTGATGGTACCTTGGCTGGTGGAGCTTGATGGTAGGGAATATAGTTGCGGTTGGTATTTGAGATGCCATTAGGGCGAATCTCAGGCTTTGGAGTGATGTAGACGTAGTCTTCGTAAACAAATTGAGGTCGGCTAGTTGGGACGTATTGCAGTTTGGTTGATGGAGGCCGGTTGGTTGTTGTAGTTGTGTAATAGTATTGGGGATTATTGTTGATTTTTGACTTGCTGTAGTTCTTTGAGTGTTTGTGTTGTGGTCTTTGCTGTGATGGCACAGAAGCTTTTGGTATGAATTCTGGGACATAGCTTGGTGTAGTTGGTGGCTCTTTGCGGGCTTCATAATATTCATAGTAGATTGGATTGGATTTGGTGAGAGTTGGAGTATTGACATTTGGCTGGCGACTTGTCGTAGGAACAAATGATACACTGTTCGGAGTGATGGAATACATTTTCGTAGGAGATGAAGATGGTGTTGGTGGTGCTGAGTAGTAAATTTCCTTCTGCACCGGTACTGGTTGCAACTTGGAAGATGTCGTAAGATGAGGGGGTGGTCTTGTTGGCTTCTGTGTATTGACCATGACCGATTTCGGAGTGTATTCCGAAATTTTTGTCAGAATATCCCTGAATGGAATATCTGTGGTTAACGTCGTAGAGTATGTTGGGAATTTATTCCTGGGTTTCTCCAATCGTGCGAATGCATCTGGTGGAGGTGGTAGAACTATTCCTGGAACTAACGGCCCTGGAGGAACGGGATTTGAATAATTACTTTTATAAACGAAACTATAAGGTGGAGGATAGTACAACGACGGATCATCCTCATCGAAATCAGTGCCATTGAAAACTTCTAAGGAGCCATTCGTAAATGGTCCAATTCCTGGGAATGGCAAGGGTTGACCACCCAAGAATGGATTTACAAATGTTTGATTTTGGAATAGCCATGGCGGATAGGGTTTCGGGTAGAAGTAACTTGGATCATTTTGGCCTTTCTCCGTGCCGCCAGACGTTCCGGGCCGGTTAAGTAGATTTTTCTCATTGGTATTATCACTTTCGGATGCTTGGTTTTGAGATTCTGTGCCGGCGGAATATAAGGATATCGATTCGTTCGCGATTGGATAGACGATCGATACTTTACTATTTCCGATAAACTGTATCGGGCCATTTTCTTCGAGCTGGACAGGAAATGGTGGTGGAACTTTTGGATTTGGCGGGATTTTTATTTGCCGACCCGGAGCATCGTAGTCATCGAATGGCGGCCATGGTTCTGCTGGATCTGGTTCATTCAAATTTCCACCCTTTATCACCAGCAGATGATCTTCGGCCAGCCAAATGTCATCTTCATTAAGACCACCATAGTTGCGTTCGTTGTCAATGGGAACCTCTTTGTTTGGCAGATAGCTAAGAACACCCGGTCGTTGGGGCTCTCGGCGGAATAGCTCTTTTTCGATGAGTCCGTATTTTCCGTCACGTACTTGATCGGATAGTGTCTTCTTGGACTCATCTTTCTTTTTGCCCTTTGTGGATGTTTCCTTTCCACTTCCGGCACTAAGTCGTAGAATGCCGTTGTCCCAATTATCAAAATCACCTGGATCATCGAGATATGCCGCGTCGTCAATATCTTCACGATCTCCAGCATCTAATGGTTCGGCTTTTGAGGGTTTTCGTGTTGTTGTTGCAACAGGTTGACTTAGACCAATCTTAGGCGATCGATAGGAGCTGCTGATGTAAAGTGGGGTTCTTTTAATGAATGTCTGTTGCGTTGTTGGTTTTGATGTTGTCAAAACTGAGCCACTTACAGAAGGTGTATTTTGTAAGTGTCCCCCAACCATTCGATGGATCATTCGAGGTCTAAAAAATATAAAATAGTTTTAAAATTTGTATTAGTTATGTTATCATGAAATATCTTGTGTTATAATTTTATACGAATAAGAATGTTAGAGAAAAAATATTCTTTTCAATTACAGAATCCGCAAAATTTTATTCCTGGCGAGTTGACTCAATCCGCAACGATTTTGGTGAGGATTTGAAATGTCAAAAGTTATATGGAATGCGGATGGGCTGGTGTAGTTCATAATCTACAAATTTTCCAACTACGTTACCAACATTTCTGCAATTTTTTACAGCGAATTCTCTTACTCTAAAATGAACAAAATTGTCGGAAGTCATCCGCAGACTATTCGCCGGATTCTGTAATCGCGGTGATTAGTTTTGTATTCTCTAAACGAGCACGATTTATTTAATTGTTATAAAAAGATGTAGACCATAAGAATTTCAATTTCCTTTTTGTGTGCTCAATTTATCTAAGTAGTAGATCGATGGAACTTGCTCAACTAAATAAAAGTTTTGTAGTTCTTATTTTTATTCTACATAAAAAATAAAAAAAAAATTAACTGGTAGGTATAAATGGTGTTATACACTTTTTGTATTGGTATTAAATTAAATCTTTCGCACGTTAATATCGATTTTTTACAATTAGTTCAAATATTTGTCTTCTAATTTTTGTCTTGCATAAGGAATAAAAAGTAACTGGTATAAATGTTCTGTATTGGTATAAAAAAATATTCAGCTAGCTAATTAAACTTTTTTTCAGGTTATATGTATTATTGTTATATGAGTTAAATGCTGATTACATAACTATAAGTAACAAAATATCAAAAACCACTTAATTGGTATAAAAGGCAAATTATTTTACTAAACCAAAGTATTACTATACAATTATTTTCACATATTCAGTGGAGTTAGGGGAATACTTAATCCATTTTGTGCGTTATACCAGTTTATACCAGTAACTGAAGAGGCGGATTTTGTATCTCCAAATATACATGAGAACTTTTCTATAGATCCTACTTCACTTAAATCAAGTAATTTTTCAAATTAGCTTTTTCTATACAAAATAAAACAAACAAATATAAAAATATTTGGTATAAAAAAACCAGACTGTCAAAATCAAAAGTTTTGAAATAGTTTCTGCACGTTTTTTTCCATATAAATCCAATTATAACGATTACTATGTTGGTATATTGGTCAAAATTTTAGAGGGTTGACTATGTGAACTTAACTGGTATAAACTGAAAACTAACCCAAAGTTTTCTAAGATATCGCACGTAAGTACATATTTGTCAACTGTTTTTATATACGAAGCCGAGATAAGTACATGGTTAATTCAATTTGAGCGTTAGATCAGTTTATACCAGTAGGATGAAAAATAAATAAAAATACAAAGCTAAAGCTAAAGCTAGACTATAAACCTCACCATCTTATGTTCATGGTATAATATGGTGTCAAACATCTACGGATTCAAATTGTAATTAGCTATATTTTGTATTTATTTATTTATTTTTTTTTTATATTAAAAGTTTATGGGCATCTGATTGGTATATAAAAAAACTCGATGTATTATCTAGTTAGTTTCGTCAAAAAAAAAACTCTTATACATCAACTTATTATTTTTACAATTTAAGCAGTCCTTAATGTTCATTGTAGACTATATTTTATACGTAGCGTCAGTTTATACCAGTTAGTTAAAAAAAAAACACAGAACAAAGGAGACTTAACATCATCTTATCTGATTGGTATAAACTCGAATAATGCATCTAACAGTGAATGATTACACGTTTATCGTTTAAAAGTAGTTTTTTCTTTGTTCTACATTGTAACTGTCTGACTGGTATAAACAAAAAAACTGCTTATCTGCTACAAGCTAATACCAACATAAATTCTCTACTCACATATCAATTCCTTCTATATTTACAATTCTAACGAAAATTGAATGCATTGTATAAGAAATCTATTTCTAGCCTGATTGGTATAAACAAGCTTAACATTGCAAATAACAAGAATTTTTGTATCACGTCTTAGAGCTTTGAAGTGTAGATCCATTGATGAAAAATTTATCACACGGATACATGATCTATTCCCCTTTCTTTCGTTTCCCATATCACATAGCCCGCATATAAACAAACGATTTACTCACGTTTTTGCTGTCTGTAGCTGGTGCACTGGCTCAACTGGTTGGCTAGTTGAAGACTCGTCGAATTGACGTCGAAACTGGTGCCGATGTTGTTGTTGCATTTGCTGTATACTCGACGATGATGACGATGATGCCGATGATGGTGACCTATACTGTGGATGCAACTGCCGCCGTTGAGGAGACGACTCTCTTGGTATGCTGCCACTTCCAATGGAACGGCCACGAGCCGGCACTATAGCCACTGTCGGCGTCACAGCATTGCGGCTATTAACTACTGATGATGATGATGATGATGATGATGGTGGTGGTGGAGTGGAATCTTCGTCTGAACCATCATCGTCCGGTGACTGGTCGTGTGCCATTGATCTCTGGTTACTGTTATTGCTAGTGCTGTTTGTGATGGTACTGGTGGCTGTGCCGATGATGTTAGGTGTGCTAGTGATGGCCATTAGTTTTATGGATGATGTCAATGATGATGGCGTCGTCATTGTTGTTACTTGTGATCGCTGCGGGGACGGTAGTGATGGCGGCTGACCCGTCGTCGTCTGTAGAACCACCGTGCCGAGCAGTTGTGATCCCACGAAGAGAATCACAACCAAGTGCAAGGCCAACGGCTTCATCTGCAAAAAAAAGGAAAAAAAAAAATAAAACAAACATTGATAAACGATGAGCTATAAAAAAAGAAGTAGCGCACGATTGAATTATAGCAATGCGCTTCAATTTGATTTTGTTTGAGTGGGCACGATATAATGTTAGTGTGATCAGTTCTCTGTCATTTATGCTAATTGGATTTAAATGAAATGCTGAAAGATTTGTGTAATTAATTTTTTTAATGCCGATCTTTTGGAAAATCCCGGCAGTAAGCAAAATAGAATTGTTTTGATTATTTGTCTATATAAAATAATTACTCATACGCCAGAGTGAACAAAAAAAAAAATAAAGTAGAATTACACTTTAATGTTAAATCTTGAATTTTTAAAATGACATTTCTTAATTTAAAAGATGCTATAGATGATTCTTAACAAATATTTTACAATAACTATAAGATCGCTCGTTGCTGAAGTCTTACAGGTGCAATGAAATCTTAACGCAATTTACATTTTTTCGAATGATGATTCTTCAAAATTTCCCCACCAAATTGATAAAACATATTTGTTTTCGGATATTTTGAGGAATATTATAAGAATCTGGCTAAAGCCATAACCATGATTTCATATTAGAAAGGGATTTGATACAATCAAATTAAATGTAATAAATGTAATAAATGATGACACATGCATAATTTGGGCATTCGATTGACCAAAGTCTTTAATACTATACAAATTATGGGAGAAGCAAAATGTCCCAAGGCAGCCCTTCTAGCTATCATTGGAAGCCATCATTGTACGTTTTAATTGTTTTGGTTTGGTTTGGGTTTTTAACTTTGTTTTAAGATAAAATCTAACATTTATTTATCTTATTACTTTAATATTATACCAACTTTACCGTAATATTTTGCTTGACTTGGCCCCCTGAAATTTTCAATCCCTCCTCCTAGTAACTATGAACGGCGTATATATCAATTTTGAAACACCAAAAGAATTTTCAAAATTGAATTTTTTTTATGATAATATCATACAACTTTATAAATAAATAGGAAAGAAGAAATGGCGGTTTAATAAATAAAAACAAATATTTTAATAAATAAAAAAATTACTTGGCCCATGGGGGGATCGAACCCACGACCTTCGCGTTATTAGCACGACGCTCTAACCAACTGAGCTAATGGGCCACATGAAAAACTGGTGATAAGAAAAAATTTTGCATTATTTTAGTAGAACACAAAATAATAAAATATTTGGGTGGATCCAATCTACATATATAGTTGCTTGCTGAAATGATTAGATTATGCTTTAAAATAGATCAAGATCAGAAATAGTTTTTCATTAAAAATATAAAGTATATTTCTTGATTTACACAACATCTTTATGACATTTTAAATAACAAAGCTATTCAGAAAAAGTTTTTCTTATTTTTTTTTATAATAATTTTAACTTTATGCATGTAAGACTCAAGGTCTTTTAAAAATGCAGTGCACGGCACTAGTAAAAAAGGAATAGAAGGAGAAGAGAAAAATATATCGGACAATATGGTATGGTATATCGTGCGCAATATTAATTGAACTTTGTTCGAAGCTCTTGAAAATTACATTAATTTCTATGAACATCGCTTCGTAGTCACTGTAAAATCTGGTGGATAACAACTTTAACGTAGCTTGAAGTTGACAATATGCATATGTATTGTTTCCATAACATTAGCGGTACCATTAAAAAAAGTTTTAAGAAACATAGGACCTCTCTTACATGAAAATAACTATAAATTTGTTATTTAAATAGCTAAAACAGATAGAGCTAAAAAAGTATGCCATCTTTTGGTAAATATGAATTAATGAATAAAAAATTCAAAAATAGTTAAAGCGGTTTTCTAAAAAAATAATTTTTAATATATAAAAATTCTTGAACATTTTTAAAAATAAAATTTGGTATGCCAACTTTTAGAATTAAATAAAATACAACTTTACACAAAATTAAAAAAATATTCATTTAACCCGTTTTCAGGATATTGAATTTTCAAAAAAAAAAAAACAAAAATTTCAATATTTTTTTAAAAATCCGAAAATTATTTTTTCGAAAAGTTGTGTATGCAAAATTGTTAAAATTATTAAGGACTTCTTACATAATTTGGTTGAAATCGGTGTAAACGATAAGGAGAAATTTGAATACCAAAAAATCGGTTCTATGTCAGGTACAGTTAATAACCATTTATATAAAAAAAAAAAAAATGTGTACCAAATCATTAATTGTAGTAATTACAATAGCCGACATTTTTTTGTTCAAAATCGTTAGAGCCGTTTATGAAATAAATCATTTTTTGTATATTGGTTGTATGGTAGGTACCGTTATTTAACCGCTAAAAAAAAAGTTCAATTTCCCCTCTAGAGAATCACATAAGAACCTTAAGTCGAAAGTTTGAAAAAAATCGGGCCTCAAAAATAAATTGACGTCCGGGCGTCAAAAACAAAATGACGCCCGTGCGTCAAAAATAAAATGACGCCCGGGCGTCAAAAAATAAATTGACGCCCGGGCGTAAAAAAAAAATAACGCCCGGGCGTCAAAAATAAAATGACGCCCAGGCATAAAAAAAAATTGACGCCCGGGTGTCAAAAAAAAATGACGCCTGGGCGTCAGAAATAAATTAACGCCCTGGCTTCAAAAATAAAATGACGCCCGGGCGTCAAAAAAAAATTGACGAGCGGGCGTAAAAAAAAATAACGCCTGGGCGTCAAAAAAAAAAATGATGCCTGGGCGTCAAAAAAAAAAATGACGCCCGGGGATCAAAAATTAAATTGACGCCCGGGCGTCAAAAATAAAATGACGCCCGGGTGTCAAAAAAAAATGACGCCCGGGCGTCAAAAAAAAAAAAAATGACGCCCGTTCGTCAAAAATAAATTGACGCCCGAGCGTCAAAAATAAAATGACGCCTGGGTAAAAAAAAAAATTGTATGCAATTTTATTAAGTTCAGTTGCCGCTTAGTGCTAGCTCATACCATTTCATACAAATAACATTTTGCCGTGTCCTGAAGTGCAGTTCCGCTGCAGTTGGGTGTGGTCTAACCTTTAAGCTAAATCAGTATTGAAATGTTTGGTGAATTTACACGATAAATCTGCAATAACTAATAGGCAGAATCGCAGTTAAGCTAAATCAGTAATAAAGAACCACTTTTTGTTGAATTAACACGATGACTCTGGAATCACTAATAAGCGAAATCACTGTTAAGCTAAATCAGTATTGAAATTTTTGGTGAATTTACGCGATAACTCTAGAATAACTCATAAGCAGAATCGCAGTTAAGCTAAATCAGTAATAAAAAACAACTTTTTGTTGAATTTACAGGATGAATCGGAAATAAGTAATAACAACAAGCAAAACCACTGTTAAGTTTCGTGAATTGTCACAATAACCCTTAAATTACTTATAAGCAGAATAATAGTTTGGCAATATCAGTTTTTAAAAACAATTTTTAGTTTAATTAACGCAATGTGTCTGAAATCAGATAATTCCAAAAAAGCTAAACCATTAACCATTATAAATTCTCAGAAGTCAGAATTGAGCAATGTTTCAGGAATTTACACAATGCCTCTGAAGTCACTTTTAAGCATAATCACAGTTTAGCAATAATATCAGTACCGAAGAATATGTTTGTCTTGAATTTTCATAAATTGTTTTGTTTCTTGATATAACCAATTCTGAAAAAAAAAAATATCAATTTTATATGTTATTTCAGTAACAGGTATTTTTGTATTGCAGTATCAATAAGTTATTGCTACTTTCCAATACCTGTTACTGTATACCTGTTACCGAAATAATGACCCATCCCTACTGTAGAATCTTTTCATCACATGTTTATCCTTATAGCTCAACTTCTTACGTTTTATTATATACAAAACGCAGGAACAAAGGATTTGCGTTCCTATTTCCCCTACAAATCAAACATTATTAATTTAGTCCCTTTGTCTTCACTTGTGTCATGAAGCAACAAAACGAAAAACCCGAAATCGAGTAGGTAGTCTTTTATTCTTTCATTCATGGTACTGAGTAAGAATAAAGCGAGCCATTTAACCTTCAGTTAAGACCCGCTTTGTCATTTGAGATACAAAGTTCAACATTTTCTGAATGAAAACAAAAATTTAGTGAAAAATAAACTAAAGTAAATATTTGGCATATACAATAAGCAAAATACATTCAATACTCGCTTTCCAAAAAATGGAAAACAAAAGACTGACCTGGTAAAAAAGTTTTCTTAAAATTGAAATTATTGTTAATTAAATTTTAATAGAGTCTTTAATCCGGCAATTAGTTTAAGTAAGAAAAGTGCTTCCAATAATATTTGAATTCGCAAGGCATCATACCACATACTAAAATTAAAATCTCATTTCACTTCACATAATTTAAACCACAAACACATCAATAAAAAAAAACTACATTGTTAAAATTATTCAATTAAAATTAAATAAATTACCCACCCATTACCTAATTTAAATCATACAATTAAAATGACAAAAGTCAAACACAATTTTCAGGTCGTTTAACAAAATAAATGAACACCTTATTTGAGTATTAATGGGGATTACAATCTCGCAATGTTAATTCACATACGAAACGAGCATAATTTAAGCAGGGACACATTTATTTTTTAGAGTGATCAAAAACAATCCGTAACAGATTCAATTATCTCCTATCAAACACCTAATAATAACAAACATTCCATTCATCATTGTTCAATGCGCAAGACACGACATCACGAACACACCCCATATATGTTACCATTTTTGGATAAATCCTATTAAAATTGCAATTTTTTTGTTTGGTTTTATTTTAACAACAGCCATGCCAGCTCAGCGTTGCAAATCCGATTGATCCTAATTGCTCATTTTGAACTGACATTATACATTTTCCAAAACTGCACCCAAGAAATAAAATTCCATCTCTGATTTTAACCTCATACTAGATTTATATTCGTCCGTCGTCCATCGTCGTTATAGTTGGCATCATTATATGCATCGTCCATCTAGTGGCGGCAGAGGGCAACAACGCCTAGGGTGATAAAACCGTCAAAATCCAAACCGAGGTAATTCATTCTCTTCGAACACCCATTTTTGACATATTTTATTTCCAAAGAAATGTGAACGTTCACGTTTGTTCTTTTCTCAATTCGACAAGTAAATTGCAATTAAAATGCATAAATCTTTGTGTTTTTTGCCAACCGAGTCGAATTTAAAGTTTTTTTTTTTTTGGCTTGTTTTTGTTTGCAAAGTTTATTCATACATTTACCATTCATTATTCTTCTTGCCAAAGACAAACCATATACCTACACACACACACCAACCCAATCATCCAGCACTAGCAGTAGAACCAAAAAATGAATCAAATGCCAAACCTAGAACCGTTTTGGTTGGTTATCTTTTGAATCAAGCACCCGCCATTCCGCCAATCCTTTCCGTGAAAAATAAAAAATGTTATGTGCATGGTGGTGTACGAGTGGAATTTTTTTTTTTTTTGTGAAATCTGAAAACTCCTTCAAACGTCAGCCATTGACAGAAGTGTATCAAGGACAAGATCATAAATCAAAGACCCTGGCTTGCAAAAAGGTACTCTCTGTGATCTGTGACTAATTAGGGACAGACAAAAAGCTGATCGTAAATCGTTCTTCTAATACAATTTTCCATAGATATGGGTGTGTAGTGTTTTTTTTTATAACGGCAGTTTGTGTATAGCATTACATAAAAATATAAATATGGTATGATTTACGAAAATTCATGTTGTAAGAAGATCTAAAATGTGCTTCGAAAATGTGCTTTCACACACATGTTTAACGTTCATGTTTAATGCGCAGTTTTTTTTCAAAATTTTAAATTTGAAAATTATTTTTTTTTTAAACTTTTCACTAAACAACTTTATTTGAAAAAAATAAGAGAAGTGATTTCTGGATTTACAAAAAGGTATAACATGGTATTTGTAAGTGTTACTGTTGTTTTGTATTAATTTTTTTTCGTTTTAAGTATTTTTTTTTGTTAAATTGCGCCTCCTGCCCAAACGGTACGATCGTATACGATTTTCTTACTCTATCCAATCAACCTACACGTTCTATAAGGAAATAAATATCATATCAAAACGGACTCAGGTGTCAAACAAGGATTTCTGTTAAGCGCTCTTTTGTTTTCACTCTTTATTAATGATGTAGAAGCTCACCTTCCTGGAGGTATCCGAATTGCTGATTTAACCATAAATGTACTTTTATATGCTGATGGCCTAGTGATACTATTAGAGTCCCCAGATAATCTTCACTTCATGATTAACCGTCTAGCTAATTATTGTAGTAAATGGGGACCAGCCTGCATATAATTGGTTCTTCAAAGGAAATCCTTAAGAATTGGTTAACGAATACAAATACTTGGGAGTTAGTCTTAATAAAACCATGGATTTCAACAATCATGTTACCATTAAAGTCAAAACTTCGCAGAGTCTGCTAAATATGTCATGGAGAAACATCTTTACAAACCAACGGAAAGTACTGTCAGTGAAATACAAGATAGTTGATGCTGTTCTTAAGAGTTCGATTTGCTATGCTGGCCATGTCAATGAATACGAGGCGATAGAGAAGTTGCACCGAAGTTTTTTAAAGACGCTTTTTAACCTTCCCTTAAAAACACCGAACTATGCTTTATATCTGGAAACGGGACAACCTAAAATTTTTACTAGCACTCTTAAGTCACAAGCGGACTACATTGTCAAGGTGCTGGCTCATCAGGATATCCAACTAGCAAAACGAATGGCACTGTATGAGTTGAGAAACGAGGATTGGTGGGTGTCGAAATCTAGGAAGCGCTTGTGGAGTAGTGGTAACTTTGGATACAAATAATCTGGATCATCTAAAGGAGCAACTTTATAACTATATTTATAGTATAATAATAATTTATAGTATAATTCGAGCACACGAAAATTCTGTACGTTATGCATTTATAGAAGAGGCTCGAATATTAGAAAGGAGACTACTGTACTCTCAACTGAAGCTTAATCTAATGCAATCAAACTACTTCAACGATTTTGTAACAGTGAAATTTCTTTAATATTTAAAATAAGATGCGAAGTCCTTCACCTAAACGGTTCTCCCTACTACAACAGTTTTAACCAGTTTTGTTCGTTGTGTAATTTGAAAGCTAAAGAGAACTGTTTTCACTTCATCAGTATATGTCCCATTCTTGCTACAATTCGAAAAACGTACTTTTCGAATAAATCTTTGACGTTGCAGGAAACAATTTCAGTGCTTAACGATTCTAACTGGAAAACATTATATTCTTTTTTGAAAAACATTTATAAATATAATGTAGGATGTTACTAATAAACGAATTTGTTTAAATATTTTCTTTTTTATTCAAATCAGGAGTTTCAATTCATAATAATTATAAACAATGTATTCAAAACGAAATAATAAATTAATGAATTACTTATAGACCGAGAGCCCACAGCAATTTTTGGGTGTGAACGATAGCAAAAATTCCTTTTGTTGTAAGATAGGTCCATACAATTCATATGCAAAAATGAAAGTCTGGCATGTCGGGGTTGGGGCCTTTGTACGAAATGCTGCATTGAAAATTCTTTTTTTTCTTAAAGCCCAGTTACCAAGGGTAGGAACTTCAAAGTGGTATTAAATCAAAGAGATATGTGGTTTAAGACCTTTTCTGTGGGTCCAAATGTCTGAAAGACACACTCAAAGATTGCAGCTTTGGGTGCATCTTGCAGCCGTTTGGCTGTTCGGAAATTATTTTGGACTCTATAGCCATGTCTAGATATAGTATTGAAGTTCCTACACTGCATTTGTAATTAACTGCATTTTAAATGCAGTATTCCATACAAAGGCCCTAACCCTGACATGCTAGACTTTCATATTTGCTTATGAATAGTCTTAAAACAAAAGGAATTTTTGCTATCGTTCACACCCAAAAATTGCTGTGGGCTCTTAGTCTATTACTTAATGAATGAATGAATTACTTACTTAAATATCATATTTGTGATACGGATTGAAAACAAGAACATGGCTGAATTTTATATAAAATGTGTACTGGCACTGGGTTGCGAACAAACGGTTTTTTTCATTGCAGACAGACTTACCTAGACCTATGCATAATTTCGCATGGTCGGATTTGATTTTATTTGTTATCAGGGTGAGCAACTCTGAGGTACGAAAAAAGTTTCTCAAGTTAACATAATAACAATTTGTTTTCCTACAAAAAATAAACAAAATCATAATCACACAAAATTACATTACAAAGTAGATTATAATTATTTTTGTGTTTTTTATTTTTTTTTCGTCTACGAAAAATCGCCAAAAAAAGCATATACGATCATTTGCAGTATCAACGAGTCCATATACTTCTGTTGTGATATTACAATAATGTTTATTAGTAGATTTTGTTATTTATTATACGAAGCTTCTAATCTACGTACCTAATATCTAAAATCGTGTTATCTACGAAAAATAACACTGTCAGACACTGAGTTAAACTAAACCAAGGTATACACATTTTAATCATATGAAATTACATGTTAAAATTTTATAAAAATAACACACTTACATTTTTTAACTTTGAACTTAATACTTATAAGAAGTTGGATTATTAAATTCTTGTAGTTTAATCAGAAACTTTAAAAAACTTCACGCTTTTTATATTATGATTTTCTTTTTTTTTTGTATGCGAAGTTTGTCTCTTTAGCAACGTGTTCATTTGAATTCTAATGATAACAGAAAAAAATAAATAACCTAAAGCATTTGTTTTAGAAAAGATTTCTTATATTAATTGTCTGAAAATAATTTGTTTGCTCAGAATATGATTATTTTATTTGATGAAGATATTAAACGTTTTTATTTATTTGTTTGTATGACAATATCAATTCGATAAAATGTATGTATGTTTGTTAAAACTCACAGAACATGACAAAAATATATTTTATACTCGTAGAAAAGAAAAACAGTAAAATCTAATAATTCTTTTCATCGCAGTCATAATGAGTTTGTGTTGATTGAAGTATTCATAAGTAGTCCAGGGAAATTAGATTTTTACTTCGAAATAAATCCCAGAAAGTTGAATTTTGGTATACACGTTCTGTGAACCTTCCTTAATAAGCCCAGAAAGTTCCGCCACGGTATGTTGGGTGCTTACTATTTAAAAATGGTAAAAAGACAAAAAAAAAAAAATCGGTTTTTAGTCCAAAACACTGAAGCTCAAAATTAAAGAACATACAATTTACAATAAAAAAGTTTACACAACTTTACTTATAGCTATAACTGTTTCTGATTTATTAAGCGTTAAAAATTTTCTTTTTTTTTATATTTTTTCTTTTTCTAATTTTTTCTCGTTCAAAGTCTTTTTGTAGTGCATATAGGTCAAATTTTTGAAAGGATCTGAATGCAAAGTTTATACATTATGTAATACCTTATAAGAATACATTATTAATTTTATCTGAAAAACAACGGTTTTAAAGAAGTTAAAATTTTGATTTTTTTTTTTCTTTTTATTCCCAAAAGAATAAGTTGTCGAAAAAAAATCTTAAGCTCAGTTTAAAGATCATACTGCAAGTTTAATCGAAAAATAATATTAACAAAATGTATACATTATGATAATACAGTTTTTTTTTTCTAGAACCCATAGTTTTTATGATATCATTATTTTAGGAAAATCGCCAGAAGTCGAAAATACTGGTTTTTGGCTCTTTTCTCTTAAATGACGAATTTTTCGGAAAATATTTTATACTAACACAGCTTGTAGATTTTAATATTCCCTAGAGAAAATATTATATCACTTTTTTGCGTATAACACATCAGTTGCAAGATATTGCAACTTCAAAAATTGTCATTTTTCGAACATTTTTTAATAACAAAAAAAAAAAAAATAAAAAAAATGATATTGTTTAAAATGACGTTATAAATATTATATGACTAAAAATACATAAGTATAGTTGCTTAAGTAAAGTTGTATGAACTTTTTTATTGTAAATTTTATGCTCTTTAATTTGGAACCTAAGTGTTTTGGATATATTGATTTTTGGCGAAAAAAAAACGATTCGCTTTATCTTTTTACCATTATAAAAAAGATAGCACCCAACTTACCGTGGCGGATCTTAAAAACAGCTAAGAAAGTTATTGTTTTCATATAAAAACACTTAGAATATTACACCTTAATTTTTCTAACATTAATGTTTCGAAAACCGGAGCTTATGATGGAAAACCGATAACAGAAAATTACCTTTTCAATGGCTCTTACTCTCATGTATGCAGCTCTTGGCAAGCTTGTGTGATTATTACTCTAACTTATAGCTAAAGCGATAATAATGAAAGGCATAAGATAATGCAGCGCAAAAAAACTAAGTTGAAACATACAGTTTAAACTTATATCTTACGAGTATAATTTTGGTGTTTGAAGTCATTTTCATATCCTTGTTCTTAGATCACTTTATTGGCTTTAAATTACAATCAAAATTATCACGAATATCGTTGGGACATGGTCTCCTATACGCTATTGTCAGTTCGAAAAACTTTGTAGACCCGTCAAGAATAAGAACGCTAAAGAGTTCAATGGTGTGGGGTGATCGAGTTTAAAGGTAAAATGCAAAAGAAACAAAACTTTTATATTCTCGGTCATAATTTGTCCGAATTTTTAAGACAATAAATCAGGCTCGTAATGCAAAGCATCATCATATATTTATCAAATGATTTCTGGAAGAATTATTTTAACTACAGACACCATAAAGTACTTTTTATTGAGACAAATTAGCATAATGGAATAAAATGTCTACTTTATTTTTATTATTTTTTGAATATGCTACTTTATCCCTGAGTCCGTATTGGTTTTTAAATATAAGTTTGCTATACCAACCCATAACTAGTGCAAGTACCCACCTTAACGGTAAAAAAATGCACCTCAGAATACCCCGCGCCCACACCCAACCCAATAGTCCACCAATGGTAACTGAGACACCCATAAATTTGTTGGTTGTTACAAAATCGCAATAAACTTGATCTTACTAGCGGATTGCGAACACGGGTTGACTATGCCACCATCAACACCACCACCGCGCAGCCACCATCATCTACGTATAATGCCATAATCTGCAATACGCTTGCTGTGTCTGCTGAATGGGAGCAGGTTTAATTCCAATTCAATTACTTCATGATCTCCATAAATATGCTCAGGTAGGTTAGGTTGGTACTAAGTTTTGTAGTAAGTCAGTGTTTTTTTTGCCGCTTGCACTCTTAGGCAAAATGAAGTAAAAACGCCGAAATTGCTTTAAGCAAAAATAAAACAAAAAGTCGTAACCTGTTGATCACTGAATTGATAAAAATATGTATATATATTTACCTCAATACAGTTTTTATTTTTTTGTGTATTATTAAAGCCATTTTGTTTATAAATTGAGAGTATACAGTCGAAGGTAGTCAATCATATTTTTTTCTAACTCTTGCCCAAAACACATTACAAAATCGAAATGATTGGTTATTTATGCGATATTTGATTTTCGTGAATTACCTACGTAATTTAGTTTGAATTTTTTTCTGATTGAAAAGTGTGTTTTCAAGGAATACGTCTAATACCTTACGAGTACCAAACAAAATTTGCTATCGAAAAATGATTAATTTTTAACTATTGCTATCAATTTGGTCTGAATCATTGCCATTTCATATTTCTTTAGCTTGATATATAGATGTGGTAAAATAGGACAACCATGTTCAGTAAGAATGGCAAATTCAGTTTAAGAATACAAAATGAAAATATTCTATACAAATATCTATGTATTTTGTAGTACAGGAAAATTGGCAAAAAAACTATGGTTTTATGGAACGAAATATAGGTAGGCTGATATTGTATACCTGAAAGGGCTATTAGAAAGCTTATGTCCAGTTTCTGGACGCCCTCCCCCTGGGGAAATCCGCCATTTTAACAAACGCGAATTGACCTTTATCTCCGAAAGTATCGATTTGAACTGAAAAGTTGTCATAATCAATATTTGAACAATATTTTTGAGGTTATGCCGTTTTATTTTTTTTTACTTTTTCACATTTTTCTCATTTCGTAAGAAACTAACGTACATTTTTTTCATGGTACAAATTGTAGACCACAAAGTTTAACAAATTTTCATATATTTTTGAAGAAGATGGGATATCACAGTCCATAGCTAAAGCTTTTGAAAAATTAGCTGCTACATCAATTGAGGCGATAAAGCACAGTAAAGATAGACTTTTTCATGGAATGAAATATTGGTAAGCTGATTTCTTTATAAATGAAAGAGGGCTATTAGAAAAGCTTGTGTCCGGGTATGCGAATGGACCTATAACCTATATGTATCCCCGAAACTATTGATCTTAGAGGAAATACTGTAAGGCCAAGGTTGTAGGAAACTATTGATCTTTGAGGAAAAACTGTGAGGCCATTAAACCATTTTTCGTTTATATAGACATTTTTTTCGGTGTGGGCAATATTTTCAAGGTTATGTCGTTTTATTTTTAATATTTTTGCAATTACACATTTTTGACGTTCTGGAGTAAACTTATGTGAATTACTTTCCAAAGAAGAAATTTAGAACAGATGCAATACCGCAGTCAAAAGTTACAGCCATTTTGGTATTTGTATTAGTTTTAATAACAATTTAGTATTTTGTTTACTCCGGAGTTTTCATTTTAACGCAACTAAAATGGCTGTAACTTTTGACTGCGGCATCGCAGCATCTTCAAAAATATATCAAAATGTTTGAAATTTGGTGTTTTAAAATTTTTATATGGTATGCAATTCACGTAACTTTATTCGAGAAAGACATAAAATGTGTAAATGTGAAAAAAAAAACAAATAGTTAAACGACATAACCTTGAAAATATCACCCGCACCAAAAAAAATTTATGTACGAACGAAAGATAATTTAATTGTCTATAATTTTGCCCTTACAATTTCTCCTCTTCGATCAATAGTTTCGGAGATATAAAGGGTGATTTTTAAAGAGCTTGATAACTTTAAAAAAAAAAAAACGCATAAAATTTGCAAAATCTCATCGATTCTTTATTTGAAACGTTAGATTGGTTCATGACATTTACTTTTTGAAGATAATTTCATTTAAATGTTGACCGCGGCTGCGTCTTAGGTGGTCCATTCGGAAAGTCCAATTTTGGGTAACTTTTTCGAGCATTTCGGTCGGAATAGCCCGAATTTCTTCGGAAATGTTGTCTTCCAAAGCTGGAATAGTTGCTGGCTTATTTGTGTAGACTTTAGACTTGACGTAGCCCCACAAAAAAAAATCTAAAGGCGTCAAATCGCATGATCTTGGTGGCCAACTTACCGGTCCATTCCTTGAGATGAATTGTTCTCCGAAGTTTTCCCTCAAAATGGCCATAGAATCGCGAGCTGTGTGGCATGTAACGCCATCTTGTTGAAACCACATGTCAACCAAGTTCAGTTCTTCCATTTTTGGCAACAAAAAGTTTGTTAGCATTGAACGATAGCGATCGCCATTCACCGTAACGTTGCGTCCAACAGCATCTTTGAAAAAATACGGTCCAATGATTCCACCAGCGTACAAACCACACCAAACAGTGCATTTTTCGGGATGCATGGGCAGTTCTTGAACGGCTTCTGGTTGCTCTTCACTCCAAATGCGGCAATTTTGTTTATTTACGTAGCCATTCAACCAGAAATGAGCCTCATCGCTGAACAAAATTTGTCGATAAAAAAGCGGATTTTCTGCCAACTTTTCTAGGGCCCATTCACTGAAAATTCGACGTTGTGGCAGATCGTTCGGCTTCAGTTCTTGCACGAGCTGTATTTTATACGGTTTTACACCAAGATCTTTGCGTAAAATCTTCCATGTGGTCGAATAACACAAACCCAATTGCTGCGAACGGCGACGAATCGACATTTCACGGTCTTCAGCAACACTCTCAGAAACAGACGCAATATTCTCTTCTGTACGCACTGTACGCATTCGTGTGGTTGGTTTAATGTCCAATAAAGTAAACTGAGTGCGAAACTTGGTCACAATCGCATTAATTGTTTGCTCACTTGGTCGATTATGTAGACCATAAATCGGACGTAAAGCGCGAAACACATTTCGAACCGAACACTGATTTTGGTAATAAAATTCAATGATTTGCAAGCGTTGCTCGTTAGTAAGTCTATTCATGATGAAATGTCAAAGCATACTGAGCATCTTTCTCTTTGACACCATGTCTGAAATCCCGCGTGATCTGTCAAATACTAATGCATGAAAATCCTAACCTCAAAAAAATCACCCGTTAGATCAATTCGCGTTTTCCAAAATGGGGGATTTCCCCAGGAGGATGCGCGGTGGCGCGCGCGCGTCCTGAAAAACTAGGCATGAGCTTTTCTAATAGCTCTCTTTCAGGTATACAAAATACAGCCCTCCTATATTTCGTTCCACAAAAAAATCTATCTTTCCTATGCTAATGTATGTAGGTACGTTGAAAATGTTTTTTTTTTGAAAAAAAAACATAAGGTAAATTAACGAAATTCGGTAAAATTATTTCAAATGTCATGAGTCATAAAACAAAAATATCCTGTTCGAAATTTGTTTTTTAGGAGCGGATTTTTATTAGCTATTCAAGTAAAATTTTATTTTCGAAAAATAAACAAATTTCTAATTCATATTTTCTGTAAAAGTAAATAAACAATCTAAAATAAACACACAATTTTAGTTCTTTTATAATTTATTGCTTTATTTAACCACTTTTTAATTTAGCTAACTTAGGGCCAATTTTTCAATAGTCAGTTAAACCTCAGATAGTTTTATTCTTCAGATAAAACAAACATTTGTTCGTGTTGCTATAGTATTTATCCCTTTGATAGTTTAACTGATGATTGAAAAATCGGCTCTTAGAGTTAGTAAACGTCAGTTAACAGAAATTAATTTGTACTTAATCGACAAGTTTATTATAATTCGCGTTTATAAATATGGGGGGAGGGGATTTCGACTGAACCTATCCTATGTAATGTAGGTATGTATTTGTGTAATTATTAATGTGTATAGATATAAATTAAATATCGTAACGTTATACCCATTCAAAAATATTTCAACGATTTTATCTCGAATGCAAATCATTTTTTATATGTAATCATTTAATCTTAATCACACCTAAAACTATATAAACATTTCATGAAATTACTTACACTGGTTGTTGTAGCGTAACGTGAAATGTTTAACCATTGCTATATCATCACTATGCCCGTTATAGCCAATAAAACATTGCCAAAACTCTATTAAGTCGTATCGCATAACATATACTCATATATGAAACACCTTAATAATAAAGGTCTAAACAAAAGTAAACAAAAACAAAGAAGACGACAACAAAAGAGATTTTGTAAAACAATAATAATTTGTATTTGTATGGCACGCTCTAGTCAACTCTCATACACAAATACAAAAAGATATAGACGAAATTTTTAACGCACTTGTAATGCCAACAGCGTATCTAGGGCATAACTTTTGCTTTCACGTTAAATGTGGTAGACACTTAAAAAAAAAAGCAAAACCAAAGAAAAAAACCTACCGCAATGATTTTGGCAAATTTTTTTTTTTGTTCTTCAGCGACTGCGGAGGACCACTATCACTGAGCTACAAAACAAGTTTATGCTTTAGATTCCATTCAGAAGCAACAAGCTTTTTGTTTGTTATCATTGATGCCAAAAGAAAAAAAAATAGTCAAGTCATACATAACATCCGTTTCCTAAAATGGGGCTTAAAAACCGGTGGCGCTGTTGTTCGGCTTTGAATTGTCAGTAGCTGATGATGTTTACGGTTATTTTCACACGCACTCATCGAGGCACTCAGCGATCATAAATTTAAATAAAAACAAAAAATAAAATTAGCATACCTATGAATCGTTTGTATGTATGTACATATAATATGAGAGCGGCATGCATTCATGTTATGATAGCGTAACTAGTTTCACTTTTATTGGGCTTCCTTTTATCGATGAGTGGATAAGTACCTCTACACTCTACTTAATGAGGCTCACTGATATTTAAATTGTTGTTTTTTTTTTTTTAAGCCGCGGGGCTTAGGATTTGAGTGTACTGTAAACTATTACATATGCAACTATGGCAAATAAGGGAAAGGTGTCTAAGATGTTTTAAAAATACCTACTAGCTGTTACCCATCCGCTTTGGTGAGCTATTTTGTAAGCAGCCATCAACTTCTATTGAACATTCAAAGACAAAAAAAATTGATTTGGAAACATGGATGGCCAAAAGGTCGCTGCTCTTGAAAATCAATTTTGTCATTCGTTAAAATTAAAAAAAATTGTTGATGAGTATCTAAGAATTATTCGAAAATAAAAATGATCGATGAATTTTTTCTTCAAAACTACTACTAACTACTAACTAACTACTAACTACTCGAAAGCATTCAGGGGCCAGTTATAGCTATCATTGAAAACCATCATTGAAAATATTAATTCTCGATTTTAAGAGATTTTGAAGAAAAACTAAATAATTATTTTGATGCTTAACAAAAGCTTATTGACTTAATAATTATTACCAGGTAAAACAAAATTCAATTTGGGACAACTTTTCTCATAAAATGACTTTTGATTTTTCAATGATGAACTACCTTACCAATGATCATTGAAAAATTAAAAGTTACGTTATGGGAAAGATACGGGTCAAAATTAAAATTTTTTGGAGGAGAAATAATTTTGAAGTCGTAAGCTATCTTTATGCATTCAAATATTTAATGATTAAACTTTCGAAGGGTCTTAAAATCAGCTGCTAACTTTTTTAATGATGGTTTCCAATGATAGCTAAAACTGGCACCTAATCAAATATGGAAAGGTTCCCTCCCCCTTTTAATAAAACAATTTTGTTTTTGATAAAAAAGCTTGTCCTTTAAGCCTAGTAAGCTGCTGTTGCGAAACGAACATTTCCTGTGGTCTCCAAAAAGACAACGAAATGCTTATGAAAACACAGCGAAAAAATATTCATGGAGAGTTTCACAAATTGCAAATAAATAAAACAACATTTAACTAAAAAATCAAACAACAGCCATGCTGTTATGAAAGTAACAACAAACAAAAGTACGAACAAACCCAAATCCCATTTTTCCGCACACAATTAATGGTCCGGGAAATTAATTCTGTGCGAAAATAGAGTGGAGACAAAAGCACGAACAAACCCAAATGCTATTTTTCCGCACACAATTAATCGTACGGGCAATTAATTCTGTGCGAAAATAGAGTGGAGACCTGTCAAAACAATCTGGTATGATCATCAATTTCGTTGGTCGAACAGCGTGATACATCAGAACGAAAAGCACAACGAAATTTTTCGTTTATGATTTCGTCATGTCATTTTTGTATGGGATTTTTCGTTTCACCATCAGCAGCGTACTAGGCTTTACAAACAAAAACCGGACACTTACTTTTTGGTTCGATTTATAAAGTCTTCTATAACCAGGGTTATTAAGCAGCGTATGCCAATTAACATTGTGGACTTACATTGTCGATCAACATGCTAGTGTGTACGTGTTGAAGTGTATACTGTCTACACGTCGATTTCAATTTTAAATAACAAAACAAATAAAACCAAAAACATTGGTTGAGGAAATAAAAGAGGGAATTCAAAAAGAGACATTAAAAACTAGTTTCTAAGTTCCAGTTTTATGTGAGGTATTTAAGTTAAACCTGAGTTAAGTCACCAAATAAAGGAAGTTAACTTTGGATTATCTCAATATATGCTTTTGGTATTTTATCTTCCAAGCTTGTTAAGCCTTTCTGCATTCACCCTCCATTGAAAAACCATCTTGTTGCCTTTATTGTAAAAATCTAGTTTAACTTGACACTGAAAAATACAGGAATTAATTTGAAAAACTGGGACTCCATTAATCATATATATTATTTCTGTTGTCAAACTCTTTTTTTCTCATTTATAAAATAATCAAATCCACTAAAATAGGTATCACTGAATAGCAATTTACACATACTCATGACATTGCACAAAAACTTTATGTTATACCACACTATTTTCTATAAAATTCGGAAATTTCAAATATGTAATTAAATAAATAAAAAATTTGACATCAAGAATACCTCACTTTTAACCCATTGAATCACTGAAAATAATATTCTTCGTAAAGTTATTAAATTCTTTACGTTGGCTGAGTTTTCGTTGACTCCACGCAAAATTCGTTGGCCCAATCAAACACTTATTTTCAAAAATATGTTGGTTGATGATGGCTCCATTGTGTCAATGAAAGTGCTTTCATACACTTTTTACCTCAACTCTAAAGCCACTAGTTTATTTTGACGAAAGCTTTCATAATACAACGAAAAACATTGGCGAAAATATTATGTTGTTTTACGATGGCTCAACAAAAAATTACGTTCAATAATGTAAAATAACTAAAGCGTCGAAAAAAATCATATTTTAATGAAAATAGAATTTGAATCTGTTTGGTTATAGTTCACACTTAATTCTTGTCGAAGAATCTATATAAATGAACAAAAAACAAATGAAAAGTACCTGTTGGGAAGGTGCCCGTACAAGTTTTATGATTCCTAATGTCTTATTGGGAATCAGTACTAGCACACCTTGTCATCAA
This sequence comes from Melangyna quadrimaculata, assembly GCA_949320155.1. NCBI lineage: Eukaryota > Metazoa > Arthropoda > Insecta > Diptera > Syrphidae > Melangyna > Melangyna quadrimaculata. The sequence goes on from OX439484.1 coordinate 49,092,187, forward strand.
GCTATTTTTTGTTTGTTCTTTACTAGCAGATTCTTTAACAAGAATGGTGTTTGAACCAATAAATAATGTAAAAAAAGCTATACATAATAACATTTATTTAATTAACGAATAATTCACTAACCAACGAAAATATTTTACGTTAATCAATGAAAGAAATTCATTGACTCAACGAAAATATCGTTAATTAATGAAAAAAATAAATTGACTCAATTTAAAATGTCGGTGATTAATGAAAAAAATTCGTTGACTCAACGAAAAATTTCGTTAATAGGCTTTTACGTTGTCTTATTAAAATATTTCATTGACTCGACGAAAATTCGTTGTTTGATGAACGGCTTCATTAAAGAACGAATGACTAATTGTTGAGATAACGAATCCCAACATCGGCTCAATTGTAACTAAAAAATCGTTAAAACAATGACGTTTTTCGTTGAATTTACGTAAGGATTTGGTTCAGTGATGAGTGAAAGAGAAAAATATGTATTACTTCTGTAATTTAAAATTCTCTTTTTTTTCGCTGCACCTTGAGTGAGTGGAGGAGAAACATTCTTTAGTTACACAATGCATAAATGGAAGAAACATATTTTTGTAATGTATAATCCTCTTTTTTCGCTTGCACAATGAGTGAGTGGTGGAGAAACATATTTGTTACCTACTTCTGTTGTTTGTAATCTTTTTTCTCATTATAAAAAGTCGAATGCATTTATTAGGTATCACAAGATTGCATGAATGAGAGCAACATATTTATTAATTCTTTAATTTAAAATCTTAGAAGAAAAAAAGAGGAACGGACATATCGAGGAAAAAGTGAGGCTTTTTTCAAAATAGTGTGAGTTACACAAACAGAAATGCATTCACAAGGGTCGGAATGCAGTGAGATAGCTAAATGCTGGGGCCCCCAAAAGAATTTTTAGCTGTGTTTTTGAGATTTAAGTTTAAAAGGTAGTAAAAACGCTTATTAAACTTAATAAAAAAGTGAAATAAATATAAATATAGTGAATACTATGAATGATATATATTAATTTTTGAATAGAATTTTGAAGAAGAACACTATCGTCATGTTAATAAAAAATTTAAATGCTAAATGTGGCTTAATTGATGGGGCCAGAATGGTTGTCACATACCTACATGAGTACACTATCACGGCTCAGGTGATTGATTCTGGGAAAACTTTTGTGGAAAGGCATAGTTGGGTCAGATGGAGTAAGATTTATGCAGGGTATTCATAAATCTTAATCCATCTGACCCAACTACGTATGCCTTTCCACATGATTAGGAGGCAGTTTCCCCTGAAAGTTGCTTTTGCAATGACTATCAACAAGTCTCAAGGACAAACATTTGAAAGTGCTGTATTGTACCTACCAAATGCAGTTTTTACTCATGGGCAGCTGTACGAAGCATATTCAAGAGTCAACAAATCAAACAACATAATGATTCTATTAAAGAAAATGATAAACAAAAAATTCAAAAACATTTCATTTTTAACATCTAATATTGTTTACAAAGAATAAATAAATAAATCGGGTGGCACAACGGCTCATGAAGAACCAGGGCCTAGTGACTAACAACTCGCAACCATAATTGTGTGCGCCTTTCGACAGGAATGGAAGGGACCTACAATTTTATGCCGAATCCGAGCGGCTAGACGAGAAGCAATTATTCGTGACAAGTGATACTCTTGGAGCATTTGTCAATTCCTCGCAAGAGGCAGTAGCCCCGAAAAAAACTTTTTAGTTTTTAGGTGGACGAGGCTGGGAAGCGAACCCAGACCTCCAGCGTGACAGTTGAACGCACTAACCATTACGCTACAGGCTACTACTGTTACAAAGGGGTTTTGTAAAACTGATATGTTTATATCAATAATAAAAAGAATTTATTTATTTCGTTCAAACATTCTATTTGAAAATTTAAAGCCTTATTGTATGTGCGAAATTTTAGCACGGGTCTTCTGGTTTTAAATTATTTTCAGCTAAAACATAAACTCAACTACCTGCAGCAAAAAATAGGTGACGTCGTCGCCGCGAAGATCAGCAGGATAATCTCAATCAACTAAATCAGATTTTTGTTGTTCTGAAATCCGAAACTGCCATTAGGTAAATATCTTAATTTTAAGTCATGAATTTTATAGTTTCATCTTAATCGGTTTTTTTATTTTAAAAAGGAAATATTAAATAGGTGCATATAACAAAAATATTTTAGAGAAAATAAAATAAACACAACTTAGACTTAAAAATAATTTTCTTAGAAAGCCATATTCCGCCATTATCATGAATCATAATGCAGTTTAAGCTTTAAAACTTTCAAGATAGGGTTAAGCTTGGCTTGGCTAGGCATAACAAAAAAAAAAATAAATATTACCACACTCAACGTCATGGAAGCGTTGGAATTTTAATTTGAGGCTCCGTTGCAGGTCAGACAAAGCCGCATACATGTATGTATGTATGCTTAGGTGTGCAACGTGGTAATTAAACTTTGCCGGGCTTGCTTAAAGCGCTACCAAACGTTATTATATTATACGCTTGCCTCAATTAAACCCAAAGCTATATGTGGGAATTTAAACGATTCAGCGTAGGAATTGCACTGCAATAGTATTGGTGTTGGTGTTCAGTGTCGATAATGACGAGTGGATGATGATTATTATGTCTATTTTGAAATTATGGCAGAATCGTGACGTCCGTCGTGGTTTGTTGGCTCTTTTATTGAAAATTACCAGGAATTGAATGTTTATATTATATTTATCTATGTATGATTGTATATTAAGACGGAGGGTCGGGGATTAACGGTACTTCATATCAAGCTTATTATTTATTGAATTTTATTTTGCTTGGCTTCGCCTTTTAGGTTTGAATACTTTATTAAAGAGAAAGAGATTAAAGTAATTTGCAATGCACTGCAATGATGTGAAATAAAGATAAATAATAATAAATATTTAATTATATAAACTCTTCTATCTACGTTGCAGCGTTGTATAATATTTAATTACCCGATTACAAATTACCCATTACTCTTTTAAATATGTAATAAAATAAAATCTAATTACCTATTATATTTGGAATATGTAATTAAAAAATATCTAATTATCCATTACATCTTCAAAATGTAATGGCAAAAAATTTAATTACCCATTCAATTTTCAAAATGTAATGAAAAAAAAAAATTCCATTACATTCTAAACATTAGATATTTTTTAATTACATAGTAGAAATGTGATGGGTAATTAGATATTTTTTAATTACATAATAAAAATGTAATGGATAATTAGATATTTTTTAACTACATTTTAAAAATGTAAAGGATAATTCAATTTTTAAGCATTACATTTTTAGAATGTTTTTTTCATTACATTTTGAAAATGTAATGGGTAATTAAATTTTTTTCCATTTCATTTTGAAGATGTAATGGATAATTAGATATTTTTTAATTACATATTGCAAATGTAATAGGTAATTAGATTTTATTTAATTACTTTTTACATAGGTAATCGGTAATTCAAATGTAATTAAATTACAATTGTAATTAACTTTTTGCAACCCTGCTACTTTGAGATTGTATTTGATTTGATTTTTTGATTTATAAATTTATTTGGCTCAATGGCTAGTAAAGGTTTAAGAATATTTTACATTTTAAGTTATGTGCATTTAATAATTGTTCTAGGAATTTTAAAAATGTAATTAATAATTGAATTTACATATAGAGATATTTGATTTTTGAATTGATTTAAGTTATTTATATTTCTGATGTTTGTTGGAAGGTTGTTGTACGCTTGTAATCCCATGTAAAGTATGCTGGCTTGTGCTCTAGATGTTCTGGTTCGGATGATATTGAACTCCTCAACGTTTCTCAGATGATATTGCACTATTCTTCTTTCCGGTATACTGGATTGGAGATATTCAGGACACATATTGCGTTTTATTTTGAAGACAAAAACCATTGCCATCATGTAGAGTCTTTGATTTATAGTAAGCCAATTTAGTGATTCAAGCATAGATGATATTGCTGTATAACGATCACACTTTAATATTGTTTGCCTAGCTTTGTTTTGTAGTTTTTGTAATCTTGTTTTTTGTGAAATATCACAGACATATAAAAGACTTGCACAATATTCGAAATGGGGCTTCGCAGTTACGTTAAACACTTTTATTGCACTATTTTGTGATATGTTTTTTCATGTTCTTCTAAGAACTCTTAATTTTTGTGACACTTTTTTGCATATATGATCAATGTGTTCATTAAATAATAGCTTGTTATCAAGGACAACACCAAGGTATTTGATCGATGTGACTTCTTCTAACTGTGTATTGCTAATTCTAATGTTTATTTGTTGTAATGAGAAGGGTTGGTTTAGAGTCATAAATTAAGTTTTATTTGTATTTAGTATCAGTTTATTCATATATTGCATTTAAGTCTTTTTGAATATTTTGTGTCATAGTATTTATATCTTTTCCCTCTATATAAAGTAAGGCATCATCTGCAAAAAGCACAAGTTTGGAGTGTTGTATTACTTTTTCCATACCATTTATAGATAATAAGAAAAGAAGCACTCCTAAAATTGTACCTTGTGGAACTCCAGTTGACACTGTTAACGGGTCAGAATTTTGTTAATTGTGTTAAGAAGAAGAGCTCTGACTATTAAAATTTGTTTAGTTAAATTAATATTTATATTAGCACGTTGTTTGGCTCACTTTCAAGTTTTTAAAAATTATTATAAAGGTAATATTAATCAGCCATCTTCAAAAAAAAAAAGATTATACTGTAATGTGTATAACTAGTGCTGCTGATATTAAAAAACTAATATACAAATTTGCGAACGAAAAAATTTTAGAAATTCTTTTGATTTTTCTAAAAATAAAAGTGGTGCGTGAACGTGAGGTAATGTGCTTATAACTTGTGTACCTGATTCCAATTATCGACACCAAAAACTTGATACTCCTGATTTTCAGCTTGTTCTTCTACCGAAAGACATTTAATCAATTGGAACCGAATGTCATGAGAAAATACATTTTGTACTCTGAAATTCTACCTGCTCGAAACATACGACTAACATCAATCTTACAGGAAAAACTGCGTGTTTTCTAAACAAAAATCGAACGAAAATTATTGCTGAACATAAGACAAGTTTAGTATACAAAGAATAAGAAACGAAGAAATAAGAAAAAGGAGCAGAATAGTGGACGTGTTACAAAGAAGAAAAATACTAAAATGGAGCTGGGGGCTGGGCTGGGTATGTATCGAGAATAGATGACCAACGATGGAAAAAGCCAGTGACCAAATGGTTACCCTACGACGAAGAAAGACCGAATGTACCTACGACAATACAAAAATGGTCAGATGACCTAAGACAATTCGATCACAAATTGGCATAACGAATTGTAACATATTATATTGACGTGTTAACCTCCTAATCTTGGAAAAAAATAGATACCACGTTAGTCAAGGAATAAGCGAATGTACTCTGCCCCATCGGTTACATCTAAGTCTACAAAAGATCTACAGAAGGTTCAGGGAAACTTGTAAGCTGATGTGAAGGCCAGGATCCGTATGTCACCGCACCGGTGTGATGACTGATTCCACGCGATGAAGTCAAATCGCACTTTGACTTCAGTCAACCGACGACGTCCAACAATTTGCGAAGGAAATAATTTTATTTGTTTCGATTTGTTAAGAAAGGCAAAAATATAACAAAAATCACTGCAACTTGTTACTTTCACGATCGAGAATAAAACTTTAAAGTACAAAATCCAAATGTGCTGTGATTTGCCTTCTGCCCTTAATTCTTAAACATTACAATGTTTTTAAGTGCTCCAAGCTTCAAGGTGTAGTGAAGCTGGGCGGAAAACAACACACAAATCAAAATTTAAATTAAATTGTATTTTTTTTTTAATATTTACCACACAAAACAGCACAAGTTGTACACCTTCAGAAAGATCAATTACCTATACTGATCTTGAGCTATTTCTAAAATCCTGTGTTGCAATGATCTGTTTGACCTCAATAACTGCTAACTAAATGGCTTTTCATGAAAGAAGGAAAATATCATAAAATTCCAATTATCCTTCTAGGGTGACAAACATTCTATTATATTTCCTGGTAAAGTAAATATACAGGTTAAGTTCTAAATTCAGAATTTCCCGCAGCGATTCACGCAATGTTCATGCCTCTTGTCATGACCCAGAGATAGCTTTGACTATATCAGACGACAGACCTCACCTTATATCCAATTGTAGTAAAGCAACCACCTTTTGAAAACAAGAGACAACAAAAACATTACCAGTCACCATTTACGGTGGCTTAGTGCCGTGAATGATCTTGTCAAGTCCAAGAGGCATATTCCCATAATTTAGCTGCACTCCCAGACGATGACTTACTTTATAAAGCATATCTCTCTATTGCGTTACATTCACAAACCGGTCGGTCGGTGCGGTGGTGGTGGATGGCGTGGTGATCAGGCGGTGGTGCTACTGACTATTTGGTGCAGTCACAGTGGCAATAAAGGTATCTGTCTATCTTTTCATCTTTGCACAGATCGATTCATGGTGATCTCCAATTGAGTCTGAAATTGCCGCATATGAAGTAACACTACCCATAACTATCAATGAAACTATCACATTTCCTGTTTGAACTCCACCATATTAATTCAATCGTGTGAACTAGTTTTTGTTCTGCTTTTTATTGGAATTCTTTAATTTTACAATATTCCGAATGGAAAATGATTTTTTTTTTTTAAATAATAAATCGATCGTGGATTATTTATTGGTTCGAATTAATAAATTAAAAATTAATCGAATAGGTGATCCCAGGTGGATATGGTTATGGTTATTTCCTGAGAATTATCAAAAGCCACACCTTTAATTCGGGTGAAATATTTATAATTGTTTTTAATAGTCCGAGAGATATTGTAAATGTTAAAATGCAAATATGTAACAACAATTATAACAAATATAACGTACCTAATTACTCAATTTTGAAATGAAAACATGCCAATTAAACCAACTCAATTAAAGTCAGTAATCATTAAACAACAGATTTCTCTGATAATTTTGAGGTTCTTTCATATAACTCTACTTAAAATATTTGATATTTAACATTAACAAACTTAAAACTCAGCGTACTTTTGAATCTCACTACTTTTTGCGGCTGACTTGATACGCAAAGGTTTTTGTAAAGAAGAACTTGGCTACTTTTTTAAGAATTAGGTATGGTTTTGGTGTAATTTCACTACTTTTTGCAAAGGTTCTTTTTATCAGGAAAAGTGGGTGAAATAAACGCCCAATAAGGAAAAGTAAGTTTTAAATGTATGACTTTTGTATGTACTACAAGTCCTACCCCTCTACCAATTTTCATAAGTTAGAAGTGCTCCATTGAAATGATAATCATTGATAAGAAGTGGATGGACACGCCCGCCCCTGTATGAAAAACTTCATAATTTCAACTTTTTCTTTGTATACCCTTGAAAACTAACCGCTCTACCAAAATTTCATAATCCTAAACCAATTGGAAGTGCTCTCAATATATTTAATATTAATTCTGTGAAAATGGGTAGTGCCCCGCCCACTGAATGTAAAAACTCAAATTTCAAGTGTTCCCTTTGCTTGCATGTCAAGTCCTATCGCTCTACCAAGCTTCATCGTTCTATACGAAAATCAGAAGTTCTCCACATAGTTTATAGCAATTCTGAGAAAATGGGCGGATGCCACGCCCCTGAATGGATGATTTAAATTTTTCCGATATCTCTTTTGTATTATCTACCAATTCTTATTATTCTGCAACCATCCGAATTTGTCATTTAATTAATAACAATTCTGAGAAAATGAGCGGATGCCACGCCCCTTGAACGTTAAATATCAAATTTTATAAAAAAGCATTTGGTTGCAGTTCAAGTCCTACCGCTCTACCAAATTTCATCATTCTACGACAACCAGAGAAATAACTGTTATCCATTCTGTGAAAATGGGCGGATGCCACGCCCCCTGAATGTTAAATCTCAAATTTTAAAATGAGCCTTTGCTTGCACTTTAAGCCTTACCCCTGTACCAAATTTCATCATTCTACGACAATCCGAAGTTTTTTTAGTTGATATCAATTCTGACAAAATGGGTGGTTGCAACGCCCCTCAATGGATAATTTAAAAATTTTCAATATCTCCTTTGTATTGATCACATGATCTACCAGTCTATTAACATTCTGCAACAATCCGAAGTGATCCATATAATTAATAATAATTCTGAGAAAATGGGCGGATGCCACGCCCTCTGAATGTAAAATCTTAAATTTTAAAATTTTGCATTTGTTGGCACTTCTAGCCCTATCGTTCTAACTAATTTCATCATTCCACGACAATCAGAAGTGCTCCTCATAATTGATATCAATTTTATGCAAATGGGCGGGTACCACTCCCCTGAATGTAAAATCTTAAATTTTAAAATTTTTCCTTTTCTGTACCAAATTTCGTCATTCTACGAAAATCAGAAGTGCTCCAAATAATTATATAGCAATTCTATGAAAAATGTCGGCTTCCACGGCCCGTGAATGGAAAATCTTAAATTTTCCTTTGTATATACTATAAGGCCTACCGTAGTGCGAAATTTCAAGATTCTACGATTTCGGGAAGTGCTCTATAATTTTGATGATCTTTCAGTGAGTGAGTCAGTCAGTTACGGTTTTTGCGATTTTTACAGACTTATATCTTGGGAAGCACTAATGCTAAATAATTGAAATTTTGTTAATTGCCTAAACTTGGTAAACTAAGTAAATTCTGTGAGTTTGAAGTTTCTGAGTTTGGTTCTAAAGTTAGAGGGGGGTCGAAAATCACCGGAGTTTGATCCTGTAAAAAGGGTGTAGTACCAGAACTTGTCTGGGCCCTTTGATATTAATAATATAAAAAATTGTAATAAAAATCATGCACCTACATACTATCTTTTATTGTATCTATTCAAAATGGCTCATGAAGAACAGAATTGTGCCGTTGACCTTCGTTTTTACTGCCCCAAACATATAGAAGCATAAAGCATCATAATATGATAAACTTCTCGACTCGAGTTAATTGTTTTTTGTTTCACTACAATTACAAAATAAAACAAAATGTTAGATTGTTAACGTGTCAACATAGTACCTGATGGTGAGGTTTTGATGTCATATAGACACATAATTTAAGAAAATTTAACCTTAATGTTTTATGATACACTATAAATTATGTCACATCTTATGTAAGCATTTAAACAGACAAATTGCTATATACTTTTTGCTAATAGAATTTGTTAGGCTTAAGCACCTTAGTCGAGTATATGAAGCATCTTAGCCATACGAGTATTATGATCATCACAAATAATGCAGAGACATAGGTACTAAGTCTTTTAAATGAAGGCTTTATGTCTATAAATGGTAAACAACATTTGACACGCAAGTGTCTTGTAATGTCAAGACAATAAACAAAAAAACTAAATTTGTATGACACCCTTCATTGTTATTTATTATTTGTGTAGAAAATGGTTGAAAGATATGTAATATAAATGTTCGTCTGTATGTTTATTAAGGTGGTGCTTTTTTTTTAAATTTGCTTTATATTTTGAAAACAATTTTCACATTCGAAAGAATTTAAGACAATGAATGAACACATTTTGAAACTGACATGACAGCTCACAATTGTATTTGTGTTAGTACCGACTCTGGCCAAAAATTAACATCTGCAAAATTGATTTTGAATACAAAAAAAAAAAAAAATACAAATCAATCCATCTACCCGAAATAACCCGAAAATTGTAAAAAAAATCTGCATTTTGACAGACCCAAATCAAAAATTAATTATTTTTGTTTACCAATGGAAAAAACCCAGGAACTCCAGATCGATACACACCACCTCTTTATCGATTTCAAAGTCGCGTATGAAAGCGTGAAAAGGGACGAATTATACAGAGGCCCAGGTCATATCTTGGCATACATGCCAAACTCGTCCGCTAGTGCAGGACGACGCACGATGGAGAAATCTCACTGCTCCGTCAAAATCGGGAAGCAGCACCGAGTCCTTTGATGTTGAGAAAGGATTGAGGCAGGCGATGCAACCTATTTGTCAAAAGTCCGTTCAATTGCGGCGCAGGGTCAAAAGTCCACAGGTCAAAAGTCCATCATGGACTTTTGTCCCACTTGGTTGGGTCAGAAGCCCACAATTGTATTGTGGAGATTTGACCCACTCAAGTGGGTCAAAAGCCCACAAAAAGAAGGGTCAATATTCCCTAATTTAAGAAAGAAAGAGGGTCATAAGTCCACAATAATTTCATATTATAATATTGAAAAAAGCAGAACAATAAAGAATTAAAAAAAATGTATTTATTTTGTTAAGAATTAATTTGTATACTCTTCCCTACTCGTAAACTTAAATTACACTAACTGACTGGCTGGGAAGCGATCCCAGACCTCCAGCGTGACAGTCGAACGCACTAACCATTACGCTACGGGCTACTACAGACAGAGGACCCGAAAAGAGAGTTAAAGTCCTTAAACCCGCGAAGCGGGCCATCCAAGCAGTCTTGTTAAAGAAAACTATCTATAAAGTGATCCACTGAAGTGGGTCAGAAATCCACAATTAATATAGGCCAGAAGTCCACAAGATTTTTGTATGGACTTTTGGCCCATCGGAGTGGGTCAGAAGTTCACAATTGATTTATGGACTTTTGACCCACAGAAGTGGGACAAAAGTCCCTTATGGACTTTTAGCCTGTGGACTTTTGACCCTGCGCCTTCAATTGCTTGCGTTTGCAGATGACATTGACATTATCGGCAGAACGAAGCGAGCTGTGGCAGGCGCATTTGCGAGCATTGAATTGGGATTGGCGGTTAATGAGGACAAGACGAAGTAAATGCTGTCATTGAGAAAGGAATCTCAATATCGTCGACTCGGGCAAAATATCACGATGGACAGATATAACTTCGAAATTGTCAAGGTTTTTGTCTACCTGATGGGCTCCACTATTACCTCGCCAAATGACATCAGTGCAGAGATCAAGCGAAGAATTACTCTTGCGAAGCCAACCGCTGTTTCTTCGGTCTAAGAAGGCATTTATGTTGCAATCCCATCTCAGAGAAACAAGGAGACTTTATACAAGGCCATAATCATTCCGGTCCTGCTCTAGGGGAAGATTCTGCGTGTGATTTTCGGTCCAGTATGTTCCGAAGGAGTATGGAGGAGAAGATTCAACGACGAGCTATAAGCCCGATCAATCTAGCAATTCTATCAAAGTTAAACGAAGTACAAATTTAGAATTATCTCTTAATTTGGTTATAACCATTTTTAGCGAAAATGCAAAATACGCCTGCAAATCGACAAAACACAAAATCCAAAATTTAAGGCACACGCCATATCAAATGTTGGTCTAAAACTGTGGTTTCATATTCTACTCCATCATTGCAACCTAACTGCATCAAAAAATTTTGTACTTCATTTAACTTTGATAAATGGTAAAATTTTGTCTAGAATGATCGGGCTATATACAGCGACGCTGACCTGGTTAAAAAGCTGAAAATACAGCGGCTGAGATGGCTGGGGCACGTGGAACGTATGGACAAGAACGCACCTGCCCGACAAGTCTTCGAATCCAACCCCGATGGTGTACGCAGCAGAGGAAGAACCCATAACGGGTGGCTCGCACAAGCGGAGAACGACATCAACCAACTCGGTGTGCGCAACAGGAAGCGGCTAGCTAGGGACAGGTAGGAGGGGCTTGTTAGTTGAACGCCGAAGCCCATCCTGGGCTGTGAGCGCCATCTAAAGTAAAGTAAGCATTGGAAAACACCATTATTTTTCTAGTTTTTTTTTTATTATTATTATATTATGATCGCTTTTATGGGGGTAGGGTAGCCAGCGAAAGAAATTTGAACATTTCCAAATGTATATATTGTACTGCACCGACACCCACACCTCAACTGCTCAAATTAATAGATGAAGAATATACTTTTATATATGTATTAGCTATATAAATGTATAGGTAGTTAAGGTGTTTTGGGTAGGTACTATAGCCCAGTAGCAAACATTCAAAAAATCGCTACTGAAAAAGTAGCTTTTTTCCTCAAGTAAAAGAAGTATCATCAATGAATTTTCTGGTGATTCTTCTAATGAATTTAACATGGGCTTGGCCTAGGAGGTAAGTAGGTGTACCCATTCTCGATGAAGATTTTGTAATGAAATCAGCGATTACATGGAATCATGAAATTCATGTGTTCAGTTTCTTGGTGAAAAACTGATACTTGAGATGTGATGATTTATTCAATGAAAAAGGATGTATGAAATCGCTGCGCTCGTGGAATCGGCGAATTCATAACTTCTTTTTCTTGGTTGAAAATACTGATTCCTGAGATGTGATGATTTCGTCAAAGAAAAAGGATACATGAAATCGCTGCACTCGGGGAATCGTCGAGTTCATAACTTCTTTTCCTTGGTAACCTTAACAAAAAAATTCTTATGGTGTGATGCTTTCTTGAAAAATAAAAGATGAATTTCATGATTTCATGAACACAGTGATTTTAATACAAAATAAAAACTGTATATCATTGTAGGATTTTCTAAAAAAAAATCCATTACATTTTAAAAATGTAATGGAAATATTATGTTAGCCTACTCTTATAAATATCACTGCATGAATACACTGTGAATTTTATTTTTGCAGAAAAAGTTTTGTTTTATATTTTTCTCGCAATCAATCCTTATCAATGGGCCAAATGTACTTATTGACTTACTGCATTACCATTCATGCGTAGATTCATCAAATATGGAACTTACTTGTTTTCTGTGTTTTTCTTCTCGTTCCGTTAGCATAAGAGTGGATTTACACAACGAACTCATGAACTTATGCATTAGTTTGCATCAGTAGAATCATCGAGTATGGTTTTTAGTTGAATAACTCATGCCACTGAAATGACGCAGGAAAAAATATTTGCGTTCATTTGTGTATTCATTTAAGTTTTTTTTTTGTTGTTGTCTATTCTAAACATTTTTTCTTGAGCACAGCATAACATGCTACTTAAATTGCAAACTGGTGACCCGCTGCATTACTTTTCATGAGTGAAATCAATGCATAATCTCTCCTACATGAATGCGTCATATAGGATTTCACCAATGAATTTTTCATTGAGGAGCATATTTCCTACTGGGAGAGCAGATTTTGATCAAAGTTGCTTAAACGATGATAGAGGGAAAAATAAACGGTAGCTGCTAAATTATTAAATTTCAATTCTTTAGCATTATTGGTTCCCGAGATATAAGACTGCATAAACGTCAAAAACCGTAACTTACTGGCTCACTTCCTCACTGACACATCATGGAGCAATTTCCGACATCGTAGAATCTTGTAATTTCGCACAACGCCAACGGTAGGCCTTGGGGCGTGGAACCCGCCCATTTTCATTGAATTTATATGAATTTTTTGGAGCACTTCTGATTGTCACAGATTGATGAAATTTAATACAGCGATAGGGCTTAACGTTCACGCAAAGGCAACATTTTAAAATTTTAGATTTTACATACAGGGGCGTGGCACCCGCCCATTTGAATAGAATTGACATCAATTATGAGGAGCACTTCTGATTGTCGTAGAATGATGCAATTTGGTAGAACGGTAGGACTAGAAAGCAAGTGCAAAATTTTGGAATTTAAGATTTTACATTCAGAGGGCGTGGCATCGGCCTATTTGCGGACAATTGTTATCAAATATATGGAGAACTTCTGGTCGTCGTAGAATGATGAAATTTTGTAGAGCGGTAGGACTTAAACCGCAAACAAAGGCTGAATTTAAATTTATATTTAACATTCAGGGGGTGTGGCATCAGCCCATTTCCTCAAAATTGTTATTAATTATATGAATCACTTCGAATTGTTGCAGAATAATACAATTTAGTAGCCTGGTAGATCATGTGGTCAATATAAGGGAGATATTGGAAAATTTTAAATTATCCATTCAGGGGCGTGGCAACCGCCTATTTTCTTAGAATTCATATCAATTAAAAAAAACTTCGGATTGTCGTAGAATGATGAAATTTGGTAGAGCGATAGGACTTGACATGTAAGCAAAGGGAAAATTAAAAATTTAAGATTTTACATTCAGTGGGCGACGCGACGTGGCACCCACCCATTTTCACAGCATTAATATTAAATATATTGAGATAAATTCCGATTGGTGCAGGATAATGAAATTTGGTAAAGCGGTTAGTATTCAGGTGTATTCAAAGAAAAAGTTGAAATCATGAAATTTTTCATGCAGGGGCGTTTCATCCACCTATTTCTTATCAATTATTATCATTTCAATGGAGCACTTCTAACTTATGAAAATTGGAAGAGGGTTATGACTTGTAGTACATACAAAAGGCATAAATCAAAACCTTACTTTTCCTTACGAGGCTCTCATTGGGCGTTTATTCCACCCACTTTTCCTGATAAAAAGAATCTTTGCAAAAAGTAGTGAAATCACACTAAAAACATAAATGTTAAAAAAGTAGCCAAATTCTTCTATATACAAAAACCTTTTCGTAACAAGTCAGTCGTAAAAAGTAGTGCGATCTAATTTTATTAGGGCCAGTTTCACAGTGAACACTTACCGCAATAAGTTGCACTTAAGTTTTGCATAATGGTACTTTTTTGTAATTTTTGCAAACTGAGTTAGTGACACTCAAGTGCCCAACACGGGATACTTGAGTGCAACTTATTCAGGGAAGTGTGCACTGCAAAAATTGTCATTTTATGTCCCATATTTCGCACTTAAGTGCCACTACTGTAACTGTGAAACTGGCCCTTAATATTAAATATCAAATATTTTAAGTAGAGCCTCAAAATTATCAGAGAAATCTGTTATTTAATGATTACTGACTTAAACTGAGTTGATTTACTTGGCAAGTTTTCTTTTATTACCTAATTACTAAATTTTGAAATGAAAACTTGCCAAGTAAACCAACCCAACTTGTAACAACGCAAAGGTTTTCAGAAGAACTTGGCAACTTTTTTAATATTAATGTTTTTGCTGTGATCATAATTACATTACGATTGTATTGTCTTATATGACTGACTTACATCAAGATAAGTGACGAAGACGCAAGAGCTAAAGTGTTTCTTTTTCTCTGAAAATATTGGAAAAAATTCGCAATTGGTTCCAATTCCGCCGTCCAATTATTTCATCATTCGAAATTTCAGTTTTAACTAATATTGGCACCAACCCACCTTATGTGCCAATTTTATCAGCCTTGTCACACTTTTGGCTTAAACAAAACAAAAAACATTTTCCAATATGGAAAGTATCAATAAAAAAACAAATTAAAAATAAAACTACTAACACCTCAAAAAAAAAAAAAATAAAATAAACAGTTCAAAGCTTTAGCAAGACTGCATTACAGTACAGCAGGCTACACGTGTTCTCATAACATAAAAGCAACCACTTCACATATTACTATACCCACTATCAATTGGCCATAATCAACAAACTGCCAAACAGCATTAAGCTTTAGTACCCTAAAATCTAAAGTTATATTTATATTTTTTGTTGGTACAAAATTTTACTCCAAGACATGCCTCAAGGTGTCGCCACGTATACCACCATTCGGGTATTTATTTTATTTGGTACCGAAAAGAGTTATTTTTTTTTCTCGATAAATTCCTCCGGGACTATACTCCTCCCCGCTCACCATTTGGAAAATAATTAGAAAACTACACGATCCGAGAATTTATTGGAATACAAAAAAAACTGTCGAAACATAACATACCTATTTTCCACGCTGACTGATAGCGGTGCGGTGCTACGGAAATGGCTGGCAGCCATATTATGGTGTGGTTACAATATTGCACGACATGATTGTGTGCCTTATTATAAATGCCTTATGTATGCGTTCCTTCGTCAGATTCAACAACGACGACGAGAACGGACCGACGCACGACACGACGGAGACGGACGTGAGTAATAGGTTTAGCTAAGTTCTTTGTCGGATCGGTGAGTAGTGAGCTCTATCATGTAGGAGGTTATTTTAAGTGGTCCGTGGGCTATGGAATATACATAGATTTCCGCATTCACTTAAACGAGGTAGGTTTAAGAACAATCTCATAGCAACCTGCTTTATCTTTAAGCCTGTCTGCATATTTAGAAACCAAGTTGTTTTAACGAAACCTATAATAATTACGATGTCAATTATGTCATTCAAAATGGACTGCGCATGCACATATGGCATGTGTCCCAAGAGGTTTCAATTCCATGATGGTAGATTTACATGCAACTGCGATCTGCGACCTATGCATTTGTAGAATTCAAGAATGGTATATCGGGAAAGATACATTTGTATTCAAACTAAAGTCTAAAATAAATTTTATATCCTCAAAATGTCTGTTAAAATATAAGTCCACATCAGATCATGCAGCACTGACGCTCTGTTCTTCTTTCCAAACCTGCCACTAAAAATTAACAAAATGGTCTCAGATTTGACAGTTGAAAAAAATTGGATAAAATATGGCAGAAATAATGTCGTTTTTTTAGCTGGAAAGCTCAACAATGCACTTATCAGTTTTAAGTAAAAAATTGTAACAAATAAAAATGGAAGAAAGTTGACAGTTCGAGCCTGGTTACACGATCACTTTCGTTCGTTATAATTGGTTACACGATCACTTTTTTTCGTTATTCGTCTTTTTGACAGACATGTATGTTTGCGTTTACACTATTCTTGAAAGACTGACGTACTTTCATTCAATATTTTGACATCCATGGAATTTGTGATTGTTTTGTGGGAAAATAAACAAAAATATACATCTGAACGACTTTGTTGCAGCTTTAAAATGTCAAAAGTTATATGCAATACGGATGTGCTGAGTATTTCATTATAAAATTTCCAAACTACATTACCGACATTCCTGCAATTTTTTTACAGCGGATTCTCTAATAGAAAAACTGAACAAAATTGTCGGAAGCCATCCGCACACCATTAATCGGATTCTGTAATCGGGGAGAATATTAAAATTTTCATTCCTGCTTTTGTTCTTCATACACCCTACATTTCTACATCTCTCACCCAATTTGTCAAAAAGACAAATGAACTTAAAAAAGGAATCGTATAATCAGACTGAAATTAAAAAAAAAAATGGAAGAAATCTGACAGTTCGCCTTCCGCGTATATGACATACATAAGTCATCAGGGATGTCACAAGTTGTTCTTACCTTTGGGTTTATTATATCACAGAATTGTTGGATAGATAATCGGGAAAAACTGCGGGATTATATAAACTCTTGTCCTGAGGTACAAGTTGGGCGCATTTATTGTGGATTGTCCGTCGTTGTTAGTGATGCGATTGGATTACATAATGCAGACCTGCAATAAGAAAGGAAAAGTTTTAATCTACATTTTTGCATACACTTAGTATTTCGGTGAAGAATATAAATAAGAAAAATTTGTTAACTTTTATAAACAAAATATCTTGCCAAAAGTAAAAGGTTTACTTGTATACAGTCTCGTGCCAAGACGAAGTTTATAGTCTGCAGGTGACACTGCAAGGTGGAGCCACTGGCTTTTATAATTTTATTTGATTGTCGTACATGACGTTGTGAATTATTGTGGTATGTCACATGAATACAGGGATGTTGTGTAAGCGTTTGTTGTATATTCTTTTTTTTTTTCATTTCTTCGTGACATGATTTTGCATGGGCGTTTAAATCAGTCAGTGGGTAAGTTTATAATATACAGATGTAAGAGGCAAATTATTATTGTAATCAATGGTGTTAGTTGAGGTTTTTATTGCACACTTCTTTTTTTGTGCTTTCAATGGACTCTGACTGCATAGTTAATTATTGATAGTATTTGTCGTATTGTCTACTGTTTTTTTTTTGTGTCTTGTCTGGCAGGAAATCGAGAAAAGGGAAATCAAAAAGAAGTTATGGGTG
The DNA here is from genome assembly GCA_949320155.1 of Melangyna quadrimaculata. Classification (NCBI taxonomy): domain Eukaryota; kingdom Metazoa; phylum Arthropoda; class Insecta; order Diptera; family Syrphidae; genus Melangyna; species Melangyna quadrimaculata. The sequence goes on from OX439484.1 coordinate 49,110,075, forward strand.
TTTTCTTCCGCAATTAAAATGCAGTTTAGTATTTTGGTTTTATAACATTAAACAGAGCAATTTGTTTTGATAGGGTCTTACAGTTATTTAACCAGGAAATATAACTAAGGTGCATTTAATGAATGACATTTCTAGTGCAAGAAATTTGGACCCAATGGAAAATTGCACTAGCATTTGATGCTTATTTTAAAAATGGAACATTTGGCCCAAACTTATGAAAAATGAAAATTAAAAATAGTTACAAAAATTAATTTGAAACATAAAAATAACAGTCATTGATTTATTTATACGTTTTTGGGGTGATGTTTTATATTGTAGGGCCTTTTTTCATTTTTAATTAAGGGTTAAATTTGTTTGTATTATTTTACGATTTCTTTAAAGTTTAAAAAGGTCATTGAGTGAATAATCATACAAGAAAATCACGAGAATTTGTACGCGATTATTAACACAGTGATTCTTTAAAAAGTCTCGTAATTTTCTTGTATTAATCATTAATCAGATTTTTGAAAATTTTAAAGAATCATTGTTTTAATAAAGTCTCTCTTAAATTAACGACACTCGCTGACGACAGTTTTCTATTGTTATTTTTAGCAGTGTCTTTCTATATTTAATTATTGTTAATTTGCCGATACGAATTCGCGTTGAGAATAGCCTTAATCGTACAAAATAATCTTGTAATGTTTGAGAAGAAATATACACATATGTGTATGTATGTAGTTGGTACAAATTTAATGTAGCCTGATTTTTCAGAGTCAAATTTAAGAACATTACGCTGATCTGTGTTCACGCCCCCCATGAAGAGAGAGAACCAAAGCAGCATTCTACGATCTCCTGGAGACAACGTCTGATATGTGCCCGAAGTACGACGTGAAGATCATTCTTGGTGACTTCAATGTAAGAATCGGAAAGGAGGGCATCTTTGGTTCGATAGTCGGAGGACACAGTCTTCACGACAAAACTCCCGGCAAGGGACACAGGATGGCAGACTTTGCGGTTGGGCAAAATGTAATCATCCAAGCACCTGTTTCCCGCACTTCAATATACACAAGAGGACTTGTCGGCCGCATGATCAACAAACCGTCAACCAAATCGAACACGTTGCGATAGACGCGAGACATGCTTCCAGTATCTTGGACGTCCAAACGTTCCGAGGGGCCCACATTGACTAGGTTCACTACCTGGTGGTAACTTAGCTAGACTACGTGAGCGGATATCCATGAAGCCACAACGCAGAGCAGATGCTGTGAAAAGGTACGATGCTGAGAAGCTTAAACCGCAAGAGACCGCCAGAACTTTTGCATACCACGTAACCTTTAATCTCTCAGGAAGTCCGCAACCAGCATCAAGTGCAGAGGACCAGTGGAAACACTTTCCATCAACACCAGCATGGTCCGCTGAATGGAATCTGGGTACAGTGTGCCCCATCCATAAGACGATCTGAAATGCACCAACTACAGAGGAGTAAGTCGCATAAACGTCGCTTATAAAATCTTGTCGGCTATCCTGTGTGGCAGCTTTAAACCTTTTGACAACGATCTGATCGGCCCCTATCAGTGTGGTTTTAGGCCAGGCAAGTCAACCGTCGATCAAATTTTCACACTCCGACAGATTTTAGAAAAATCCCGGGAATTCCAGATCGATACACAGCACCTCTTTATCGATTTTAAAATTGCGTATGATAGTGTGAAAAGGGATGAATTATATAGAGCCATGTTATAGGAAAGTACTGAAGCAAGGCGACGCGTTATTATGCAACCTATTTAACATCGTTATTGGAGCAATTATACGCAACGCACATGTCAACACCAGCGGTACAATTTATTAAAAGTCCGTTCAATTGCTTGCGTATGTAGATGACATTGGCGGATTGGCGGTAAATGAGGACAAGACGAAGTATTTATGCTGTCATCGATAAAAGAATCTCAACATCGTCGACTCGGGCAAAATATCACAAAATATCAATAACTTCGAAATTGTCAAGGACTATGTCTACGTGGGCTCCACTATTACCTCGCAAAATGACATCAGCGCAGAGATCAAGCGAAGAATTAATCTTGCCAACCGCTGTTTCTTCGGTTTCAGAAGGCATTTAAGTAGTAAGGCCCTCTCTCAGAGCACCAAGGAAACTTAATACAAGACTTTAATCATACCGGTCCTGCTCTATGGGTCAGAAGCATGGACTGAAAACTGAAAAAATCGGATAAAAATCTGCTAGGGTGTTTTGAGAGGAACATTCTTCGTGTGATTTTCGGTCCGGTGTGTATCGAAGGAGTGTGGAGGAGGAGATTCAACGACGAGCTATACGGGATATACACCGACGTTGACCTGGTCAAGAAGCTGAAAATACAGCGGCTGAGACGGCTGGGGCACGTGAAGCGTATGTACAGCAGCGCACCTGCCCGACAAGTCTTCGAATCCAACCCCGATGTATACTGTACACAGTAGATGAAGAACCCATAACAGGTGGCGCGCACAAGTATAAAACGAGATCAGCCACTTCGGTGTGCGTTGTGCCCCATCAAAGTAAGCAAGTGACTTTTCAGAGAAAACACTACAAGTCTACAAAATGAAATTATAGCAAAAGTACAGGGTGTGTCAAATACAAGTTTCTTTTTAAAAATGCAATAAAATGAACAAAACTCATTTGTTTCCATGTGTTATGGCTTTACCCTTTCGATACGGATGTGGTACAATTCCATATAAATATTCCTTGTCTTATACCATTCCGTCCCGAAAGGATTATTAATAAGAGCAAACATTCCCATCAACTATTGAACACAACGTCGCCGTCGTTCAAGTGGCTTGTAGCTCATGGATTGCTTGGATGATATTGGCCTTAAGTGCTTGAAAACCTTTGCCGGATTTTTGGCATAACATATCTGTTCTTCACGGATCCCCACAAACAAAAAAGTCGAAAGTGGTAAAATCGCAGCTCCGAGGCGGCCAATTGACATCGCCAAACCGTCTGATAACACGATTTAGGAATTTGGTGTGCAAAAGATCAATTGTGGCATGTGTGGCATGCCACGCCATCCTGCATGATCCAGAGTTCGTCCAAATCCATGTTTTCAATTTCAGTAAAAAAAAAGTCGGTTAACATGGCTCTGTAACGCCCACCGGCTGTGTGGCATACCGCGCCATCCTGCATGAACCAGATGTCGCCCAAATATGGCTCTGTAACGTCCACCGTTGACCGAAATGTTGTTCTCAGTCTCATTTTCGAATAAAAATAATCCAATGATGCCACCACCTCAAAATCCACACCAAAGTGTCACTGAACAGTGGATGAATTGGCTTCTCATCTAATAACTCTCATAACTTGGCAGACGCACGGTGGGTGCTTCATTTCTACTTAAACTTCTTTTCGCACTGTTACGCACTGTTTGGGCTACACAGCACTCATTTTGGAAATAAGCTTACAATATTTCTCAGCGTGCGTTGTTCAAGCGTTAAGCGACTTTTTACATTCCGCGGAGGTTTGATACTGACTTTCTGTCAAGATTTCGAGCGGGAAACAGCTGTCAGTGTCAAAATAACCTATGATTTAAAAAGAAACATCTAGGTGGCCCACCATTTATATGTACATATATTGTATCTAATAAACTCTTTAAATTAAACCCGTAAATGGAAACAAATTACTGAAGTACTCTACCTTTATAAAGTCACAAGCCTTTATGCGCCGCGGAACCAAATAATATATAAATTATATTTAAAATTTCCTATTTATGGTAAAAACAAGTGAATATTACGCGGGTGACAAAAACAAACTACATTTAAATTCACAAAACTAATAACAAAATAATACAATCATCAAAAAGCTTCACAGTCGCAATAACATTTCCTACATCGGGCCCACATTTGGATAAGCTTCCTCCGCATATGCCGAGCTAAATTCTAGATGAATCTTATTCAATATGATGATTTTCCCGCGGTCAATAGAATCATATAGATAGACCATATAGATATACCGATGATACTCTATGATATAATGCAGTTAAAAGTGAGCGATGTTGTCTATTTTTAATTTGTGACAATTTTCAATGTTACGTGAGAAATATTTTTTTTTGCATTTTGCACTTTGAATATAAATTCGAGGGAAATTCCCAGCTTTGGAGTGGAATATATTTTTTTTCCTATTACGACAACAGACGGATATATGTAATTGAAAATAATTTGTATTGATGACTTACGAGGAGGTATTCTAAAGATTTGCGCTGTTATTTTTGACATCAATTCATATAAATTATTATGATGAGGCACAAGTAGGTATGTGGGGGTGGCCTTAGAGATGAAATGAGAATTTCCCAGATACATTCATATATAAAAAGATCTGATGGATTTGTTATTAATTATATTGTTAAACGAAATAATGCAAAACAGGGTTTGTTTTCATTTTGTAATAACAATTTATTATCTAAAAAGGAATTTGGTTTGATTGATGCATATGGGTTAACCTGTGTCGTCTGTTAGATAATTTGCTCACAAATCAATTGAATTGTGTTATGGTAAAATGTTTTTCATTTAAATGTTTTTCTCTTAAAACCTAGTACGCTGCTAATGTGAAACGGAAAATTCCATACAAAAATAACATGCCGAAATCATAAAGGAAAAATTTCGTTGTGCTTTTCGTTTTGTGGTACGCTGTTCGACCTGCGAAATTGATAATTATACCAAATTTGTTTGACAAGTCTTCACTCTCTTTTCGCACAGATTAATTGCCCGGACAGTTAATTGTATGCAGAAAATGATATTTGGGTTTGTCCGTGTTTTTATGTGTTGTTTCTTTCATTACAGCACTGTTTTTCTTTGATTTTTTCGTTAAATTTTGATTTATTTATTTAGAATTTGTGATGCTCTCCATGAAAATTTTGTCGCTGTGTTTTCGTAAGCATTTCGTTGTCTTTTTGGAAACCACATGAAAATTTCGTTTCGCATCAGCAGCGTATTAGGCTTAATGGAGAATAACAAAAGAGGTTTGTTAGTGAAGATTATTAAGTTATAATGGACCACAATGTATAAGCAATTAAAATTACCTTACACTTTTGCAACAAAAAGAATTTCGGTTTGACTTAAATAATAAAAGAAAGACGAAATTACTGTAGTAACTACTTCTATCAGTCAATTAATGGGTTTACATGAGATTAACCAACTTATATAGTAAAGGAACAAAAACGTATTTAATTGAACTAGTATCGCCCACTGGCCGAAAATCAGCCAGCAAAAACTCATTGTCACACTCTAGAGTCAAACACTTTTTTTTTTTTTGCTAAATTAAAGCACAAACATTCTTGTTTCTTCTTAAATTATTTTTTTTTTATTATGCACAGTGACTGTCAGTGCAAAAAAGGCCCACAATGTGTAAATGCATGTCTATTGTCTAAGGCGCTTTGTGCACATCTCCGCAATTATAGCTTTCCAACCATATAAAATTTGAATAAATTGGATCGGTTGAAAACTTTTTGTGCAAATGGTACCAATTTTGTTAAAAATTAAACAAAATAAGAAAAAAGTGCGTATACGCCCGAGTATACGGGCTATACTGAATTAACATAATATTGTGAAAAGGAGTTGTTTTACTGCCTTAAAATATAAAATTTGTTTATAATTCCACCACCGCACCATCTTTTTATGACCTATCAGAATTTGGTAACTTGTCCATACCGAATCATAACGGTTTTCAAGCAACTGCTATTTTTTCAAATTTGAAATAAAAAAAAATCTACTTTGAACCAGTTTTTTGATCACCATCATAATTGATTTCTGTTTTGCACAATTTTTGCATTATAAAACTAAAATATTTTTATTGGCATCACCATTTCGATACAAATTAATAAATAATCTTGCCTCAATATTTTGAATATCCCCCTAAACAAAATTCGTATGACTCAAGACTGGTTTAATCTTCTTAAAATTTTGTATTTCTCTGTAGTTTTTAAGAACATATACAATTTGGTAAGACTTTCGTAATTAATAAAGTTAAAACTATTTGAACCAAATTAAACATTTCTGCGAAATTAGGCCCCAGGAAATAAGGCCTCAAAAGAAAAAAATGAAATAATGAAATTATGCCCCAATGAAATAAGGCCCCACTGAAATGAAAAAATGGCCCAGAAATTAGGCCCCATTTTGTTTTGACTTTTTTTGGAAGAACTAAAAAAAAAAACAATTTTTCTTTTTCATATGGATTTTTATTTTAAAAAATGAAATAACACGCCGAAGTGTTAAACAAAAACTTGAATTGTATAGCTCATGGCTTTATTTAATTTTTCAGCGAACCAGGCGAAGCAGTTGAGTCGGAGAGTTGTGGTTCCCTTCGAGATGATGAAAATCGCCGGTAAAATTAAGAAGAAGATGGGTTTATTTAATTTTTCATAATTTACAAGGAAATGCTAAAATAACATTGTTTTTCACAAAAAAAAAATGTGAAAATCAGCTAATCGGAGACCCAGAGCTGGTAAAGTGCCTCAAACTGTTAAAGAAATACTTGAATTGTATCGCGCAATTTCTTGCAGCTATTCTACTGTTACTTACTAAGGTCTTCAATGTAGGGATCGTGCTGCAAACCATCAGGGAGTAACAGAGTAACTGCAAAAAATCGCGTGATTTTTTTTTTGTTTGTTTTAACATAGGTGCATATTATTCATATGCAAATATGAAAGTCTGGCATGTTAGGGTGGGGGCCTTTGTATGCATTGCATTGAAAATGCAGTGTAGAAACTTCAAAAAAATATTTAATAAAAGAGCTGAGTGTCCTAGACATGGCTATGGAGTCCAAAATATTTTTCGAAGAGCTAAATGGCTGCAAGACGCACTCAAAGCTTCATTTTTTGAGTGTGTCTTGCAGACATTTGGACCCACAGAAAAGTTCTGGAACCCCATATTCATATCTGGGGTGCTCAGCTGTTTAACTAAATACAATTTTCAAGTTTCTATACTTGGTACCTGAGCCTTAAGAAAAAAACGTATTTTCAATGCAGCCATACCTTCAAAGGCCCCAACCCCGACATGCCAAACTTTCATATTTGCATATGAATAATGGTCCTATTTTAAAACACAAGGAATTGTTGTTATCGTTCACATCCAAAAATTGCTGTGGGATCTCGGTCTATAAGTGATATAAAAAACGGACATGTTTTCGAAAAAGCATCACAAGTGGAGAAGGCAACAAAGGAGGGTCACATTAAAACAAAAAAAAAGTAAAGCAGTTCTGAAAAATAATAAAATTCGGCGAATCATGAGAAAAAGGCCTGATTTGAATAACATTTTCTAATTAATGGAATATGTTTAATTTAATTTTACTTTATGTTATTTTACGGCGGCTGTCTTGAATATTATTTTTCTTTAGTTTTTGTTTATAATAAAATTTTACAAAAAGAAAATCAAAGTTGTTTTTGTTAAGGAAGAATTTGGCCATAAACAGAATTTTGAAAAACAGCATTTTGGATATACAGAATTTTGGATGAACAGAATTTTGTATATACAGCATTTTTAAATATAGAATTCTGAACTATAGAATTTTGGTCATACAGTATTTAAAAAAAAAAACATACTTTTGTTCATATATAATTATAAAATCTAGAATTTTGACCCGCTCTCTTTATACAGAATTTTGAAATGCAGAATTTTGACCTGCTCCCTTTATGCAAAAAATAATTTAACAATCATTGGAGCGGTTTTTTTTTGTAAAATGAACAACTGGGTTGCATTTAATTGCTCCTTTATGTAACAACTAAAATTAAGCTTACAATTGACGGCTTTATTAATGGTTTAATAAAATTTTTATATCGTTAGGTAGGTACCGAGAAAATATTAAAAACAAAAACTTTGAAATTTTTTGATTTAATACAAAAAAGCAAGAAAAGATTTGAAAAAAAAACGCCAAAAACAAAAAAACGTGTTCGTAAAAAAAAAAATATTTATACAAATTTTAAATGCAATATTTTTTACTGGATTGCGAATTCATGATAAAAGCAAATAAGCAAAATACGAGATATTCGGTAATACCCCAAAACACGTAAAAAACGAAAATTTGCTCAGAAGTTCCCAAAACTTTTCTTTCAGTCCAAAATTGATGAATGGCAGCTAACCGTTCTAGACGAGGTAAAGCTAAATTTGTATTTTTCCTCTTGCTATAATCCCATAAAAATGCTTCACACAAAATTTGAAGCAAATCTGCTAACCGTTAAGGCTATAGTCCGATGTATGTACATGTACATCAGCACGCATAGACGCACGGACGCAAACAAACAGACCAAACCACTCGTTGACTGTATTAACAAATTATGTAAAATGTAAGAAAATAAGGATTATGATTTTGAAACAGATAATCCTATAAGTTTTGTATGTCATTATCTATATTTATTGTAATTTCAAACAAATGTACATCATTAAAAGTGGTATCAAGAGTTACGAGTATGTAGGTGTCGACAAAAATCTTCTCAATCTTTCAAATGTAAGTATGTCTAGCATTAGCATTTTGTGTTTTAATCTTAAGCCCTTGAATATTCCCATACCATACAAATTTGCACGCGAAATTGAATTGCACGCGACTATAAGACACACAATAAAACTCTATATAATTACGAGTTAAAGCGGCATCAGTTTCTCACTATAGTGAAACTTGTGAAACAGTTGTTATTGTTTGAATTTAATTTCAAATAGGTGAGAACAAGCTATGTTGTTTCACAGTTTTAGTTCGATGTCTGCCCATCTTACATACATACAGTTCCCTCTGGCTCACCATAATGCAGTTTGATGTGTCTTGCTATAGGTACAGTACAAAATTTATGACATTCAAATCCGTATCTTAATCCAGGCTTGTCGACTGCAACCTCAGTTGTATTCCACTAGCCCAGTTCTCAAGGGAATACAATAAATTTCTACAAAGAGAGACGTCTTACAACTTTTGTCTGCATGCAATGTAAAAAAAAATCTATATGTACATTAATTTTACTTACTAGCACCAAATGAAATTGAATGTGTCGTATACTGTATGAATACTGAACTTTTTAACTACAAAACAAAACTATAACAAATTCCATGACAAATTAAAATTGTTATAATAACATTATTGAGTAACAACAATAAATCAATTTTAAATTCTTGATAAGACTTATTATTCCCTTGAGCTTGCAATTAAAATTGCAATTAATTTATTCATAAGATTAGTGGAAGCAATTCATTTTAATTTAAAGCTGCATACATATATGTACGTATGTATACTTTTGTGAACCGCTGCGCTGCTGTTAGTCTTAATTAATTATATTGAACACTTAAATTACAAATTCCCTTAAAGTCCGGAGTCAATTATGTCAAGAAAACGTTTCGGACTTTTACCAATGTGAAGGTCTGGATTCATGAAATTTCCTTATTTTTGAGTTTTAAAGTTACACAAATAAACATACAAAATATATTTCCTTCCGTTGTTACGAGGGCCAGCGCCAGCGGCGATGGAGTCGGACGTGAACATAACCCATACATGAACTTCTATTTCAATTAAGTTATAAATTCATAAAACAAAATTAAATAAAATAGATTCGTTGTAACATTGATTTACAAGTAAGACAAGTTGATGTTCTGGAGGGAAATGGATACCGCATTAGTGCCAAAAAGACCGAATACCTACATATACTGTCCGTTTTCTGATCCACACAGTCCACTTTGAAAAGTGGAGCAGATTCCCATTAAAAGTGAAATAAATTCCCATGTGGAGCAGATTCCCGTGGAATAATTTCCCTGCACCAATAATTCTAATTTGATAGCACTTAACGACGGACCCTGTATTTAAAAAAACAAGTTTTTTTTCGCCGTTTTAGTTTTAATTATAACTTAAGTTTTATTTCGTTAAGCTTTCATTTGTTTAACATACGGATACATAAAAAGGTACTTCATCATTCAGCCAGTATCATACAAATTTGCACATTATCAACTCTCAGCTTACTTTTCTAACCTTAGCTTGAACTAATACTTAACAAAAGTCAATTAAACATGCAACTTGAATTCATAAATAAGTAAAACTATGTAATTTGGTTTGTGGCCATAAAATTATAAAATATGCTCCGACGTTATTTTGTATATTCACCGCCGCCAGAATTGCTCATATGTCATAAATTGCCCCGGGGATTAAAGTTTGTCCGTCCGGTTAAATTTAACAATTAGCTGTCTACGAGAGTTGAAGAAAATATACATACATACAAATCTATAAACGTGAATAAAATGAAATGTTGCGCTATTCACTTTCATTAGAAAGAAACGTGAGTTAAATAACTTTGCTTTATTCAGAAAAAATTGTCAAGTTGGATGTTGACTTGATAATGATGATGATGACCTTGTAGTCAGCTGTAGTGCTGGACCACCATCAGGGCATTTTGAGGAAAGATGAAAAAAATACGATCTTTAACTTTTCCACAGAAACGACAATGAAGTGTCATTCATGATTCATGTTAATTATTTAAAGTTGTTTTACTTACACTTAGAGAAATTGATATAAGTTTAACATTTTTCTAGTTTTAAGCCAGTTTACTAAAATATTAAAAATTCCAAATACCCTTTGCCTATCATATCATACTTAACAAATTTCTCGCATAAAATTCAGCTGAACACGTCCAAAAAATGACAGTTGGGGCAAACAATTCACAAACGTACCTCATTTTGACTAATATAAACATCAAAGTGAAATATGGATTTAATAAGACACTAAAAATAATAACTATTTAGCGTTTTTATTTTTAGTAAAATTTTAGGAGAAAGAAGGCACGATGATTAACTCTGAAAATCTCTGGAAAACTATGCCATCTTCTGTGATAGAAAAATGCCCCCTAAGCTGAAAGGAAAGCTCTACACAACAGTTGTTCGTCGAGCGCTTACATACGGTTCACAGTGTTGGACAATGTACAAGAAGTATGAGAGTAAATTAACGGCAGCTGAATTGAAGATACTTCACATGACAGCAGGAGTGAAACAAAGCGCGATCGAATAAGAAGCAAGAGAATTCGAGGAAGCCTACACGTCAAAAACACCATCTCGTACAAAATACAGCATGACCAACTTAGCTGGTACTGTCATGTACAAAGAAGATGTCATGAGAACCCAGTTCAAAAGGCAATAGCACAAGACGTTCCAACACTATGGCGGAAGGAAGGCAGCCGCAAGAACTTCTGGATGAAACAAATGCAGCCTGCTTTTAGTTGGCCTCATACATAGAAAAATCCAAAACCGGGAGGCCTGTCGACGTTTTCTGAGGTCAACCCGGTGAACCCCATAAGTGGAATCTTAGATGAAGCAGTTGAGTGGGAGAGTTGTTGTCCCCCTCGAGATCATGACAACCGCCGGTTAAATAGAGAAGAAGAAGGCGCGATGCTTAACCCGTTAAGAATAAGCGCAATACAATAAAATCGCATATCATACTAAAAAGATTTTACATCGTACTTAATTGACAACAATTTTACTCTTTTGATTTTAAAAGATAAACAAGTCGATCACAGAATCTGAAAAACTAGATCCGCACTGCAGTGCCGTCTCTTCCCTTCTTCTTCTCATTTATCATGAAAAAAACATAAAAAGACAGCACTGTAAATCACTAGGGATCGAGCTTTTCAGATTCTGTAATTGACATGAATAACTCTTAGTATCAAGTGTACGGTACGTGTTCACTTAATTTGAATGAGTAATGCGGTTAGTTTGATTAAGAAATATTCAATTCGGCAAGTGCATTTTCTTTGAGTGGGGTAGTAAAAGATTTATATTAAAATTAAATATGAATTACAATGTATTATTAGCCGTGTTTCATACTCATTACTTTCTCACTTTTTTATTTTAAACGCAAAGCAAAAACAAATCAGACTACTCAGTGTTTATTTTGTTTTTGTTCTGCTAATAAAATTAAAAAGTAAGTAATTAATGAGTATAAAAAAAACTCGATTATTATTAATTGCCAAAGTTTTTTTTTTACTTAAGTGAAAATACGTGACAAAAGTATTTTATTACAGATTGCCCTTATAAAAAGAGAAACATCTTTTAAGTTTTGATAAAGTGCTCTTCTCATTGCAAAGTTTGACCTCTTAATCATCAAACGTCGACGTCGTCGAGTCACCATTTTTGTTCAGCTTTTTCTCAGAAAATAGAATGACTCATTGAAAAATAGCTTCAGTATTCAAACGTTGAGATTTTAATTTTCATTCAAATATTATGACAAACATTCAATCAGTTAACAACATGTGCTCCCATGGTGCCAGACAAAGCTGCCCGCCTTGCTCTGTACTGCCAGAATTTATAACTAACAAAAACGTGACCAACCCCAACCTTTTCATAGACAAGTCACGAAAATACAATTTCAACAAAACAACTAAATCATAACATATGTATATATTTAGGTAGGTAGGTATGTATTTTTATAAAAGTTTTAAGTAAGATGCCATGCAAAAAATTGATAGGACATAAAGAAGTATTGCCATATGAAATTCCTGATTTTATATCAGTTAGGCTTCATTAAAGTCATGTGGAAGAACCTCACCTTCTCGTATATGTATGAATGTTGCCTCATGTGGATTCTTTGTGGTGAGAAGTACAAATTAATATAAATGAAGGTAGAGGTGCATTGGACTTAACAGAACGAAGCAATCAACCAAGAAGAGTTAGTTATAAGTTGAAGCTCCCATCTGGGCATCCCCGAGACAAAACCTTGAACTCATGACGAACTGATTATCACGCGATTAAATTGGGATAATTTTGATTGAAACCACTTAAAATTTTATTTCTTGTTTTTAAGTGTGAGTTTTTTTTAATTTGTTTTGTTGATAGGTTTTGATGGTCAGTTTTTCCTTACCTTGACCGTAAAAATGTAATTTACATGAGATAATTGAAGATAAGTCCAATGACTCAATATATTTACATACATATGTAAATCAACAAATATTTGGAAAACAGATTTTTGCACTTTGGATTTGATTGGATCAGTGTTGATGCAAGCTAAAATGAAACGTCGCTAGACCAACCTCCAAAAGTCACCAGATTGGCTGAAATTCTGGAGACAAAAATTCGCTAGATGTCGCTAGAAAAAAATTGTAAGTTAAATCTTTAAAAAAATTTCTCTTTGAATAACTTTTTATATATTTTTTTTTTTTTTTGTTTCAAAAATTTGAAATAAATTAACAAAAAACTTAGGTCTATAATACGTTTGAAACAGATGAATTGCTTAAATGAGGCTACTGCACTCACTCAAACTTTTGTTTTGCATACCGTTGTGGTGAATTTCAGTTTCCAATATCCAATTATTGCAAATGGAAAATATCAAACTGTTTTAAATGCCAGGAAAGTAATATTATCAGAGTGACATCAAAATATTTTTTGTCGTGGAAGAAATTGGAATGTTGCTAGATCTGGCGACAAAGTGAGCAGAACGGCAACCCTGTTCAGGATACATTTTTTTGTTTAACTGTCTAGTTTCGAATAGGTTATTACGCATTGAGTATATTTACCTTTCTAACTTAATATTTATTCTATGGAAGAAAGGAGTGCCGACAGATTTTATAGTAACTGTCAACTCGAATTAAAATTTCACAATTGTATTGTTATGTACATATGTATGTTTTGATATTTACAGTGTATACTAATATCTGACATTGTTTAAGTTATTTGCTCATGTAATTCATATTAAATTGTTTTTAATTATAATTTATAATTATATGTGACTATCAGTTACAAGGAGGTTGAACTTTATTAATATTTGCTTTTTTTTTTTGTTTTGTACACAATAAATGTGCTGTTCAACATGATTTATTGAACTTAACATAACATGCTTACAGTTTTTAAAAATATTTGTCCTTTAAATAATAGACCGAGAGCTGGCAGCAGATTTTGGTCGTGAAAGGAAACCAAAAGATTTGAAAAGTATAGGTAGTCCTGGTGAAGGTGATAACGAATACGTTCGTCTGCCAGCATGTAGTGGCCCCGTTACCAAGTAAAAGTGCATCAAAAGTACAACTTTTCTGAAAATTGAAATCGGGTGGGAAACCATTTCAAATGTAATACAACTTGACGCCATGAACTCCCTGATTACAAAACTGGTTTCGGCAGACGTGTTGGTGGCCCTAAAACCCAGACAGACGTCCCTGAAAACGCGTTTTTTTGGCGTTTTTTGTCAGAAAGGAAACCACTTGAAATGTATCACAAACGAAAAATCTTGACCTCCTGAGTGCGAATATGTACATGACAGACGTCTAAATGGCCCCAAAACCACCGACAGACGCGATTAAAGTCGCGGATTTTTTATTGAAATTTTTTGATAATTGATGTATACTACCAAAATGTATCGAATCGGACGGTCTTGACTACCAGAGTATTAATGTATAAAAAAAGGAGACCCAACAGCTGGAAATTCGCTAAATAAATCGCGGATTTTTTCTTTTATTTTTTTAGTAAGAGGATTTTGAGGGAAACCACTTGAAATGTATCCCAATCAAAAGGTCTTGAACCAAAAAAAATTAAAATGTAAGTGACAGACGTTTTAGTTATCGCGGATGTTATTATTAATTTTTTAATTGTATATTAGTGGTAGCTTCTCCAAATGTTTACCAATTAAAAGGTTCTGACTCAAGAAAATGATTTTATAAGTTACAGGCGTTTGAGTTTCGCCAAACTGCTGGAAAGCGCGATCAAAGTCGCGGATGTTATTACTAGTTTATCAATTAGATTATCAATACAAATCCATTGAAATTCATCTCAATTTATAGGGCTTGACTCCCTGAGTCGGAAAATTTAACTCACAGACGTTTTGAGTTACTCCAAACTATTAAAATTTACGAAATAACTCGCCTTCAAATATTATTATTGTTTTTTCTTTCAAATTATCTAATTAAAAGGTTTTGACTAGCGTGTTTGAAGGAAACACATTTTAAACACATCAAACCATTTTTTCGATTCTGTTTTATTAAATTCTGCTCTCCAAAATAGTGATAAGTTATTATGTAGAAAACCAAAATTCAGATTGTTCAGATTTTTTTTTTTTTCAAGAAACATTTTTATAAACGATGTGACGAAAAAATCAGGTAAAAGTAACAACCACCGACTTAGAATTATTTTGATATACAGTAATTTTGAATAATTTCCATGATGATATAAATGTCATACAATGTCATACAAAAGTCTAGTGGGTATTCTCAATTCACATAACTAATTTTATCGTGAGTTAGGTACTACTTTCTGAAATTCAGTTTTACAAAATTCTGCGAATAATAAAATTATTATTCGTAGAATTTTGAAAAGCAGAAGTTAGTAAAGTAGAATTTTAAGAGCAGACTTTTGAAAGGATAATTTTGAAAAGCTGAATTTCTGAAAGCAGAATTTTAAAAAAACAATTTTGATCTCGGCAGAATTTCGACCCTCAATGAAAAATGGCAGCAAACTGAAAGATGGTCTCAAAAATGTATATAGAGCTGGCCACAAGACGATAAAAGTCTCGGCCTCGGTCTCGCCATTCGAGACGCGACGAGACTGCTTTTTAAGCATCCGAAACGCGACCAAAATATCTAAATTTAGATGTCCATGGTTTTCTGTCAAAATAAAAAAGCTCATTTCGTCACGCAACAAAGTTTACCAAAAATGGAAGTTATCTCGAAGTCCAAGGCTTTGGAATCGCTACCAGCATCTTAAAAAACAAATAAACCTGTTAATTAAAAGTTCCAAATCCGTTTTCTACTCTTCAAAACTCGATCATAAACTACCAACGAAAACCTTATGGAAAAACTTAAAAGATGCTGGTGTCAAAAATAACGATGTATCTTCCTCTAATCTCAGTGCCAATGAAATCAAGAATTATTTTGTTAACTCAATTTCAGATCTTAATTTAACAAGCTCAAATATTGATGACTCTATTATGTCTACTAGTGAAGATAATTTAGGTATTAACTCCGAATTCAGGTTTATTAACTATCTGGAAACCCTTAAAGCATTTTATTCTATTAAGTTAAACGCCGTTGGTGTTGATGGAATTCCGTTAAAATTTATAAAAATAATTTCTACGTTTATTCTTTCCTCTATTCAAGATATTATAAACAGCTGTCTTACACGCTCCGAGTTCCCATCACACTGGAAACAGGCGATGGTTATTCCAATTCCAAAAAAGAAGGGAGCTTGTAACTCATCTGACTTTTGCCCAATAAGTATCTTGCCCTGTCTATCGAAAATCCTTGAGCGTGTAATGAATGACCAACTTTTAAATCATCTGGAGACTCGTAATCTCATGACTCCTTTTTAATCAGGGTTCCGCAAAAAACATAGTCACAAACAAACAAAGCATTACTGAAGATTTCTGAGGACCTACGCAAACGCATAGATAATGAAGAATTGTGCTTTCTAGTGCTTTTGGACTTCTACAAAGCCTTCGATCGAGCGAACCATACAATTCTTATCCAAAAACTCGTTTTACAATTCGAACTTAGTCGTAGCTCCGTGATATTAATATACAGCTTTCTATCAGGAAGGTCTCAAAAAGTTTCTGTTAATGGAGATGTGTCTGCAGCCCTGTTATTGCAAGAAGGCGTTCCACAGGGATCCATACTTGCACCCCTCCTCTTCTCTTTATTTATAAATGATTTGACTAAAAATATAAAATATTGTTGCTTCCATCTGTATGCTGATGATATTCAAACATACATTTCCCGTCCTTTAGGTCTCATTGAAGATGGAGTCTATCATCTTAATACAGATCTGCAAAATATTCTAAATTGGTCTTTGGAAAATAAACTACAACTTAATCCATCCAAGTGTAAATGCTTGGCTATGCCATAGGTATCCTTTAGATACATCCTCGTTCCCTTTGATAGTGCTGGGTAATGAAACTATAGACTATGTCAAAACGGTACGGAACTTGGGAGTGACTTTTAACAGTAATCTTACTTGTAGTGATTACATAAACCGCATAACAGGCCATGTTTATGGAATCCTTAAACAGTTGTATAACTCAGCAGCGTATACTCCTCAAAACACCCGTTTACTTCTTGTGAAAGTACTTATTGTTCCTCTCATAACAAATGGTAATATTGTATATGGAAAACTATATGCATTGTCTGCAAGAAAATTGAATGTTGAAATCAATGCTGCAGTCAGATATGTGTGTAAGACGCAAGTAACATCTAAGGTTGCTCTCTAGATACGTATCTAAAAACACGAACCTGCTTTTTTTTATACCGCCTTATTTGGTACAAATTACCTCAGTACGTATTTGAAAATATTCAATTCCTATCATCCAATCGCTCCAAAAACCTTTTAATTCCAAGATTTAATTACCTGCAGTCCCAAAGACTATTTTTTGTAAACGCAATCAAAATGTGGAACAGTCTGCCAAATGCATTAAAGGATGTGACGCCGGTTGATGAGCGGAAGGTTAAAGCTATGCTAATGACAGTATTGTAATGTAACCCCTCATATCTATCCTTCCTCATATCCCGCCCTCTTCCTCTGACCATCTCTTTAATTTTTACTTTTTATGTTTTATTCAAATTTGAATAGAATTTAATATTATTCTTGATTTAAAATTATATAACCTGAAGTCATTCTACTACGTACATGTAAAAGTTATTCATTAACTGCTTTGTACAATTATTGGAATAAATGAAAATGAAATGAAATTATCATTTTTAGTTTTTGAGTAAAATTTCAGTTCGAAAAATGGGGCCAATTCTGTCATTCATAAATATAAATTGATATAAAAATGGGACATTTTTACAAAATAAATTTCAAAATAGAAATATCAGCCCAAATCAAATGAAAAACAACCCCAAAACAAATTTTAAAAAAGGCTAAAAGCGAATGTTTTGTCTGTATTTTCATAATTTAATAGGATCATAATGTGAATAATCGTACACTAAAATCGTGCGTTTGGGGTTATTTTTCAAAATGAATTTTAACCTCAGTGAAAAATAAAAAAGCCCTGAAAGTATGCAAAATCACTCAAAATCTTAGAATCAATTTATAGCGAAATCACAATCACGCGTTAGGTCGCTCCGACTTCTTTCGTATGAAACAAACAAACCAGGCGTTGCGTCGCTTCAGATCGTATATATCGTAAGCGCGAGCTCCAATGCCCGAATAGATCTATTTTCTATTCTGGCTTCGCTTTGACAGTTCACAATTCTCATTTTATTTTTGTTGTGGTTAGATTTAATTTGGGTGCGAAAGTTTTTATTCAATTTAGCATTTCTTATTTAAAAAAAACTCTTTCAATAATTTGTATCAATAAAAAACTTAATATTTTATTTATCTGAGTGACTCGATTAAAACAGCAGCAGTGAAATCATTTAGTTAATATGAGTTTTTTTTTATTGTGGTTAAAGCTGACGTTTTTAACTTTTTATTTTCAACTTTGGATTTTCTCAACTCCCCGAAATAGTAGAAGTAAGCGAGCAAACTTGGGATTTTTCTTCATTTCTTTCTATTCATTCATGCTATTCAGTTCTCGACCGATCACCGAAATCAAGCATCGTCGGGTGAGTTAGTACTAAGATGGTGGACCGCATGAGTTTTTTTTTGATTTCATATTTTTTGTTTAGGTATAATTGAAATTTGTTTATAAAAATGGTGCCTTTCCTCCACCAAAAATAGAACAAGTGTACAATTTCCATAAGCAGATCACTTCAGTAATGTGTTCCACGTTATATATGGAATGATTTGCTGGTCTTGTGATGTTTAAGTAGTGGGCGACATTCTGTATTGCAAATTTTAGGGTCGCGCTTAATGACACATGATATCGTAAAGTCAGTAAAAAGCCTGTCAAAGTCAGAGCGACCTAACGCGTTATTGTGATTTGGCCATTATGTTCTTTTCGGGGCAATTTTTAATTTTTTTTCTTTGCCATTTTTCATTATTAAACATAGCCAACAATTTGATGTTGATGTTGGCAGGGCAACTTTTATCTAGATAAATGAGACTAACGAAGTTATTTGCAATTTGTTTGTTGTATTTTGTTTGCATTTCTACTTCCAAAATTGCAGTTTATCGTATAGTGGGTGTTAACGAGTGACCATTTTGAGGTTTTTAATTGAAAAAAATTTATTGCACAAATTACACTTAAAAGTAAAATATTTTGGCAAAGAAAAATTTACTATTAACGGTAGCTTTCAAATATTTCTTGTTAACGGCTTCACCGATTTCGGTCTTGAAATTTTACATCTACAAATTTTCGAAAAAAAAATATTATTTGAATTTAAAAAAAAAATTGGCATTTCACTTCAAATTTGTTTAAAATTATTTTTAAACGTCTTAAGAAACAGTTTTCTGAACTTTCGTTTCGTACACACATAATAATCATCATCGATACTACAAAAATTCGTATGTCAACATTTTCCCATGCTAAGGGATTTTATTATTTTTGTAATCAGAATTACCAGAGCTAAGAACGAAAAAGTTTCTTAAGTGAAAATAATAACAATTTTGTATCCCCCTTATAAACAATCCATCATACAAAATTACATACAGAATAAACTGAAAATTGTTTTTGTGTTTTTATAAAATTCTGAAAAAAAAACACAGAAGCAGAATCAACGAGGATATACATATGTATGTATATTTTTTTTTTTTTTTTTTATATTTGGCGCGCGCTAAAGGGGTTATGAATATCCTTAAAGTGATAAACACAGCACGAGCGATTAGGTAGGTTGGAGGGGATTTGAAAGGAGAAACCGATGTACATTGGTTTTGAATGTCTGTAGATCACAATGGGAGGGGAAGTTAGAGCTGGGTAGAGCATACCACATTCGTGTAGTGCGACTAAAGAAAGAATCTCTGTACTTAACTGTACGTCCGAAGTTGGGCTCGAGGGTAAACTGATGGGCATTCCTAGAAGCGCGAGTATTTCGGTTGAATTGTTTAAGGGGAGGAATGCAACTGGCTATTTCACTAGAGCAATGTTTGTTGTTCAAAAGGGTAGTTATGTGCATTCAAGAGGACACAAGCGTCCACAGGTTTTTCTCAAAATCCACCTCTGTCTACCAACTCCTACTCTCACCTCCACGTGGTGAACATCGGGTGTCTAGTACCTCAGCTGGAGACGGGGTTTAAATCCCCGTGGAAAGCTGTTGGGGACAGCCAACGAGAGAGGGGGGGGAGGAGTGTTCCCACTAAGGCACTTCTCCTTTCATCGAGGCGGCAGCGGACGAATTCTCTAGATGGAATCAACGGTGGCGTCTACAGTTCCAGTTAGGTTGAACTACTTAGTGAACACCTTATATGGGCTACTACGACATATTTGTAGCTCAGGCCTATAAGGAGCGGTTTATCCGGCTCCCTACCCTTGGAGTTATACGAAGGGTCTGGTCCTCCGGGTCGGGGGTTGTGCGTCGGGGTAACTTCTCTACCACGTAAAAAAAGTTGTTCCGAAACAACAACAAGCCTCGGATATGGATGATTTTAAAGTTGACGACCCCAGCAAACGAAACAAGGACAATGAATTTCGGATCTGCACGTGGAACGTCTTGTCCTTATACAGAACACGTGCAGCCGAACAATTAGTGGAGAACCTGGACAGGCTAAAGGCTGACGTAACAGCCATCCAGGAAGTGCGATGGGATGGAGAGGGCGTACGGAGACTGAAAACGTGTGACATCTACTACGGCGGGTGCTTGAAGGAACAGGGTCAGCGGCTCTTGGGTTGTGGTTTTGTGATAAGGGGAAGACTTAGGCAAGAAGTCTTGGGCTTCCGAAGTGTAAGCGAGCGCCTGGTCACAATCCGCATCAAAGGCAAATTTAAGAACATTTCGCTGATTTGTGTTCACGCCCCCCATGAAAGGAGAGAAGACTCAACCAAAGAAGCATTCTACGATCTCTTGGAGACAACGTATGATATGTGCCCGAAGTACGACGTGAAGATCATTCTTGGTGACTTCAACGCAAGATTCGGAAAGGAGGGCATCTTTGGTTCGATAGTCGGAGGACACAGCCTACACGACGAAACTTCCGGCAACGGACACAGGCTGGCAGACTTTGCGGCGGGGTGAAATGTCATCATCTCAAGCACCTACTTCCCACACCTCAATATACACAAGGGGACTTGGCGGTCCCGTGATCAAGTAACCGTCAACCAAATCGACCACGTTGCGATAGACGCGAGACATGCTTCCAGTATCTTGGACGTCCGAACGTTCCGAGGGGCCAACATTGACTCGGATCACTACCTGGTGGTAGCTAGACTACGTATGCGGATATCCATGACGCGACAACGCAGAGCAGATGCTGTGAAAAGATTCGATGTCGAGAAGCTTAAATCGCAAGAGACTGCCAGAACTTTTGCAGACCACGTAACTCTTAATCTCTCAGGAGGTCCGCTACCAGCATCAAGTGCAGAGGACCAGTGGGAACACTGTCAACAAGCCATTAGAAGTGCCGCCTCTGATGTGCTGGGTTTCACTAGGCGAATACAACGAAACCCCTGGTTCGATGAGGAGTGCCGGCTAGCGCATGCAGCTAAGGACGAGGCCTACCAGGCAATGCTGCAGACTCGAACAAGAGCTGCTGAGAGAGTGGCCCGGGAGCTCTACGGGCTGAAACGAAAACAGGAACGCCGACTTCTCAGGAGGAAAAAGAGAGAGCACGAGAAGCGGGCGGTAGAGTCTATTGAGGGTTGTAGCGGTAGGGGAGATGTTCGAAAATTTTATCAGAGGGTGAAGCGATCCACCCAAGGATTCAAGGCTAGAACGGAAGCCTGCCGAGATGAGAGTGGGAATATGGTAGTAGACACACAGTCAGTGCTGAGGATCTGGAAAGAACACTTCTCTAGACTGCTTAATGGCGAAGACAGCCAAGATGCCGCTAATAGGCAGAACGCTCCATTCAACTTGGACGATGATGGCCAAGAGTTCCGTCCACCCGACCTAACCGAAGTTCGGCTGGCGATATCCAAACTTAAGTCGTACAAGGCTGCAGGTGCGGATGGCTTACAAGCCGAACTATTTAAATCAGCGGGAGATGAATTGGCTAGGAGCATACACCAGCTCATCTGCAAAATTTGGTCGGAGGAAAGTATGCCCGATGAATGGAACCTCGGTATAGTGTGCCCCATCCATAAAAAGGGAGATGTTCTGAAATGTACCAACTACAGAGGAATTAGTCTCCTAAACGTCGCTTATAAAATCTTGTCGGCCATCCTGTGTGACCGCTTAAAACCTTTTGTCAACGATCTGATCGGCCCTTATCAGTGCGGTTTTAGGCCAGGCAAGTCAACCGTCGATCAAATGTTCACTCTCCGACAGATTTTAGAAAAATCCCGGGAATTCCAGATCGATACACACCACCTTTTTATCGATTTTAAAGTCGCGTATGATAGCGTGAAAAGGGACGAATTATACAGAGCCATGTCGAGTCTCGGCATCCCTGCCAAACTCGTCCGCTTGTGCAGGATGACGATGGAGAAATCTCGCTGCTCCGTCAAAATTGGTAAGAACACCACCGATTCCTTTGATGTTGAGAAAGGATTGAGGCAAGGCGACGCGTTATCATGCAACCTATTCAACATCGTTCTTGAAGCCATTGTACGCAACGCACATGTCAACACCAGCGGTACAATCTATCAAAAGTCCGTTCAATTGCTTGCATATGCGGATGACATAGACATTGTCGGCAGAACGAAGCGAGCTGTGGCAAGGGCATTTGCGAGCATTGAATCGGAGGCGGCTAGAATGGGATTGGCGGTTAATGAGGACAAGACGAAGTATATGCTGTCATCGAGAGAGGAATCTCAACATCGTCGACTCGGGCAAAATATCACGATGGACAGATATAACTTCGAAGTTGTCAAGGACTTTGTCTACCTGGGCTCCACTATTACATCGCAGAATGACATCAGTGCAGAGATCAAGCGAAGAATTACTCTTGCCAACCGCTGTTTCTTCGGTCTAAGAAGGCATTTAAGTAGTAAGGCCCTCTCTCAGAGAACCAAGGAGACTTTATACAAAACCCTAATCATCCCGGTCCTGCTTTATGGGTCAGAAGCATGGACACTGAAAGATTCGGATAAAAATCTGCTAGGGTGCTTTGAGAGGAAGATTCTTCGTGTGATTTTCGGTCCGGTGTGTATCGAAGGAGTATGGAGGAGAAGATTCAACGACGAGCTATACGGGCTATACAGCGACGTTGACCTGGTCAAAAAGCTGAAAATACAGCGGCTTAGATGGCTGGGGCACGTGGAGCGTATGGACAGCAACGCACCTGCCCGACGAGTCTTCGAATCCAACCCCGATGGGGTACGCAGCAGAGGAAGAACCCGTAACAGGTGGCGCAATCAAGTGAATGACGACATCAAAGCACTCGGTGTGCGCAACTGGAAGCGGCTAGCTAGGGACAGAGCTGGCTGGAGGGGCTTGTTAGTTGAGGCCGAAGCCCATCCTGGGCTGTGAGCGCCATCAAAAGTAAAGTAAAGTAAGTAAGTAATGTTTGTTAAAATAACGGTAAAATAACGAAAGGCATGAAACATTTCGACGGTGCTCTAGAGATGTAAACGTTTCCGTTATAGTTCTTTCACCTATCATTTTAAGAGCTCTCTTTTGAATTCTATCCAATAGACTCAAGTGGGTTATTGGAGCACCTGCCCAAATATGGGAGTTGTACTCAAGTTTTGGACGAATAAAGGCTTTGTAGATCACAGCCAGATCAGAAGGGGAAAAAAACTACTTGCATCTACGGAGAAAACCTAAACACTTAGCAGCGTTTTTGGCGACATCAAATATGTGGTCATTCCACAAATGGTGGTCTGTGACACACATACCGAGAACTGAGAGCTGTTCGGTTTCCTCGATGCAAGTGCCGCCCATGGATAGCGGCATTGGGGGTGGGTTTCGCTTTAACGACAGGAGACAACATTGAGTTTTAGAAGCATTAAATTCTACGCGGTTTTTGATTCCCCATTGGATAATGCTGTCGAGATCAGAATTTAATGAACTTATCATATGCTGCCGTTCAAGTTCTACATCCGAAGGACAGGGATGAGAATCTGTAAACGAATATGAGAAGCTGAGGGTACTATCGTCAGCAAAACAGTTTAATGGATTATAAGTTTCAGACAAAAGATCATTTATAAAAATAAGGAAGAGAGTCGGAGACATAACAGAGCCCTTAGGCACACCAGCATTTATTTTGTGGATTTCAGGCTTGAAACCGTCCAATACGACTTGTATTGAACGGTCCGAAAGGTAATTTCTAATCCAACGATGAAGAGGTTCATCGAAACCAAATGCGCGCATTTTCGATAAGAGAGCTTGGTGCCAAACTCTACCAAACGCTTTTGAAATATCAAGTGCAATAATCTTACTTTCTCCAAAACGATGTAAAGATTTGTTCCACTGTTCGGTGAGATATACCATCAGATCACCAGTGGACCTATTGCTACGAAAGCCGTACTGCCGGTCATTAAGAAGCTTTCGTTCTTCGAGATATTTCTTTAGCTGAAAATTAATCAGCGTTTCCATGACCTTGGAAAGAAGGGACGTAAGCGCAATTGGTCAATAGTTGGAGGGGGAAGAAGACACGCCTTTTTTAGGGACAGGCTGGACAAATGCTGTTTTCCATCCACTCGGATAGATACCAGTAGAGTAGGACAGATGGAAAAGCTTACGCAGTGGTTTTGCCAGCGTTGAAGAACACCTCTTCAGAACAATGGGAGGGATACTATCCGGGCCAGCGGATTTGTGAACGTCGAGATCTTTTAGAACTCTAGCAACTGCACGAGTGCGAAAGAAGATTTGTCTCATAAAATCATTTACGCTCTCAAGTACAGGAGGAGTCATTACACTTTCTGGCAGCGTGGAATTAACAGCAAACTGTGCTGCAAGCACATTGGCTTTATCTTGCGAGCTGACAAAAGGAGTATCATTAAAGACGAGCGTTGGAACCGAGGACGAGGTGGTGTTTCGTATGTTTTTTACAAATGACCAAAAATTTTTACTACTATTGGGACATTGTAGTATTTTTTGCCGTAACTTTTGATCATGTACAAATTTGGTTCGTCGAATATGAACGTTACAGGTCTTTCTATGTACGTATCACATGCCTGCTTAAGATATTATTATGAACTACAATAATTTTTGTCTGCATGACGTCTAAACGCGACCCCTAAATAGAAAAAGTTTACATTTTAAGAGAATTCATACTTACTCTTATATTTTGTTTTATTGCATTATCTTCCGAAATATTCAGACCAGTCATTGCAAATTTTGATCATTAGATTAAAAACTGAAATCTACCGAAAAATAATGTGTCAAGTGTTAATATTGAACCCCAATAGTTTCTTCATTTACCATGAACTCTAACTTCCCCCTTTAACCCACAAAAAACATCTCAAAAATATAGTTATAATAATTTTAAGACCCCCTATACAGAAAATCATACAAATCCATAACATATAACAAAACCATTCCTCTAAATGCTATTCTTAAATTTGACAAAAAACTCACCCCGAGTAAATAATTCAACAATTCTGCTTACAAATCGATCCACTTCAAAAAAGAACAAAGCATAATTTCACGATAAATTACCAAAGCGGCTGACAGTGGCGGCAAATCTAAACAGCACTAATGAAACAAATCGTTTTACTCAAATCCACTTAATTCTCACACACTTCACTTTATTTATTCTTTCAATTAGTAGTCCATCAAATTACCAAATGATTCAGAAACGAAGACAAACATTTGCTTTAAAAATCACAATAATATTGCATCCCGCCACAATTGTTTGTATCTAGCATATAATACAACACCTGATCGATTTTTCTCATTCGTTCGACTCTATTTAGTTTAGTTTGTCCGATCTTTGGTACGTTCGTATAACCGGCTCGATGGGAACTAATCAACAGCTTCTGGTATTGCATTTGACTGTCCCGTTCATCAATCCGTTTGTCATCGGAAAACCAAACAACCAACAGGCAGCAAGGTGTGTGTGTTAGCAAATCATTGCATGCAGCCGCAGCAATGAGCAACCCAGTCCCAACACACCCCGCCCGCACATACATACATACACCAGTCAACATCGCTAAATCAATTTTTCCATTCCTCAAATTGTTTTGTAATTAAATTCTGATCATGCCGCTCTCATCAAGTCGAGCGATCAGTTAAAACTTGGTGCGCCTTAGAATACAAAGAAATTGAGAAAGTGTATATTGACAAAAGTTCACAGACCGCCCCCTGCATAATTCATTACTTTTTCGGGGCATAATATGCTAACTGAACCGTAACACTTGTTGTGGACTCTCTGATATGGACAAGTTGTTTTTTTTTAGCATAGAATCGCTAATCATCTCAACAGAAGTGCCCAAAATACATTACGACATCAAAAGTACATACGTTGAAAATTCGTTATTTTATTACCCTACGTAACTATAACGGGCGCATAGCAGTAGCAGCTCAGAATTTAAATTGACGGTTAGAGACAAAATCACCATTTCAAGTGGAAGAGCTTGAGGTTTATGTATTTAATGTTAATGTAGAGCAGATCATTGGTATTATTGCATAATGCTGACGTAGAAGTGGCAACGATGAAATCAAATCAGCAAAATATGTGTAGCGAAAAAATAGTGCGTATACGCCCCAGTGAACGACATGCAACTTTACTTCGTATCGTGATTTGTAAACACGCGAGCAATGCGCGCACACAGCAGGACTGATGGAAAATAGTTTTGTCAGGTTGTTATGTTTATTTGGATTATTATCAAGCCTAATGACATATTCAGATTGATAAATTAATAAATTGTAAAACAAAATTCCTTAAGTAAGTTTGGGTGAACAAAATATGTTCTGCGAAAAAGATAAGTGCAAAATTTAATGACTACACAAGAAGCATGTTGAACAAGAAGCGATTCGATAGATAGATAACCGCTGCAACATTGAATGCTTGGATGATAAAAACAGCATTGTGTTAAAGGAAAAGCATATGTGAACCAAAAATGTAATAGATTTTACATGCCAGCAAAGCCTATCTATAGATGGTATACGGAATTATGAAGTCCTAGTATTTTGTTGGCATTACAAAAAAAAAAAATGCAATACGGTTCTTTTGTTGCATTTTTATTTTTAACTCCTACTTAATTTTATAAAAAGTAAGAGTTGATTAGAACTGAAATTATTAAAACTTCAATTTGCAAACAAAAAAAAAAGAGCTCAGTACTCGCGGCAGAAGTGAAATTTCCTTGGTGATCTAAAAACCTCGATTTGTATAAAGATATTAAGCTTATGTGTAAGACGCAGAGCTATTGTTCTATATCAAAATGATCGATGGCCCAACAAGTTGTAAACTTGAAAGTTAAATAATAATGGTCAAAATTTTAAGTAAAAAAGGTGAACATTTAAAAGATATAAATCAGTTTATGAGAGTAGGTTGTACAACAATTTCCAAAAATTCCTACACTCAAAATCTATGCAAAATCAAAAATTTGTATATGAAAACTTCAATTTGGTTTTATTAATTTTCCAACCATATATCATTAAAATTTTTAGCGGGCTCTCCTGATTTAATTCAATTTTTTGAAATAAGCCTATTTTGAGATAATATGTTTAAAGTAATTTATATCTCCATACCAATAATAGATAGATAAAAATCTTAAACTAGTATATATCATAACCTATTTATAATCATAATCTATTCACCTTTTTCATTTCACAAAAATTGAACCTTGGAATTTCACTCTCAACGCGCGCAAAGAAGTTTCACTTCAAAAAATTGTGTTTGCAATAAAAACAAAAATCGATTTGAAAAAGCTACAATTTGTCGTCTTAGAGGAAAAAACAAATAACTCAGTCTTTATAATTTAACAAATAAACTAGAAAGTAAATCTGTCCTTGACTTTCTGCTTGAAAATAAGGTGACGGACCCCAAAGTGAATCAGTTATTCTTTGCTGACGATAGAGCCATCATAAGTGAATATCCTGTGTCTTGCAACGAGCACTTGATGTATGGGTGGGTGTTATGGAGGGAAATGGATACCGCATTAGCGCGAAAAAGACCCAGTACCTACGCTGTCCATTCTCTAATCCACACAGTCCTATTCCGGACATCTTTTTGAATGGAACAGTGCTTCCCAAGTGCGAAAAGTTTAAATATCTTGGATCAATGAACAATAGCGAAGGATCTTATGATGACGACATCAAACATCGCGTAAGCGTTGGATGGATGAAGTGGTGGGAAACTCTGCCATCTTCTGTGATAGAAAAATGCCACCTAAGCTGAAAGGAAAGCTCTACACGGCAGTTGTTCGTCCAGTGCTTACATACGGTTCACAGTGTTGGACAATGTACAAGAAGTATGAGAGTTAATTGACGGCAGCTGAAATGAAGATGCTTCGCATGAAAACAGGAGTGACAAAGCGTGATCGAATAAGAACCAAGATAATCCGAGGAAGCCTACACATCAAAAATACCATCCTGAACAAAATACAGCATGACCAACTGGTCGCCGGTACTGTCATGTACAAAGAAGATGCCATGAGAACCCAGTTCAAAAGGCAATAGCACAAGACGATCCAACATTATCGCGGAAGAAAGACAGGTGCAAAACATCGAATTTGAACATGCGGTTAACTGATAACCATAATGAAAGCATAATTGTGTATGATATAAAGGCTTTTTTTATTGGAGCTGGGCCACCTCTTCATTCATCTTTGCCCATAATTGTCCTTTGAATGTTTTCTGTATATTTTTTTAGAAATTTTTGAAGTACATAGTCCATAATTGTAAAAAGAAGATGGACTAAGCTGGTTTTCACTCTAAGCTGACGAATTGTAAGACATAATAAGTAAGAACTTTAAAAAAAATTAATAATTGAGATAAAACTCAATTTTAATCACAAAAAAAAATATATTTTCTTTTTTTTCGATCGAGTAAACTGTTTCTTTTTGTGTTTTGCACTATTTTCAGAATTTCGATTTTTACTTGCGATATACGTAGCATGGCAAGTTTAGGATTCGTACAAAAAAAAGAAAATCGAGATGATAATTTTCCCTAACATTACGATGAAAGAGAACACGAAAAAAGTGGGTCTCGCAATTCTGTCTGTCTGTCTGTCCGTCTGTCCGTTTGTCCGTCTGTCCGTCTGTCCGTCTGTCTGTACCTCGACCCGCAGCCTAAACGGCTGAAGCGATTTTCTTCAAACTGAAATTTTTTTTTAGCTCAAAAACTGACGGTACCTGTCATACAGCCAATATATAAAAATTGATTTTTTTTTTTCAAAAACGGCTCTAACGATTTTTAGAAAAAAAAAAACCCGAGGCACGAAAATAAATATTTTAGTAAAAAAAAAAAAAAATTATAATGGTTATTAACGGTACCTGTCATACAACCAATTTTTTGGTTTTCAAATTTCTCGTTCACTACTACACCGATTTCAACCAAAATTTTTATACAAAAGGTCGTTTACAATTTTAACAATTTTGCATATAAAAGTTTTCGAAAAAATAATTTTTGAATTTTTAAAAAATATTGAATATTTTTTTTTTTGAAATTCAATATCTTGAAAATGGGCTAATGAATTTTTTTTTGATTTTGTGAATAATTGAAATTTATTAAATACTAAAAGCTGGCATACCAAATTTTATTTTAAAAAATGTTTAAGAATTTTTATATACAAAATAAATTAAAAAAAAAACCGCTTTAACGATTTTTGAATTTTTTGTTCTCATAAATTCATATTTATTAAACAAATCAGATGGCATACTTTTTTTGAGCTCTTTTTGTTTTAGCTATTAAAATAACTAATGTATAATAATTCATAGTAATCATTTATTGTTTTTAAAACTTTTTTTTTTAATTATATCATAATGTTATGGAATCAATACATATGTAGGGTGACAATTAAAGTTGTTAGCTACGAGAGCAATTTTTCTTTGGAAAATTGCAACATTTCCCTGGATTTCAATTACTATATTTTTCTGACTGTCCATGTGGACAGCATCTCCAGAACCTTTGATATCACAGATAATGTCAATCTGAGAAAAACTGGTCAGAATTAATTTCAACTACAATGCAAATGTATTAAGCTGTTTTAACATTCCAAATAAATAACTTATCTTTATACAAATAATACAAATACATTTACTAAAATCGGATATAAAGTGAAACTTAATTTTGATGGCACATGGCAGTATGCTAATTCGGTAAGAAGTTAAAAGTACACTATATTAACTTATTTTATCTTTTATGTTCCGTTTATGAATATTAAACTTATAATTATAATAAAACTGTAAAAAAAAAGAAGTAATGACAATTTGCGTTTAATATTATTATTGATGCATAATTCCTTAACAGATTGCCTTACATAAAATGTGAATTGAAACAATTATTATAAACAAATTGTAGGAAAATACAACTTTTTTATGATGTTGCGAGTCATTAAAAAAAAGCTTCAGAACAAGTTTTTATTTTAAAAATCATTTATTGCTGATACTTTCGACCTTAACCTCGGTAAGAAAAAGAAGAAGTAAAACAACAACACCAATAAAAAATTGATTTATGTATTGCAGACTTTTGATAGCTTTGATTTACTACCTAAAACAAGTGGCGCTATTAAACTAAAAAAATATTCTCGACTGGATGGTGAAGCTTAGAATATTAAAGATTTGAGAAAAATATGTGAATCATATTTTTTTTTTATAAAAAAACATAAATCTATCTGAAAATAGTTCAAACACATTATGGAATTTTCTTGAACATAACGCGATACACACTATATTACATTTTAAATTTATCCATCTTAGCGATGAATTTTAAAATCGTTCGAGTGGATGTTGCCAACAAAAAATTGAGA
Organism: Melangyna quadrimaculata; assembly: GCA_949320155.1. Taxonomy (NCBI): domain Eukaryota; kingdom Metazoa; phylum Arthropoda; class Insecta; order Diptera; family Syrphidae; genus Melangyna; species Melangyna quadrimaculata. Next base: position 49,140,843 of record OX439484.1, read on the forward strand.
ACATATTTGCTTACTTCACAAAGTTATTAATTTTCATATATAAAATAGAACACCTAAAACATTATTTTCAAACAATAATTAAATAATAAAAAACTGTTTTCTAAATATCGAATTAAGTAAATAGAATTTTAATTCCAGAAAAAATATTTCCTTTAAATTCGCAAGCTTCTAGCAAAATATTGATCCAAATCGTTTAGGTGAGCCTTTTATATCCAACAAAAAATGAAGCGAAGATTTTGTACACTTTTAGTCTACCAGAAGGTAGACTAATTCAAGGTCACAAAAAGAGTTTTTTTTTTAATTTATTAAAATTATTACATACGTTTTCCAAAGAGATTAAAGTTATCCCGATAAAAAAGAATAAGAGCCGGTTTTTCAATCATCAGCTGAGCTATCAGAGGAAATAATCCTAAAGCAACAGGAGCAAATGTTTGTTTTATTCGTAGAATAAGTACTATATGAAGATTAACTGGATATTGAAAAATTGGCCCTGAAACAAAAGTCTTAGCCAGAGTATTCAAAAAAGTTAGTTGCCAGGCTATAGTAAAAATTGGTAAAATTGTTTCCAAATAAGGTATTGATTTATAATTATAATATTTTGTTTTTGCTCTTCGGTAGGTAGGTAGAGATGGCGGTCACAAGCATCCTTGCTCGATGACCCAATTAACGCGGTAATGCGCCGTTTTGATACCATAACTCGTTTGACCTGTGGTTTAAAAGAACATTATTAAAGAAAAAGAGGGTATTTGGTGATAGATCTCCCAACGGATCATCGCCTACGCCCGAGTTCAGCTGCAGTATGCTACGCTAAGCAATTTGCTGATTTGCCCGGGACGCATACGATCTGTTCCTTAGGGTGATCGTCTAGTCGCACACTCGGATATGGTAATCTCTGTACACCTCCGTCTGTTTGCACAACATGACTTGTGGTTACCAGAGAAAGTACCACCCGCCTGTATGACCAGACGCTTTTATTGGATTTAGACATGTGATGAAACTTATTAAGGATTTGGACATAGGAAAAACACCCGATAGGACCAAAGTTCGCAACTAAAAACCATCTACACTGTGCCAACTAGGCAACTTGTTGACTGGTATTGAAGCGAAGGTTGGCACAACCGTGTGATCCTCCGGTCCTCGTGCACCATGAGCCACCTTCAAAAACCAGTAGTCTGCTAGCTCACAGTCATAGGAGTTTGGGAAGAAAATGGTGCAAAAGGAAACCGAAGTTAATTCTAGATCCATTGAAACATTCTTGAACTTGAAAATAGGAAAACACTGAAAAGGGTCGAAGTCCGCAACTAAGACCCATCTACACTGTGCCACCTAGGCACTTGTTGGCTGGTATTGAAGCGGAGATCGGCCCAATTGTGTGATCGTCCGGTCCTCGTGCACCATGAGCCACCTTCAAAAACCGTTAGTCTGCTAGCTCGCAGTCATAGGAGTTTGGGGAAGAAGACGGTGCAAGAGGAACCGAAGTAAATCCTAGATCCATTTCGTCGCGTTGAGGAAAGAAGTCAAATCTTTGATCTTCGTTCCGGAGAGTTCGTGAAGGTCGTCAAAAAAGGGCTTCCCAAAAGATTGTTGCCTCATTCTGGCCAAAGCGGGACATTTTCAGAGGAAATGAAAGACTGTTTCCTTTTCCTGCTGGTCCCCACAACTACGACAGTGAGTATTGTAGGGGATGCCAAGCTTCGCCGCATGTTCTCCTATTGGCCAGTGTCCAGTGCATGTTGCAACAATCCTTGCTATGTCTCGCCTGGGTCTGCACATTAGGTTAATAGTTCGGGATTTATTATAGGTAGCCCAGATTTTTCTAGCAATAATGCAGTTAGTTAAACTATTCCACCTACGATTAGATTCTGAGAGAAAAATTGAGAATATATTGCCCTTCATAACTCCAAGAGGAATACTGACTCTTTCCGCAAGTGAGTTATGAAGGGCTGAACCTTGCCTGGCCAGCTCGTCAGCCCGCTCATTCCCCTCAATGCCACTGTGACCCGGAACCCAGATAAGAGTGACTCTGAGGTTAGTGTTCAGACTCAGAAGCTCTTCCTGGCATTGTCGTACTCATTAAAGGGGTGCAGTAATCAGTCGGAGTCGAAAACAATTCGGTAGGAATTAATCCCGTGATGTTGCTGTGCCCATAGGGTTTGGCAAACCAGGAGTTCAATTCTTTTAGTCTTATCGCGCTGCAAGATACTAGGTATTTATTTATGTGTATTTAATGTGTAATGTGTTTTTGCTCTTACAAATAACATTTTAAATTTTGACCCTATGCCATTTATGTTGAGTCCGCCTTGCCACAAATTTACATGAGAAGTTTGAAGGCAAATGCAGATTACTTAACCAAAGATATAAAAAGACCTGGCAACAACTTGCATAGAAGAATGCTAATTGTATCCCATCAATGTGGTTAAACCCTTTTAAAAAATTGGCAAGAAATCTCTTTAGCAAATCGTGTTCCACTAAATTTGTGTTTGAACAATGAAGCAGATTGGCAAAATATTTTCTATAACTGTATTTCGAAAGTAGATGAAAGAATGTATCAGGTGCATCTCGATAGAGCTAGGGAGTCAACTTCTAGAACTATATACAGAAATTTGAATCTCTTTTTGGGTGATAACAACTATTTTAGAAGGGACCCTAATGTTTCAGATATGAGCCTAATTTTCAAAGTCAGAACGGAAGTTTTCGAACTTAATTACAGACCATATCGAATAGACATTAGTCCTTTTTGCTCTCTATGATATTTAAACCAAATTGAGAACGTCCTTCATTTCCTAGAAGCCTGTCCTATTTTGCAAGAAATACGCCGACTTTATATTATTAAGAGTTTTCTGACTTTCGAAGAATGTGTCAGCGTTCTGAATGGAGAATTAGGATGGAAGTTGCTGGTACAATATTTGTCCCACGCCAAGAACTACCGAGGCACATATTTGAACCTGTCGTGAGTAATACACTTAATATAATTTTTGTTTTTGCTTAACTAAAAGCCCATTTTCACAAATGTAATATGCCACCATTTTTTATTTTGTTTTGGCTTATCTAAAAGCCTATTTTTTTAAATGTAATAACTTACACCCTTTTTTAGTTTTAGCTAAACCAAAAGCCTTTTTATCCAAGATATTGCAGTTCTTTAAACTCTCAAATATTAATATTTAATTTTTTATTATAAATTTAACTTTATCAAAGCAAAATTAAAATTAAATGATGTTTTTCTTTTTTAAATTATATTATGATCTTATTTTTAATTATCTTCTTAGATAAAAAAAAAAAAAAAAAAAAACAATATTTAAACTTTATGAATTTTTGTAAACATTTAGCTAATTGCTTCTTTTAAAACGAAAGTATCTTTAACAATTGTACTATTTTATTGTTTGTATTTAATTATTTGTATAAAATTACATATTGTAATCTCTTAAAGTAAAAAATATTAAGAAACGGCAGACGGCTTATAGCCATGCTCTAATATCTTTATTCAAAAATGTATACATATGAATGTAGTATTATTTTTAAATCATCAATAAAGATCTAATCTCATCTAATCTAATATAATGAAAAATGACAAATTGCTCTTGAAAAAAAATTATGGAAAACAAAAAAAAAATAAAATTTGAAATTTTTAAATCGAGGTAATTTTGGCCTTTTTGTTTGCCCATTTTCATTTTTAAATCTGGAGTAATCGCAGTTTGAAAAATAGCCCCAAAATTGTAATCATAAACAAAAATAAAAAACTTTCACAAAAATGGGAAAAGTGTTCATTATGAAAAATTGGCCCAATTTCAAAACTGCTTTAACCAAAAATATGTACCTATACAACTACGTTACTACGTTAATTTACAGTAGAACCAATTTTATTGTACAAAAAAATGTGCGATTTTTATATATGATTATTTTATAAAATTCTCCAAAATTGAAAAACATTATTGTGTGAATAATCGTAGAAAAAAAGCGCCGGATGATCTGTTTAAATTTAAAAAAAATCTAATCAAATAAATAATTATCATAAAAAAAAAATCACAGTGATCCTTTTAAATTTTGAAGAATCTTAACAAATAATATATTTATTCTAAATACACAAAACTCGAGTTAGGGGCAATATTTTATAAAGAAATATGAGTTGTGTATATCAACAGTGCTGATCAACAATGTTGAGTAGATGTGGACTTGGAGATTAACAGATTCGGGCAACTTCTGTTGACCCAAACGTAGCCCGACTCAAATGGATAGAAATAAACAATGTTGATCAACACATTGCGGGTGGCAATGGCACTGTGGATAAAGTGTTTGACTGCTAACCTGGATGTGTGGATCCGAGCTCCAGTCTAGGTAGCATTCTTTTCTATATTCACCAGTTTCAACTGGAAGCCACCCGTGGAATTTCATGAGATAATAAACATCTTATTCTGAATCCACTGTGCCAACAAAAATCTTTCCTCTCCTTCTATTCCTTCTATCTAGTGGCGTACATTGCATTTAAAAGACCAGAGGTCTTACAGGCATATAGTCAACTGTATTGCGCATAAGCGGTCTCCGACAAAATTAGGTATTTTGTTTTGTATTTTGATTTGTGTAATAAGATACTGTTATGATTCCGTTTGTGGTCTTATTTGTATTGTTGTTTAAAATGAATTGGACGTGGAAAATTGAGTACGTAAATAAGTGTTTCCCTGGACACATGACAGTATACACATAAATCTAAATCTAAATCAACACGTATGGTTAGGTGATCGACAATGGAAATCAACAATATTGACGATATTGATAATGTGGGTGCTGCTTAGCGGTAGATTGGAAAAAGAGATAAGGCCCCAAAATATGGAAAATTCCGCCAAATCGAAATAATTTCTTTTCATATACATTTTTGGAACAATTTTTCCATTTTTAAAATGTGGCGATTTTTAAGTATGAAGTAATGAAGTTTATCTTAATGTCCATTATTAAAAAATTAGGTAAATAATTATGTACCTACATATGTACCAATATTTATAATGTAATCATCTACAAAATGGTGTAAGTATTTTTTGAGTGGGCATAATGTTGACACGGAAATCTTTCTACACACTCTTTTTGGATGGTGGCATAAAGTGAGAAAATTTCAACAACGATCGGTCGGCATATCGCCACATTGGCCCCCCTACACATATAGAGTAATAGACTATTTCACACCGTTTTGGACTTTGAACAATGTTGCGTTCGGAGCTCATGTTGTAAACATGGATTATTCATGATACCAGCATAATACATAACTCTGGAAAATATCAGAACAACTGGATTCCATATTAAACCTCTGTGTGGCCAAAAATGATGGATGAAACGTCTAACAGACATACAAATAGATTTTAAATCAGCAACAATAAAAATTAGTCAAATTTAATGTCCCAAATTCTGTTCATAAGTATCGATTGTTTTAGAACAAAAAACGAGTACATACATACATATTTAGCTTTTGTTTATTTAAAAAGTATTTCAAATACATAAATTAATTATATACAATAAATTAAATTTTAGTAAATACCTTAATATTTTGTTGTTTTGAATTGTACGCCATTCACTTAAATTAATTATTGCTATCTTGCTTACTCTACTTTAAAATCATTATTAAAACAATTAATTGAATAAGTTTTCTTGTAAATAGGCTTAGAATAGGCTTAGAATACAAAATTTGTATGGAGCTCAATAAATAAATATATAAATATGGTCAACGGAATACTAACCAAACCAGGCTATGTGTCAGAAACCATATTTTAAATAGTTCTAAATAATTGGCGGGCAATTATTTTTGCTGCTATTGAAAAATTATTAAAATCTTTTCATTGAATAACGTGTAAAAGAACGCGATGGTTAGGGCTGGCCACGAGACGAGAAAGAGACTAGACGAGACGAGACTGCCTTTTTAGCAACCGAGACGAGACCGAGACGAGACTGTATATTTAGACCGAAATTAGCAGAGAGTCTATCTAATAAATTAAAAAATCCAATTTAAGTTAAATAATTATTTTCTTCTGCACATATTCAAACTATAATCGAAAATATTTCGTTCCAATAATCAACATTTTGCCCGGAAATCTTATTTTTCGGACACGAGACGAGACTTATTTATACGAGACCGACATGAGACCGAGACGAGACTGAAAATTTTCGATTTTAACGAGACCGAGTCTCGTCTCCTGGCCAGCCCTAGCGATGATTTATTCACTAAGCAGCTAGTTTATTGAAAAGAAACACGCACCTAAGACAAGCCACTTATCTTGAACTGAAATTATGAGTAATTATTATTTATCTTGAATAATGAGATGGATGAGCAAACATTTTCTTAATAATAACATACACGGTTAAAAATGTTATGTTATTTTTTAATACCGGTTATTTATTTACAATCGTATAAGCAATACATTTCAAATATTATCTATAAATGATTCAAAATAACTCGTTACGGCCCTTAATCAATAACAATTGACATTTTTCATGGGTATCTTACTTCGATTCATCAGTCGACGAGGACTAGGAATTAAAAACTGTTATTTTGATTGATAAAAATGTTTTTTTTTTTTTTAACATAAAACGTTTGAAATCACTTCGAATTTCCAAAATACACATTTTGTTCCCTAGAGTATAGGAGAAATTCACAAAGGTTTAAGCATCATTTACCACTTATAAGCACTCGTTTTTATGTATAAGAAAAAAATAATAATTATTTAAACCAAAATGTAAAAAAGAGGTCAGCAGAAACAAGTAAAACTAAAATAGCGACTTTTTAATAGTTTTGTAATCATAATCACATTCAATTCTAATCAAAGCTTAATCCAAGCATAAAAACCATTTAATTAAATTAAATAAAAACACACGAAAATGATTTATTTCAAACATGACTTCTTACAAGCTTTTGACGACAAGATATCGAATAAATTCCTAATAAATATTAATATCAAATTTAACTTGGAATCAGTAAGCTCTCAATCAACATCCAACATTATGTGTGTGTGTATGGATAAGAAAATGTTTAACTTAAATCATTTTGTAACTAAAATAAAAAAAAAAAAAAAAACAGTTGTTAGTTTTGTTCCCCTTGGTTTTCTCGAACTTTATAAAATGCATTACAGTGTCGCAAATACTTGTTCAGAAAATCCAGTCAAATCGTCTCCTGGAGTGCCAGTTTCAGAAAAAAAATCAAGAAGTTTTTTTCTCACTCGTCTTTTATGTTTTAGGGGTCGCTGAATCCAAATTTCAACTTTGCTACTTCTTACGGATATGGCTTCACAGCAAAAATCACAAAAAAAACCTCAAAATGATCAACATTTTTTCAGTTTTTTGCCAAAAAGTCAACAAAATGTTCACTTTTTCGATAAAATTACCTTCTACACTTTATAGAACATTAAATTTCCTACAAAAATGGCTTAAAATGTTTGTTTGTAGAAATTACAGTTTGGCCACTAGAGTACAACCTAAGCTTCTGCTTAGACAACATTAAATTCACTACAAGTGTGTCTTCTTCATCACTTAAATTGGCGAAAAATTGCACCGGCTAGAGCAGTTTGCATTGGTGCAAACTGGGACAGTTCGCAAAAAACCCCAATTCAACAAGATGATATTCTTGTATGATTTTATCTTGATTTTAATTTTGTATCACATTACACATCACAATACATAAAATCACATCACATTACATAAAAATCCAAGGAGTTGTTTAAAGCTGTACAAAATCATTTATTATTAATAAATTAATTTATTATTTTCATTTCATTGAATATGTACATTCGAGTTCTGTTGCACAAAAAAAGAATTAAAATAATGTCGAGGCAAACCTTATAAAAATCGAAAAGAATGTTTACCTTGAGCTATCGTATCTTAGTTGATTTGTTGTTGAAAAAAACTTTTTCAAATAAGTTACTCTAAAGAATATTTTATTATACCTATCTCTCCTGGAAAAAGAGTTACAGGCAAATAAGTATAAAAAAAAGACATTTAAAATGTATTTAAATTTTGTTGAAAAGCCCATTTCTATAGTAATTTTTATTCTCTACAAAAAGGGTTTCGGGAATTTTCTCGAAATTTAGCTTGGTTTTCAAGTTATACGCGAAAAACCAAAAGGGTTGCAGTTGCTCCCCTCCTCAAAATTGCACCCTATCGCTTAAAAACGCTCCGTAGTTTTCTCATCTCTAATGAGCCATTGAATGATTTTTACAATAAAAGCCCTTTAACGTCTTAGTTCCATGCGATATGACAATATATTAGTGGCTTCCTGTAATATGACAAATAATTTCATCACGCTCTAGCCTGTGCATTTTTTCGCCTATTTATGTGATGAAGGGGACAAACTTGTAGAAAATTAAATACTGTTTTAGCAGAAGCTTAGATTTTTTACAATTGCAGGCATGATTTCAGTTACAAGCTAAAATCTAACGAGAGAACTGTGTTTTCCAAAAAGTAAGACATTTTGGTCTTTTTTCATCATATTCTAGTGGTCAAACCGTAAATTCTACAAAATTGTAGACCATTTTTGTAGGAAATTGTATGTTCTATAAAGTGTTGAAAGTAATTTTATCCAAAAAGTTTATATTTTGCTGACTTTTTGGCAAAAAACAGAAAAAACCTCGAAAATATTCAGGTTTTTTGCAATTTTCGCTGTGAAGCTGAGTTGTAAGTCGATTAGCTCGGAGTTAAATCTGAGTTAGTTAATCCTGCAAATAATTAGAACCCGATTTAAACCAATATCAGTTTTCGATGGAGGACTAACTTTAACTGCCAAAAATCTATGGAATATCTATAGATTAACTAAAAAAAAAAAAAACAATTACCTAAAGTTAACTTTGGTCTAACTCAACTAAGATACTGGGATGATCTCGCATTGAAAAACTGGGCCTTAGAGGAGACTAATTTCACTGCACTGCACCTGCAGCCTCAACCATTAAATAAGATTTGATTTCTGAACACGAAATTTATGTTTTTGTGTTAAAAAAAAAAAATCGATAAGCATATCTTCAGAAGGTTTGTTCTAACCACATTATTTTGGTTTCGATCTTTTATTAGAAGCTAAATAAATTGCATTCAATTCAATTCAAAAGAAGCCTTAATAATAAGGGCACAATTTTTAAATTAAAAAAAATAATAATAAATATAAAATTCAGCGGATCTGGTTTTTGTGTGACTTTGCAGATTTTTGCAAAAAAAAATGCGATTAATGTAAATTAAGCTTTTCTGGGTTTTTGAACAAATTGCCTTTTTTTGTCATATTCCGGAATATCTTATCAAATGGCTTGGTTGATTTTGTCACAATTTTGATTTCCGATACTTCTAGGGTAGTAAAAAATATTGCCCTTAAAATGAGCAGGCACACATTTTTTAACGAACAAATAAAGTGGAAACAAAACATTTTTTGAACTTTCTTATTCATGTTTTCTAGTTTTTTTTTTGTATTAATTCAATAAAAGTTGTATTGGACGGTTTCAAGTTTGAAATTCACAAAGTAAATGCTGGTGTGCACCAGGGCTCCGCTTTGTCTCCGACTCTCTTCCATATATTCATAAATGATCTTTTGTCTGAAACTTCTTATCCATTAAACTGATTCGCTGACGACAGTAAACTCAGCTTCTCATATTCGTTTTCAGATTAACATCCATGTCCTTCGGATGTGGAATTTGAACGGCAGCGTCTGATTAGCTCATTAAATTCTGATCTCAACAGCATTGTCTATTAGGGAATACAAAACGGCGTAGAATTTAATGCTTCAATAACTTGCCGCTATCCATGAGTGGCACTTGCATTGAGGAAACTGAACAGCTTTTAGTTCTCGGTATGTGCATCACAGACCATCTTTTGTGGAATGATCACATATTCGACGTCGCTAAAATCTCTGCAATATGTTTGGGATTCCTAAAGAGATAAAACAATTTTTTTTCCTCTTCTGATCTGGCTACGATCTATAAGGCGTATACATCCGTCCAAATCTTGAGTACAATTCGCATATCTAGGCAGGTGCTCCTTCAACATACTTGAGTCTTTTGAATTGTATACAGAAAAAAGCTTTACAAATGATAGGTGATAAATCCATAACGGAAACATTTACATCTCTAAAGCACCGACGCGACGTAATGTTTCATGTCTTGTCTTATTTTATAGCTACTTTAACAAACAGTATTCCAGTGAAATAGTTAGTTGCATTCCTCCCCTTAAACAATTTAAGCGCAATACTCGCACTTCTAGGAATACTCATCAGTTTACCCTTGAGCCCAATTTCGGACGTACTGTCTAGTACAGGGATTCTTTTTTAAGCCGCACAACACGAATGTGGAACGTTATACCGAACTCTATTTTTCCCTCTCAATAAAATATTTGCAGATATTTAAAACCAATGTGCATCGGTATCTCCTATCTCCTTTTAAACCCTATTCTATATTTGTCTAACGCTCGCACTGTGTTTTACATGTTAAGGGTATTGAGTGCGCGTCAATTATTGTTGCCAAAATTGTACACCGTCAATGTCTAGCTTCATTTTAGTTGTAGATTTATTCCTCGCGAACCAGTCGTGGATTTTATTTTAAATGTCTTCTCTTACCTCTTCAAAAACTGAGATTTTTTGAGTTGAGTCAATTTGCTTCCAGACCAATCGATGCGAATGGACAACGCTCTGTGGCAAATATTAAACTGTTTTGTATAAAAAAATATGTCCTGTCATTGATGATCTTATATTCTGAATTTAAATTATATACATGTTTTTATTAATTTAAAACCAATACCTGACCTTTAAAGCAAATCAAAGTTGATCACAAATGTATGTAAACAAAATTGAATTTAACTGCCATCCATGGTCATTGGAAGACCATGTCGGTTGAGAATCGATATGTTTATTAGTTTTTAATATGCCGCAGTACATTGGTCATTTTTATGAACTTTCAGTTAGTTCTGGGACCAGGGGCGTTTTAGCTCAGCTGACTACCAAAGCTGCATGGCTCAGCTCATGCGTTTTTTTTTTGTATATTTGAGTGTTTCGCAATCTTGCCACATGGTTTGGTGCATTGCACCCACCAATCGACTTTTTGGTTATGGTTTAATGAATCAACAGATAATAGCTTCATGTTCATAGATACCCACAAGTTGGTATGAACGTGTGTATTTTTTTTTTTTACTTAAGTCCAGCAATCACCCAAGCTGTGTGTCTCAAGGTTGTGCAGACAAACCCCTGATGTTGGTATAGAACGTGTGTACGTCGACGACCACGACGATTGCCAACGATAAAGTTGAAGTAATTTCTCGTATAGTAGCTATATTACCAGGGTAAGAACATTTACAGTTAATACGGTTTTCTTGTTAGTATTTTAAGTGAATATTAGTCAGTTTAATTGGAAATACTTTTATTAAGGAATGAAAACCTATGCTGCCGAAAAGTGAACAAAAAATGCAACAAATCAGAGCAGTGATTACAGTTTATGGTTCATTTGACTACATAATAAATTGGGCAACTAATATATGTTGGTGGACATGCAATAAGTTTGGAAATCATAATATGCGATGGAATTTAGCTTGGTAGTTAGAAATCGGAACACACAATTTTCATAAACCATGGAAGTTGAACTTGTTGTTATTTGGCTTTTCCGATTCAATATAGGAAAATAAATCCAAATACTTTATTGATTTTATCATAAATTTTAAACAAGCTTCAATTAAAAATAGATTCAAGGCAGAATTTGAGTGGTTCCTTACATAGGCAATAGCCATAAATAAAGAATGTTGACCTGCACCGAAACCGCGATATGCTAAAGTTATTATTGCGTTTAGCCAAGGAAGCAGTGGAAAATGTATGGGAATTTTTCGACAGGAAAGTTAAAGGTATTTTTGGATTGAAATGTATGAATTTTTGTTTGAACTTTAGTCGAGACTCATTTGTTTTACACAAGCCTGCTACCAAAAGAATGTACAAATTTGTAGGTATGCTTTGTTTAAGAACATCCATTACTTGTAATGCAAATGTATCGATTTTTTCACATTTATTACTCGAAAGCAATCAATAGTACCGAAAAAAAATTATTAAAAAACTATTATAAAATTATGTCTTTCTAAACGAAATGTGATTCATATTTTTTTTTAAGGGCCATTTAATTAAAAAACAATTATTTTTAAAAAATTTGGTCAAATCTCAAAAATTACGGTTCATCGTAGGAAGCGTACGCCGGAAAAAAAATCGATTGCACCGATGAAAGCTTACCGGCAAAAATGTTGATTTTCGTTAAAAAAAAGAGTGGGTTATAAAACAAAATGTAATTCAAAGTGTTAACATAATAATTGTATTAATATTCCAACAAAATAAAAGGTTACTCAAATGAATTGTTATACTAGTAGTTTAAAAAAAGTAATTTGTTACATGTAATTATTATTTCGATCATTAAGTACTTGCGATGTTGTGTAGGTACTATTTTGGCGCATGTTTTGGTTTCGTAATACAAATCTAACTCGAAATATTACCAGCGCAGGAAAACAATCTAGTTTTTAACAAGGCACTTATGAGTTTTACATAGATTCTGGCAAGGGGCTAGCAAGGGTAAGCAAAGGCTAGGAAAAGGGCCTTGGCGATTATGAACCCTTCTGCTCGTCAAGCAAACAAAAAATGTTGGCTTGGGACGTCCAATGCGCTACTAGATGTAGAACAGGTTTTTTCTCACTGAACAATGCTATAACATATATACAGAAAAAGTAGACAAAGGAAAGAGAGAAAAAAGTGTCGTATTATACTAAAATTTCATGGTGCTTATAAATTTTTTTTTGGTGTATAAGAGACATTCCTGATGGGGTACCGAAACATCTTCAACAAGTTTTACTAGGAATGGCCTGAGCAGTGTTTTAAAAGTTTCCCTCGTGCAAATTTTTGGTACTGAAATCCAGCAAGGGCTTGCCAAGTATCTGACAAGCTTTGCTCGTCTTTCCGAAACTAGACAGAAACAGGGCAGTTTTCCAGTTAATGGTAATATTATGTTATAGAAAACGCATACAAAATTGGCTCACGCAATTATGTCTGTCTGTCAGTCACGCCCTTGAACCGATTTTCTTCAAGCTTTAGACTTAAGGTTTCTAAGTGACTATCTAGGGAGGAAATTGAATTTGTTTAGCTCGAAAAATAACGATTCCCCCTATACAACAGCTATGAAAATTGTATCGATCTCAAAAACGACTCTTACCGTTTAAAAGGATTACGAATTACTATTAATTATCAATATTTTGATTTTAAAAAAATTAACAAGAACAGTTACTAACGGTACCTGTCATAGAACTGATTTTTTTTATTTTCAAATTAACATCTTAACCAAATTCTGTTTGCAGGAGGTCTATAACATTTTGTTTTAAAAACTATTAATTTAGTTTTGATAGCTGAATATCTTGAAAAGGAGTTGATGATTTTTAACTTCCAATTGGAAGTTATTGTAATTGGTGCGATTTTTCGTATTGAAAATTTTGACATTATATTCAAGTTTTGAGGTCTCTAGAATTAGAATCGATGTTTGTGTGTGCATTATTTACATATATACGTAGGTTCGAGATACTTTTTTCGTTCACCATATCTACTACAGAACCAATCGAGTTCGAATGGATTTTAACGTCATAACGTATACTGAAAAGGTTTTCTAACAAATTCAATTTACGGTTTTCTTACTACAGCAATTTAAAAAAGAGCTGTAAAATGTCATTTACCTCGAATATCTTGAGAACCGAAAAAGATAACCACTTCGGATTAATTTTATTTTACACATAATTACGTTATAAGAATCTGCTTAGAATTAGAAAAAAATTAACGAAATTTTTTTTTAACTAAGAAAAACAGTCGAAAAATAATTCTCGGCACAGACATATTGGCGTAGTCAACAATTGGAAATTTTTGCAAAAAAAAAATATAACAGACAGTTTTTTTAGAGCAGAAAAAACTACTAAAAAACATTTTTTAAATCGAATATATTGCGAACAAACAATATTATAGCCACATCAAATTTGTACCAAAAATATATATTGTATACATTTTACCAAAAATATATATCAACACCATCTATGTATATGTTGTGTAATTTTGAGAATTTAAAAATTTTAAATATTGCCAAAAACGACTTTTCAAAAATGTATTAATTCGAAAAATTCTAACACTCAAAATCGTATCAAAATCAAAATTTGCCAATTGACACTTAATTTGTCTTTTTATATTCTTTGCATTTTGTACTTTTTTTTAAGTATACACTTCCCTGATTTGTGGTATTTTTTTGCCAATAGTCTGTTTTGAATAAATAAATTTTGGCTTAAATATATTTAATACCTATGTAAATACCTAGAGGAGGAAAAGAAGTAATATACGTGAGACTATTAGAATTTTATAAGCTATTTCCAAAAAAAAAAAAATCAAAACTGTGCCATTATAAATAGCTAAAATGGTTGTCAAGGGCACCAAAGGTAAGTTAAAAGCGTGGGTCGCATCCAGCTTCTTTTTACTTTAACATTGGTTTCAATATTTAAAAGCTTAATTTTCGCCCCCATTCACCCGCAACCCATTCTACAAAAAATCATCTTTTTTAATTTTTTTAATTTGTCTTTATGTCGAATTTAACTTGACTAGAAATAGACTTTGTAGTAGCCCAGGGCGTAATGGTTAGTGCGTTGGTCTGGGTTCGCTTTCCAGCTTGCCAACCTAAAAACTAAAAAGTTTTTTGCAGGGCTACTTGCGAGGAATTGACAAATCCTCCAAGAGTATTACTTGTTATGAATAAGTGCTTCTCGTCTAGCCATTCGGCTTCGGCATAAAATTGTAGGTCCCTTCCATTCCTGTCGACACGCGCACACAGGAATGGTGGCAAGTTGTCATTTTTTTTTTAAGAAATAAACTTTAGCTAAGATGTTTCATTTTTGGCTTTATTTTTTTTTTTTATTTTATTTATTTATTATCATCAAGCAGACTATATAATACAAATTTACTTTTAGAGCTCTAGAATTTAGGGTGCTAGGGTCAGAACATTCTTTTGAGTTACGCGCAACGAAACCAAGTAAGGAATTACCCTTAGCCACCACAAAGTCGATGTGAAGGGAGAAGATGATCTAAGGATCGAAGATAACTGATTCAATATAGCTTTTAACAGCCTTTAGTCCATACAAATTGGAGTTTCGTCCCGGCGTTCTCACTTGGACTCTTCAGTTGACAGTGAGGGCCTTGTCAAGACGCAATTTGTATTAAGTTCAGTTTTATTAAGTTTGCGTTTGACAAGGCCCTCACTGTCAACTGAAGAGTCCAAGTGAGAATGCCGGAACGAAACGCCAATTTGTATGGACTAAAGGCCGTTAAAAGCTATATTGAATCAATAAATCAACAAGTCCAATTAAATAATGCTAAGTCTTCTACTTGGCTGATGTATTTCAGTAGTATATAGAATTTGTATTATAAAAAACACTCAGATCGAAGATAACACCAAAGTCATTTCTTCCAACGACAATCTGCAATGTGATACCAACAAAAGTGTTAACGAAATTTACAGGGGAAAAGTTACGACGGAAAGATAGGAAATTTCATTTGGAAACATTTAGGAACAACTGGTTCGACGTACAGGAGTTAGGTAAATGGTGCAGGTCTTTCTGGAGTAAAAGACTATCATCAGAAGATTTTATGCAGCGAAGTTACTTTAAATCATCTGCAAACATAAGGCAGATAGATAGAGTAGATAGAGGATCAGACAGTAAATCATTTATACGCTCATACTGGGCACGGCCGACTAAATATGATTCAAACCATTTCAAGATATTTGAATGGTATCCAAGGTCATAAAGTTTCTTAATTAATATCGCGTGATTTGCCCTGTCAAAGGCCTTGGAAAAATCGGCATAGATGACGTCACATTGGTAAAGAAAGATTTGTAGTTGTCCATCTGCCAGAAACAAATCCATGTTGAAATGGGGAAATAAATTCCTGATTTATGTATAGGAATAATAAAAGACACTTTCCAATCATTTAAAAATAAGAGATGCATTAAAGAGCAGAGTTAATGGTTCTGAAAGAGAACTTACACACTTCATTAATACGACTGGGGGAATACCATTGGGCACCTAGAGATTTTTCAACATCAGAGTAACTTCAATTTGAGGAACCGATGCTGACTAGATTAGCAGAGATTATAAAAGGGAAATTTGCAGGTACATAAGAAGGGGAATAAACCGACTGGAAAAATAAAGCAAACCAATTCCAGATCGTATTTAGATCACTGCATGTGGTCTAAGAGTATTGCATGCAGTAAGGAATCCCATTGGAACATTTCTTACCTTCAATGAAACTCCGAACTCTGCTTAAGATTGGATTCTATACGATAAAGATGGAATTTATATAAGAACCTATTAAGAACATCAAATTCTTTTTGAATACGTAAGTAATTCCCATAATCGAATATGTTCAAAATAACGAACATTAAATCGCTATTGTAACTTAGAATAATTTTAAATTACATCTAGATAAAGTGTATACCATGTACTTCTTGGATCTTTGTAGTGACTTTAACACCGATGAACTTTTCAAAGACTCTGATGATACCGAAATTGAATTATGGATGTAAAATTATTTTCGGCTACAACTCTGCAGGCAGAAGAAAGCTACATAAATACCTTTTGGTAAACATATATACATATTACATATGTATACAGTAGCGGATCCAGGGGGGTGGCTATAGGGTCTTAAGCCCCCCCCCACAGCCGAATCATAAAATAATTTGAAATATAGAAAGCAATACATTACAACGTGTAGAATTTTATATTCCGTCTAAAATATTGTTAAGATATGAAATTTGATGGACAAAATAACGTGGTTGGGGCTGAACTATTTGCATACATGTTATGTAATTTTTTTCTAAGCCCTAAGATTGGGGCTAAAGCCTGAAGCGAATTGGACAAAAACTAAGTTGGGGCTATGAATATGGATATTTTTAATGCAACGACAATCTTTCCCTAAAAATTAAACACAGAAAATTGGGACGAAAGAAAACAGCTTTGGCGCAATAAGGTCTGAGAATATTGGACAAAAAACCTAGACAGGGTTAAGCAACTTACTTACTTAAAACTAACCTTATTCCAGAGAGTTTTGGGGGCTCAAGTCTAGGGACTGTCAAAGTCCGAAGTTGGGGTTAAGGTTTGAAGAGATAAGTAAAAAGAGATAAAAATGGTCGGGGCTTTACATTAACGTGTCAAATGCCCCAACTGTATATACTAAAAACAAAGCTAATTTACCGAAAGAAATGCATTTGAGGCTTAAACCATTGGAGAACAACGGGATGTCAAGTTTAGTGTATGTTTAATACAACAGGAATTGTTTCTTACGGCCTTGGCTGGGCTTAAACATTTTAGGGGCTTCGTTTTCAAAATTTGAAAGGTCCAAGGCAATTGTACAAACAAAACATAGAAATTGTCTAGTCAAGAAGCCAAATTCCAAAAGCGTGAGTTTTCTATGTGCGCGCTCAGAAAATCATGCAAAAGCAAATGAATATTTGCAATCCCTCTAGACTCTAGAATGACGTGCAAATTTTATTACTTAAGGTCTCAAAATGGATCTCCAAACTGCAAGCCCCCCCCCTCAGGTAAATCCTAGATCCGCTACTGTATGTATATAAAAAATATAAATACTGATTGGTAAAAAGAATTTATTGTTTGTGTTAATATTGTTCTGTCTTAATATTTGTATAAACATTTTTAAACCTCCTTTTTCCATAGAGACATTAATTTTCCGCAAAACGTCTAGAGAAAAGCAGGCAAAAAAATAGCTATATAAAAAACTAACTTAAGAATTAGTAGAGATTAAGAATTTTTAGCTCCCACACGGAAATATTTAAGAAAAAAAAACTTTTGAACAAGATTGTTCATTACAGGTTATTTGAATTTTATAATTTTATTAAAAACGAAGCTTAATGCCAGTTCTTTTTCAACATATATCGTGAAATGCTCATAAGCTCGTAAGTAGGTTATTCAATACATACATAAACGTTTAATTATAAGAATGTTTAAATGTTAACATTTTTCCAATCAATTGAATCTTATAATAAATTATATTTTCTGACATATGGAGACTTTTTTTTCTACCATGTCAGGGCCACCCGCGCTATCTTCATGACGTTTCATAATAATACTTATAATACACTTGCAATCATCGTCGTCAGTTTAATGTCAGATGAATAGTAACAATTAGCATGTATGTTTCAATTTTCTCATTTCTTTCATGATCCATACGAATAATACATGTTAAAACCTTGAATATATAGTTTATATGGTTGATTGCTTTAGAAAACGTGACAGATGAATGAGGGCACACTTAATATGTCTTGTCTTAACTTTATCCAAACTGAACTTTGACTTTGACATTATTGTATGTATTTCTTCAAAAATGTCTTAAGTCAGGTACATGTTTGAATTGTTTAATAAAAGAGTAAATTAATTTATCTTATTGAGTAATTTGATTAAGTGTTAATAAAAGTATTCCAAAGTTGGCTCAAGAAACATATTTCCTCATAAGGCGGAAAATTAATGCATTTAATATAAGAAGGATATTTTCATCCTCTTTTTTTTATTTTTGACAAAAGTTATTCGTTAATTGAATCAATTCACAAATTATAATGAAGCCTTCATTAAAGGTCTTTTGAGTACTGGTGAATATAAGTTTGCATTTTTGGTTTGACACGCGAGAAGCCTTTCAGATTAAAAAAAATCAAAACCAAAAATAAACCCTTTATAATGAAAGTTTATCAACGACTTCTTGCATCTATATCTTGCCATTAAATCCGTCAATCTACCTTCTGCATTCCATTAAATTACTATTCATTCACTGCGCTGCATCAGTGTGATGTGATGGCAGTTCACCCACGTTCCGTAATTGCCCCGAACAATAGCAGTCTCAGCACACGGCAAGACAAACCGTATAGTTTACTACTCGATGCTGGAATACCTTTGTGCACGTTAATCTGTCAAATATATGTATATATGTATAGTTTGGCAAAGAAGGAGGCGTTTGGCAGGTTTGAAGATAGTATACACATTGTTTGGTCCTCAAGCTATTTTGCATTTTGCATTAATTCTCGATTATTTAACTTTTAGTTGACACCTACAATTGAAAATAGTACCTAGTGAGAATGGGGAAGCCGTTCGTTACCGTCTCTTGCTGTCAGTGTCGTTTGATGTCGTATGTCTGTTGTTTGGAAGAGTTTCATTTTCAGGCGCTGTCATTTGCTTCGCTGTGGTTCATCTAGCGCAGCTGGAACAATTGACTTTATGGTTAATACTTGTGTAATTTTTGGGTTATCTCAAACAATGTGTGTTATTATCTTATGGGATGTGTGACGGGGGGATTTATGATTATATTTACTTGTGATGTGATGCGGTTTAAATAACGAAATATTGACGAAATCTGGCATCACTATTATAGTAGAGTTAATCTATATTTCAAAAGTTGTCTATAGTTTAACTAACTGTAGCAAAGTCATTTTGACATACGAAGTTATGCAAACTGTGTTTAATCTGCGTTTGTGCCCTCACGATATATGTACGTGTAAACGGAGCCTTAGTTGGTTTAAAAATGGTAGAGGGTTCCAAAATATTTTCCATTTCACCGTAGTTTTTACATTCGACCTCTTCTTCACAAGTCAAATTGATGGAACTAAAATAGGGACATTTTATTTAATTTGGGTTGCATTTCATGAAATTTTTTAAAAGTTCATATCATCTGAGCATTTTAAAATGTTTGTATTTAAATGTATCGGGTTTTTTTTTAGAGGTATAGAACTGTAGAAATACAGCATGACCAACTTAGCTGGTACTGTCAGGTACAAAGAAGATGCTATGAGAACCCAGTTCGAAAGGCAGGCACAAACACTCCTGGATGAAACAAATGCAACGACACCTGCATTAAGTTGGCCTCAGACATGGAACAATCCAAAACCGGCAGGCCTGCTGACGTTTTCTGAGGTCAACCCGGCGAACCCCAAATGTGAAACCTTAGGTAAAGCAGTTGAGTGGGGGAGTTGTGATCCCCCTCGAGATCATGACAATCGCCGGTTAATGAAGAAGATGAAGATAGAACTTCCGATATTAAACTAGCTATCATTCTAATGAAGTGTGATTGACTTTTTTGGCAAATCACCATGCAAACACTTACACCAGAACAATGTGAACAAATCGTGGACATTTATTTCCAAAATTCGCACTCTGTTCACTAAACTTATAGAGCAATTCGTCAAGTTTACGGTGCGCATAACCGCCCACCTCAGCAGCTAATACGTAGACCACATTTACTCTTTTCGATAATATCCATCCAAATCGATCCCGTACCGTGCGTATAGGAGAAGCCATCGCCGCGGTAGACCTGAGTGTTACAGAGAACCCGATTTTATCGATCCGCTTTCGGCCGTTGTCAGCAGTTCGGTTTCTTCCCGTTCACTACTTGGAAAATTTTGAAGAAAGATCTTGGTCTGCATCCATATAATATCCAACTGGTGCAAGAATTAAAGCCCAGAGGTAAATCAATTGCCTCGTGTGTTCGGTGAATGGGCTGAGAATCAAGTGGAAGTTTAACCAGATTGTTATCGTCAAATCACCTTCAGCGGTGAAGTTCATTTCTGGCTTAACGGGTATGTAAACAGGCATAATCGTCGTTTTTGGAGTGAGCACAATCCTAATGAGACTATTGAGACCCCATCACATCCCCAAAAAATCACTATTTAGTGCGATTTAAATGGCGAAGGCGTCATCGGCCCATTTGTTATTAGATCCAAAACCGGTGCCAACATTACCGTGAATGGGGAACGCTTCTGTCAAATGATTGATGATTTTATATTCCTCATGTTATTTGAAATCATTTGGAGGAGAAATGGTTCCAACAAGATGGCGCAACATGCCATAAGGCGCTTGCATTCATCACTTTGATGAGCCAAACGTTTGGTGATCGAATTATCTCAAAAATGGACCTGTGAATTGGTTACCTAGTTTGTGTGATTTGACACCTTTGGAATTTTTGTATAGGGGTGCGTCGAATCTCTGGTCTATGCTGATAAACCACGAAACGATTGATCATGTAGAAGCTAGCACCATTGACCGGGTATGCTCGAAAAAGTGGTGCAAAATTGGACCTACGGCCTACGGGATGGCCTTCATAAGACGAAGTCACGGAAACCATATGCCAGAAACTATTTTTAAACATTAAATGCCATGAAATTTGTGAGCTAATTAAGCCAAAGTTTTGGTTATTCTCTTAAAAAATTACACCCGATATTTTGTGTTTTGTCCAAGAGCCGAACAGCAGAAAATGAATTTTAACTGTATTGGACGGTTTCAAATCTGAAATCCACAATATAAATGCTGGTGTGCCCCAGGGCTGCGTTTCGTCTCCGACTCTCTTCCTAATATTCATAAACGATCTCTTATCTGAAACTTCTAATCCATTAAACAGTTTTGCTGACGACAGTACCCTCAGCTTTTCATATTCGTTTCTTGATTCACATCCATGTCCTTCGGATGTGGAACTTAAACGGCAGCGTATGATAAGCTCATTAAATTCTGATCTTGACAGTATTGTCCACTGAGGAATAAGAAACCGTGTAGAATTTAATGCTTCTAAAACTCAATGTTGTCTCCTGTCGTTAAAGCGGAATCCACCCCCAATGCTGCTATCCATGAGCGGCACTTGCATAGAGGAAACTGAACAGCTTTCAGTCCTCGGTATGTGTTGCACAGACCACCTTTTGTGGAACTTTGACATCGCCAAAAATGCTGCTAGGTGTTTAGGTTTTCTCCGTCGATGCAAGAAATTTTTCTCCCCCTCCGATCTGGCTGTGATCTACAAAGCCTTTATTCGTCCAAAACTTGAGTACAACTCCCATATTTGGGCAGGTGCTCCAATAACCCACTTGAGTCTATTGGATAGAATTCAAAAGAGAGCTCTTAAAATGATAGGTGAAAGAACTATAACGGAAACGTTTACATCTCTGGAGCACCGTCGAAATGTTTCATGCCTTTCGTTATTTTACCGTTATTTTAACAAAAATTGCTCTAGCGAAATAGCCAGTTGCATTCCTCTCCTTAAACAATTCAACCGTAATACTCGCGCTTCTAGGAATGCCCATCAGTTTACCCTTGAGCCCAACTTCGGACGTACAGCTAAGTACAGAGATTCTTTCTTTAGTCGCACTACACGAATGTGGAATGCTCTACCCAGCGCTATCTTCCCCTCCCATTGTGATCTACAGACATTCAAAACCAATGTACATCGGTTTCTCCTTTCAAATGCCCTCCAACCTACTTAATCGCTCGTGCTGTGTTTATCACTTTAAGGGTATTCATAACCCCTTTAGCACGCGCTAAATATAAAAAAAAAAAAAAAAAATGTATGTATTCTTTTAAATTGAAAATAAGATTCAGCCAAAATACAAAGAAATTTTATTCATGTTAATTTGACATACATAAACACACAAAAATATAAATTTTGGCAATTTCTGGAAAATGATATTTCAGAACTCAGAGGTCTCAATTTTAAACAACAAATTTATTTACACTGCTCGCAAACTTAGGGGAATGACGTCTTTTAAATTTTGTATTGTGTTTTTCTTCCACCTATAACCATATAGCCCAGTCAAATTCGAAAATAAAATGGCAAAGCGCGATGGAGTTCTGCATTTTTGATATGTTGTTGGGTCATGCCAGAGTAGTCCTTACTTAAGTTTGCAACTTTGTAAAACCTGTGCTCGCTGCAGGAAAAACTTTTTCAAAAATCGTTACCAAAGTTGCTTAAACGGAAAGTTTTAAAGTTTTTTGAGAAAATCGCTTTTTTTAGGGATAGTCCCGAATATCTCGTCATTGTAATTGCTGATTTTGCCCTAACTTTGCAATTCGGCACTTATAAGTTAGTCAAAAATATTTGTTTTTAGTTTTAATATTTTTTTCAAAATATTTTTTTTAATAAATTAAAAATTGCTATTTTAACTTGTTTTTATTATTTTATCGTTAATTATGTAAAAATTCTATCGAAAATCATAAATGGGTAGATTTTTTTTTTTTTTTTTAGTACGCGCACTCAAGGGGTTTTTGGTACCCTTAAATTGTTAAATTAAACACAGTGCGAGCGTTAGGAAAACAGGGAAGGAGATGCCGATGCACATTGGTTTTGAACCTTTGAATATCGAAATGGAAGGGAAAAATAGAGCCGGGTAAAGCATTCCACATTCGGGTAGTTCGGCTAAAAAAAGAATCTCTATACTTGACCGTACGTCCGAAGTTGGGCTCAAGGGTAAACTGATGTGCATTCCTGAAAGTACGAGTATTACGGTTAAATTCTTTTAGGGGCGGAATGCAACTGGCTATTTCAGTAGAGCACTGCTTATAAAAATAACGGTAAAACAACGAAAGACATAAAACATTGCGGCGGTGTTCGAGAGTTGCAAATGCTTTCGTTATATTTCTGTCACCTATCATTTTCATAGCTCTTCTTTGTATCCTATCCAAAAGACACAAGTGGGTTGATGGAGCACCTGCCCAAACATGGGAATTGTACTCGAGTTTTGGATGGATAAAGGCTTTATATATAACAGCCAGATCAGATGGGGTGAGAAATTTCTTTCATAGCCGTAGAAAACCCAAACACTTAGCAACATTTTTGGCGACATCAAAAATGTGAGCATTCCACACAAGGTGGTCTGTGATACACATACCGAGTACTGAAAGCTTTTCGGTTTCTACAATGCAAGTGCCACTCATGGATAGTGGCATAGGGGGTGTGTTTCGTTTGGACGACAGACGACATCATTGAGTCTTAGAAGCATTAAATTCTACGCGGTTTTTGATTCCCCATTGGACAATGCTGTCAAGATCAGAATTTAATGAGCTTATCATACGCTGCCGTTCAAATTCCACATCCGAAGGACATGGATCTGAATCTAAAAACGAATATGAAAAGCTGAGGGTACTGTCGTCAGCGAAACAGTTTAATGGATTAGAAGTTTCAGATAAAAGATCATTTATGAAAATAAGAAAGAGAGTCGGGGACAAAACGGAGCCCTGGGGTACACCAGCATTTATTTTGTGGATTTCAGACTTGAAACCGTCTAATACAACTTGTATTGAGCGGTCCGAAAGGTAATTTCTAATCCAACGAAGAAGAGATTCATTGAAACCAAATGCGCGTATTTTCGATAAGAGAGCTTGATGCCAAACTCTATCAAACGCTTTAGAAATATCAAGTGCAATAATCAATCAATTTGTTCCACTGTTCGGTGAGATATACCATCATCAAGATACCTTCTAGTTGCTAACCACAAGAGCAAGTTAGCACGAACCAGTCGTTCGTTTTATTTTTGATTTTTGTTTTCTTTTTGTTTTCTCGACTGGTGAAATATGGTTTGTGGAGTATTTTAAAAATATTTAAGCTAGTTTATTGGCACCTCATAAATGGGATATTCGCAAAAAAAGTTTGCCATCTAAAAGGTCAGTAACTGGTCAAAAAAGGTCAACTAGTTTCAGAAATTAATCAGCCATAGGAAATTTGTAATCAATGGTTAAAGTTTTTTAAGGTCACCAACTATTTTTGGCACCTCATTTATGGGCTATTCGCAAAAAAAGTGTACCATTCGAAAGGCCACCGACTTGTGATAAAAGGTCAGCTAGTTTAAGGAATTGGTCAGCAATAGTTTTTTTTTAATGAATTTTTAAAGTTTCTTTCAAGGTCACAGTATCAGACTTTTAGCACCTCATTTATAGAATTTAAAAAAAAAAGAGTATGCCATCTAAAAGGTCAGTAAATGATCAAAATAGGTCAGCTAGTTACAGTAATTGGTCAGCCATAGATTTGTTTTAATAATTTTTTTTAATAATTTTTAAGGTCAAAACAATTTTTAGCACCTCATTTACGGGATATTCGAAAAAAAAAATTCATGAAAAAAAACCTATGCCTGACCAATTTCTGAAACATGTTGATCTTTTATGAAGATTTAATAGCCTTTGAAAAATTCGGTAAATGAGGTGCTAAAGTCTTATACGGGCTTGAAAAACAAAAAATTTCAAAAATTCATATAAAATAACCTATTACTGAAACTAGCTGACCTTTTATCACAAATCGGTGGCCTTTCGAATGGTTTACTTTTTTTGCGAATAACCCTTAATGAGGTGCCAAAAATAGTTGGTGGCCTTTGAAAACAAAATTCTCTATGGCTGACCAATTTCTGAAGCTGGCATATTTTTTGCGAATATCCCATATATGGGGTGCTAAAGGTTAGGAGCCTAGTTTATTATTGAAACATATCTATTTGTTAAATAAAAGAAAGCCAAAAGAACTTTAAGAAGTAGTTCATTGTCCAACAAAACAAACACAAAAACACAAGGAAGATCAAGGGGTTCGTAATAAATTTAGAGACAAACAAACAAAAATATCCAACTCAGAGGGATTCTCGAGGTTTTTAACTATACTTACTAGTTACAAACAGCTACTTAAAAAAAAAAACTTATTTTAAAAATAGTATTGTAAATACTGTCTTTCAAAAAAATTATTGAAAACTAAGTAGATAGATTCAAGATTTCATAAAAAATTAAAATTAACTTTATCTGAGTGGGTAAGAAAAAAAATTGATTTTTTAACTAAGCTTAAGCTTTTTCTGTAATATTTATAGACATACAATTTTTTAAGTTCACCAGAAACATTCCAAATTCCAATAAAACAAAGACTTCTATTCCCTTTCTAAATAACTTACCTACTACATATGTATATTTAACAGAAATATACCTACATCCTGCTAAACATTAAATATTCTCACATTCCTTTCAAATATGAAATCTCTTACGCACAATTATTTCAATTCAGGTGTGTAAAATATTAAAATATAAATTCTTAGGCTGTGCATAATCGTAGCTTCAACATTAATTTATTGTTTGCAAAAAAAATTCAAAGGAACGTAATTGATTTTTATATGCACAATATGCATCAATGTCGTTATAAATATCGATGAGCTTTATTAGTAGTTACGCTTGATGCAAAGCAAATTGATTATTATAGAATAACACTTTCCACTTTCCATCATCATAGTTTCTATTCAAGCTGATAAAAATTCAAAGAAATTATACCGATAGATGAAAAGAGGAGATAAAACTTCATCGAGCAGTCAATCAAAAACAACAGCCAGATGTTTTATAATTTGACAGAAAAATATTGCTTTTTTCAATGAGAATGTGCATGCAGGCATGATAAAACTGTAAGATTAATTGTGTTATCTTTTTTATAAACTCATGTTGAGAGTAAGATACTTTTTATAAGAAGATTACTTAGTATTATGAGTTTTTGTTTGAAAATCATTCAATTAATTTGTGACAGCACTTTAATTCATGAATGTTATATATTAATGCAAAACAATTAAAACGTCTTCTTTTGGCCTTATGAGATTGAAAAATGTATGCATCTTCCATAACTCTCAATCGAAATAAATATAACTTATTTGAAAAATGTTTGTTTCATCGAGACGTTCTTACATCTGTCATTTTCCATTCTGTCATTTTGACAGCTAAAGAAAAACCTGTTTTCTAGACTTAATGTGAATCACTAAAAGTAAGCATACTTTTATTTTTTTAATATAAACTTTTTTGAGATACTCACCCCTATTAATTGATAGTTGATAAATATTGATATTTTGGATTTTTTAACTCAATTTACTGAAAATATGATCAACTTTACTGAAAATATGATCAACTATTCATTGATGTTTGTCAATTGTTTTATAATTCAAAACAGTCTACATTATTCCCAATGACCAAAACTTTTTTCGGTTGGGTGGTTTTATATCGATTTTCAATATTTATCAACTATCAATCAACAATCGCAAATCGCAATAGGGGTGACTCTTATCTAAAAGTTCAAGAAATTATTATTATACTGTATTATTTCGGGTGATGTTACATCCCATAACTTTTTTTCTATAGAATATGACTACAAAATATTTTTTTTGTTAACATTTCTCATGTAATCAAGATTGACTTCCAAAATCCTTTACAAGTTTATCAATTAAATCATTTTATTTAGAGTCCACAGTGGAATATTCTCTAACAGAAATCTCAACAAAATAAAATGCTTTTGGTTTTCTCAACCAATTTCTGGAATAATCTTATATTCGTCCGTGGCAAGATGCTTGGAGTAGTGTAAAGATATGGCTTTAATTAACAAAAATGATTCAACTTTCAAAAACAAAAATTGCTCTGTGTGTCATTTTTGTATGAATCTTAAATATCCAATATACAGGGTGATTCGCATAGAGTGTGACAAAATTGCTAGAGCGTATAGGTTGGGGCAAGCGAGTATGGGAGGGGGGATCAATCGCTTCCCGTTTAGGCGGGAGTGAACATTTTCTAAGCAATTGACTTAAAACTTACATATTTAAAATTATTAAAAAACAACGACAATACTCACAATGCCACGTTGCACCTTTTCGTAAAGCCAGAAATCCCTTCCTTTCTTTTCTTCTTAGATAAAGTTGATTTAGTCAACAATTTTTGAAAAATGAATTTCCAAACTCAAAATTTGGAAAAAAAAAATCAAATTAATTTTTTGTCAAAATTGTATGTTTTTCAATAACAATTAGATTTTTTCAAAATTGTATGTTTTTCAATAGTATTTAGCTTTCAAAATTCATTTCTGTTATCACTTCTCAGTCTTACTATTCTTCGACTATTACTTTTCAAAATATTAAAAAAATATGAATCCAACGTCTTAGTAAAAACAAGAAAAAACGAAACAGGTTTTCGAAATATCCTAGTCTAAAAGTGTCAATAAGCTTGTTTTTGGTTATTTTTTAAGTTAATTTGACCACCCAATAACATTTTGCCCACAAAACTCACTACGCCCACCATAAGAATTTTCTACTTCCCCTTTAACAAAAAAAAATATGGATCTTTCCAATACTTTGTTTATCTTTCGAATAAGCCATTATAATGAAAAAAAAACATACATTTTAACATTTTTTTTTGGGTTCGCTTCCCAGCCTCGTCCACCTAAAAACTAAAAAGTTTTTTTCAGGGCTACTGCCTCTTGCGAGGAATTGACAAATCCTCCAAGAGTATCACTTGTCACGAATAAGTGCTTCTCGTCTAGCCGTTCGGGTTCGGCATAAAATTGTAGGTCCATTCCATTCCTGTCGAAAGGCGCACACAATTATGGTTGCGAGTTGTTAGTCACTAGGCCCTGGTTCTTCATGAGCCGTTGTGCCACCCGATTTATTTTTTTAGTTTTTTATAGGGCTGGCCACGAGACGAGAAAAGTCTCGGTCTCGATTTCGGTGTCGCATGACGAGACCGAGACGGGACTAACTTTTAAGCAACCGAAACGAGACCGACAAGAGACTGTATATTTGGACCGAAATTTACAGAGAGTCTAATAAATTAAAAAATCCAATTTCAGTTAAATATTTATATTCTTCTGCACGTATTCAAACTATAATCGAAAATATTTCGTTCCAATAATCAACAAGTTGGCCAGAAATCGTATTTTTTGGAGACGAGACCGAGACGAGACTCAATTATACGAGACCGACTCGAGACTCTCGGTCTCGAGACTGAAAATTTTCGATTTTAACGAGACCGAGACGAGACTTACAAAAGTCTCGCAGAGTCTCGTCTCTTGGCTACCCTTAGTTTTTTGGCACTTTAAGACTAGGATATCTGGAAAACCTGAATCAAGTAAGCAATTCTGAAGTCAATTCAGTTAGAAATCAAGACCACAAAAAATTTTCTGATTCTGTACGAGGTTTTCGGGATAAAAATTTATAAGCGGTGTGAAATAACCTTAAAAATACAAAAAAAAACACATCACTTTAAGTGTAGGATATTTCGAAAACCTGAGCCAACCCGAAAATTCTGAGATCGGATTCAAATTCAGGACATTCAAAGCATTCGGAAAAGTATAATCTTGTTTCTACATTTGGTTAAATTTTGTTTCCCTGTGAAATCAGCCGGTTGCTGAAATCATAATTTTTTCTTCGGTTCTTCTCAGTGTTATGAGAAAGTTGGTTCATTTATTTTTATAGTCCTGAAACCATCAGATTTTCAATTTTTCACTCAAAGTTTGAGTTTTAAAAACAAAAAAAGGGCTTAATTACGTACAATTTTGAAAATATGTATTTAAAATTTCTGTTCTCATTTCTTTTTTTTAAACTTTGAGTTTGAAAATTAATTTTTCAAAAACTGTTCATTAAAACAATTTTATTTAAAAATTATATAAAACAAATGTTTTGGCCTTACGAAAGGTACAAAATAGTTTGGTCTGTGTAACCGTTGTTTTTTTTTATCAATTTTCGTTCTGTTTTAAGTGTACATTTTGTAGAAAATTTCCGCCTAAAGGGCTAATAATTATTATAGACCCTCTCCTATATGATTTTTTTCTTGTCCTGAGCCAACCTGCACGCTCCAGCTTTTTGTCATACCTTACGCGAATCACCCTGTATAAATAAGAATTTTGTTTTCCTATCAAGCCAACACCTTTTTAAACCCTCCTTCTTCGGTCTGAAGCTAAATAGCCTTGACAAAAAACCAGAACTTGTTATACATTTCAAATAATGGAAGTGTGATTTAGTGGCAAAAGTTGTGTTAAAACTGACTCCTGCCAGCCAATTACTAACTTGACCCCAAAAAATCTATAAGCCTTGTTGACAAGAGGCCTACACATATCTTGTAGGTATATTTGTCTTAACATTACAACACTCCTAACAAACCACCATCGTCAAATGGAAAAAACAAAAAAACGACTTTGACTTTAGGTGCACCTTTCGCCTAATCGAAAAAAACAAATTCAGCATGTTTGTAGCTGCCTGTCAAGTGCGGTTGTGCAGTTTTGACACCTGTGGCATGTGACGTCGTCGTCATTCTTGTCAAGTAAACGTAAATTACCTCACATTTAATTCTAACTGCAATCAATCAAACTCAATGCTCGCCCAAAATACGCGTAGGTGCAAGTACCTGTTGGTATGAAGTGTCTGTTGTTGCTTTCTGCCATTAAAGATCGCCATTTTCCCAGCACTTAACCTTTAAGTGTGCGCACGGCTTACGAAAGGACCAAAAACCAAAAGTTGCACCCGAAAACAAAGAAATCCCTGCAATCATAGAAAAGATCTGCACGCTTTCCGTTAGCCACAGCCAACGCCAAACAAACCAATGCTATAGGAAATTCCTATGGTCTTACACATCAAATTGCAAAGGGGTGAGGCTAGGAGGGGGGGGCAGTTGCTCTTAGACGAAAAACCCAGGTTCAGTGTACCTACCTTTCGACTTTTCGATTTAGATACACGGTTCAACGGGCATTAAATGTGCATTTTTGGCCAACAGAGCGACACACCCGTTCTGAGCGCACTTAGCCGTTCACGTGTGCCTTTTTTTTAGCTGTTTTTAGCTGAGTGCTAGCTAACGGTGGTGTTGGTGTTGTTGTTGGTGGCTTTTGTATATTCAAACCCTATCAATGGATTAAAGTTCATTATTACAGAGTTTCGAGAGATACATTTTTTTGAATCAGATATGAAGACTGGATGGTGGCTAGATTTATGAGAGCTTTGTTTGTCTTAAGCTATAAGCCGCCGCGCGCGCCGCAAGTGAAGAGTTGTTGTTAGAAGATTAAAACGTTTTCATTATCTGTTGGTTGTAGTGGTAGTATGGGTGGCAAACTGTGCTGCTCCCCGTTACGGAATGGCGTAGAATTGTATTCTTTTTTTTCGGGAAAAACGAAATAATAAATTTTCGGTCACCTGTAATATAAAGTCGGTCGACATTCAGTTGGTCATAGAGTCAAACGTAAAGAGCCTTTCCATTTAGTTTGATTTTCTTCAAATGCATATAAACATACCTTCATTTTTTGTATATGCAAGTTTTAATGGCAATTTTATATATTATCTTGGGATCGAGGCTGCAATGATGGTGGTAGGTAACTCCCATTCGAAATAAAACCTGGCGGACAATTGAGTTCAATATATTGTACATATTATGTATGCATATACAAGAAGGTGCACTTTTGACTTTCAAAAAGACAACTTCGCCATATATCATCGAACTGAGAGTGGGGTGCTGCTTCGCTATACTTTTATATTGATTGGGGCACGCTGGTTAATCAAAATGTCTAATTAAAGTCAATTAGAGATTGTGAATATGGGTGAAGTTGTAGATATACCTATACATATGAATTACGATTATAATGATAAAACTCACCTGTTTAATGCGTTTCAATCAAATTAAAAAGTAGTTCAGGTAAGTCTGATGTCTAATGTTTGCTATTCAAGCCCACTTCGTTGTGATTGCAAGTTACCTGCAAAAAAAATTAAAATAAAGAAAAAGTTATTTTAAATTTATTATCATTGCGAAACGCATACGTAATAATGTGGGTTCTTAAATCGAAAATCTGAACAGGAGGTAATAATACGTAAGAATTTTTTCACCGACAAATTAAATATGGTGTGGAAATTTTATAACGGGTTATATTAGATTTTGATATTTTGGTAAACTGTAAACTCTTTATAGGCGTGTTTTGTTTCTCCTAAAGCCAAGACTATACAGTCTCAAACAAATATATTTTAATATATAGCATTTTGTTTTATTTTTCATTAGAATATTTTGTATTCAGAAAAAACTGTAGTTGTTTTGTAGGCAATATTGAAATATTTTGTAAGACTGTATAGTTTTGGCCTTATGAGAATCTTAAAAATCTGACCAGCAGAAATGAAGTTAAGATTTTTAAAAAGGAAAGAAACCCGATTAGAAATAAATTTTTTTCTAATCGGTTTTTTTTCCTTTTAAAAAATCCTAACTTCATTTCTACTGGTCAGATTTTTAAGATTAAGGCCGTGTGTCAATTGCGTTAAAAGTACGTTAAATTTGATCCCATGGCTACATTTTGACATTACTGAGGTGAATACAGTCGTTTAGATTTAACCCGCTAAGGAGCTCGTTTAAATTTTGACGTTTGTATTAAGCTTCTTGCACATTATTTACACCATCGACCTATTATACCTGGACTGCTTGGATCACGATGGTTCCCTTTATTAAAAAAAATCAATACACTAGTGGCAATTTGAAAACGACTTAGTTTGTTCACAGTGGGTTAAATTTGTGTCGTTTTCGGTTGGACGTTCGGAGTTACTGCTTTTTGACTCCGCTTACTCCAAAATAATTCGATTGGCTGTTCCGAGTAATATTTTTGGAGAGTTTTTCTGTTCCGGATTTTATAAAGGAGTAGACCCGGAAAACACATATAAAACATATAAACCATTTCATTGAATTATTTGTCAAATTAATTCTACTCGACTGAACATTCAAAATTTTCATAAATATCAGACAATTTACTCTCATACACATAAATATTTTGCAAATTCGTTTCGTGTCATGAGAAAATAATTCGATTGGGATTAGAAAGGAGTAGTACTGTTTCAAAATCCAATCGAAAACGACATTAGTATGTGACTTTCACACGCTCTAATTAACTAACGCTTATCAACCGGAATTGGCCTACTAGCGATATTCATGATTAGGAACTCAAACTTTGGACTTTTCGAAAACAATTTGATCAACAATAAACACATTCGACGATTTCTCATTTCCAATAGTCGTGGAATAAAGTGAGGTACACATTATCAAACCTGTTTGACAAACCTGTTCGATGTCAAACACTCAACAGTAACAAACAAAATTGTGAACAAAGAACGTGTTTGTCAAACAGAGAGTACACACTATCAAAAGTGAACAGATTTGTCAAACAGGTTTAATAATGTGTACACCGCTTAAAGCTCTTCCAAACCAACGCCAAACATTCAGTGCGGCGGAGAAACACTCGCCGTTGGATTGGGCACTCTCATTTATCTTCATGTATATAAATTTTGACTAGTGAATGTTTCACCTTAAAGGCTTTCCCAAACTCATGCGAAACATTCGGCGCGGCACAATAGGCACTGTCGTCGCTTTTAATCGGTGAAACCATCTTCAATGCAACTTTTGTATGAGAATGACGATCGACTAGCAGTCCGATATACTAGGTTCATGACTGCCACTGTCAAAATGCAATTTCCGCGTTCAAGATCGTATCCAAAGCCATTTGGATAGATTCGAGTTTTAATTTGTTCTGAAAAAAGCTATTGCAACACCAAATCAAGGTATCTGAACATTATTCGATAGGTTGACACCGTCTTGGATAGGTTTCTTAACGCAAGGAACGCCAATGGGAAATTTATGTTTTAAAAAAATCCATTTAATGCAATTGACACAGCAAAACCCTTCAATTTTATTTTATTTAACCCTATAAAAACGGATCAAATTTAACTGGGATCAAATTCACCAAAATTTCAAAGCAATTGACACACGTCCTTAGATCTCAAAAATAAGCTTACAAATAATGTGTATTTTTAATTAAAAATTATTGAGAAGGGGCAAAAAGTTTCGTACTAAAAGGGTGTGTAAATGTCCCGTCAACTTTATATTTACTATTTTAAATTCAAAATAATGATGAAAAATTTTAAATTTTCAAGAAACAAAAATATACACAATTATAGGTATAACCTCTCTGTACAAATATGTTAGTAATTTTATATTTGTTAATCTAACGGGGAACAAGTAGGGGCAATTTAATAAAATCAATCGGGACTATTATATAATATTAGAAATTTTGTCGTGCTACATATATCTTGAAAGTTTTTTGACTTATATGTCATCTTAATACACAGATTTGAAGGAAATTTAATGATCTTTAAAAAAGTATTTAAAATGATTTTTGATTCGGATGGGCATTGGATGAGATAAACTTGAAATATCATTTTTAAAATCGAAAATTAGCTGTATTTTTTAACAATAACTTTTAATAGGAAGAAGCTTTCAAAATTTTTTTAAGACAAAATTCTAGAGAACATTTTAACCATACAAAAGTTAATAAAAATAATTACTATTATATTTATAATTGGAACTATAGACTAAGCACCACTAAAAGGAATCTGATGATTGGTTTGGCAGCCATGAAATTCCAATAATTCCAGCCAAAAATGTAATACTCGGTGGTAGCCAACACAAGTGGTTGTTATTCATTCAAAACCTTCAATGTTAAATATGACGGAGCGAAAGCTATGCAGCCTAACTGCAAGTGTTATCACGAAAAACACCATTGAAATACTTACTCTACGACTAATAATGGTTGAGAAAATCGAGTAAACTATTTTAAATGCCTTTTTTAAAATGGCGAACGACGACGCACAGTGGACCGACTCCATATAGCTAGACGTAAAAAAAACCAATGACGTAGATCACATCTTTTTTCTCTTATCTATAACGGATTATTGTTGAACCCCAAAATGCTTTTGTTTTGTCTAACCCTATTTATTGAAGAGTAAACACCTTTCAAAGTCTATGGTGAAAAAAAACTGTGATAAATTTGTTATTTTAAAGTTTTTAAGGAGTTCACATTATTGTTAATAAAAGTGTTAATTATTGAACAATTTTGATTAAAAAAATGGCATTGATTCGTAAAGGTGTTATCTTTTTATGAATTAAATTTTAAACCTGTGTCTGTGTTAGTGTGCTAGATAAAAAATGTTGAATATGTGTGAATTAATTATGCGGCTTTAAGTCTGAGATGGGACTGATTGTTGAAAGCCAAAATCAGGCTTTGGCAACACCAATGATGGTAAATCCGCGAGACGTTTTTTTTTAAAACCACCAGAAAAGTGCTCAGATCACTGGTATAGATGAGAATCTTATGTTATAAGACAATTGAATGTTATATTCAGTTGCATAGCCTCTGGTTATAATAAAAAAATTTTGAAGTTTGAATTATACCTAAAAGAAGCGAAGGACCTCTACTTACGCCTATACAGTTGGTATCCGATGCCTGTCAGTGTACATACAATTCTATGTCATTCTGTATCGTTCCCATTGGCCAACTATCGGAGGAAGGGCAAGAAGCGCGAAATAAGGACTGTAGGCGTTTTAGAACTTTCAATACCCGAAAGATGTCAAAAGTAAATACAAACAGGGACTAGCTCAACATACTTCTTATAACTTCAGATCCATTAATCAATTCATTTCGGCAAAAACCATTGCAAAATATATAATACGTGAAGAACTACCATTAATTTTTACGGATTAATTTTTACAACATAAATATTTAAAATTTCTTTTCTTTAATTTATTTTATCTGTGAATATTATTATTTTTTTTCTTTAATTATGATTGTGACCTTTTATGTGGGAACATCCAAACAAACATTAAAAAATAGAATTGCTGGACACAAATCAGATATCAGACACGGTAACCATCAAAAAACTGCATTAGTATCACATTGCGTAGAACAAAACCATAGAGCTGATTTAAACTTTGCCAACATTAAAATTCTAGAAGTTGAAAAAAAACTATTCAAAAAGAATGCTGATGGAGATGCCGCATATACAGAAAAATAATAATGCAGTTAACAGACGTTCGGATTGCGATGGCTTAAGCAGCATATATAGCCAGCTTGCGAAAAAATAAAATTTAAGGGATTTTTAACTTAATTTTTAACTTTTTTTTTTAAATTTATTTAATGTAGATTTTGTTTTCAATAATTTTCTAAATTTAAAATTAAATATTATTCGATTATTAATTGTAAGTATTTATAATTTGTATTTATTTTTTGTTTAAATAGCCAATATTTAAGTGTTTTAATTGTTTATTAAAGTTATTTATAATTGAATTCATTTTATTTATTATCTTCATTGTTATGAAAAGAAGTTTTATATATTTTTATAATTTTTTTCCGTGAAAAATAGTGTTAATTCAAATAATTTATTTTATTTTGCTTCAAGTAAATTTTTCCTGAGAAAAGTTTGGTGGGTCAGCTATGAATATTTTTAACATTTTTTTTTATTTATTTTAAAGTTTTTGAGCGAAAGAAACATTGAAAACTGAGCTTAGAATTTTTCACTTCTAAATGTATGGAGTCAGTCCACTGTGCGACGCAGAGGGTTTTTTGTTGGAATTTTTGTGGACGTGCTCTTTAAAATAAAACAATAAAATTCTTCTCCCGAATTTTTGTAGATATTTTCAATTTTTTGGATAATTTGACTGGACTATTTGTACTTCTTCGAGAAGTCTGAAGTTATAGTTATTATAATTCTATTCGAAATTTTATTAAAACATGACAAATGTAACGAATAGAATATATAAGCAAAAAGTTGTTCCTTCAGTTCTGTCTCCGAGATCTCTGTTGCTGACAAATGTAACAACCTAAAATTAAGTTCTTGTGATCATTTGTGGACTAATGTAGTGAAAATCCAACAACCCCATCCAAAGAATAAAAAACTCTTATAATAATTCAAAGCAAGAACATAATAATTTATTCCGCTTGAATTCTTCCGATGACATTTTTTGACGAAGATATCTCGTAGTTAATAAACTTAACACTGCAACCGCACCTTTGAAAGTCAATGTTAATCATTTAACTGTCTCGCATGCTTTACCAAACTAAATTGGCTGACCTTCATTTCCTTCAGAACTCATCAGAGATTGACTAATGTGCGCGCGCATGCTCATTCACTCACAATCGATGGGAAATTTATATGGCCGGATTTCCATGCAAAACAATAGACACAAGTCTCTTAGACTATGACGAAGATTGACCCCTGGGGTTAATTTATCTGACAACTAAGATCATATACTGAATGCCATACATTTGAATTGTAGACCAATGAATGGGTTGAGAACAGTTTTTAATAGTACCGCGCAGAGTCCTACTATATATTCTTTTGTGCTATTAAAACAATGTCAGGTTTAGTGTGGGAATGATCTTTGAAGCTTACAATGAATGCTGTTAATTTGTGTAATTAGTTTTAATAAATGATCAGTAATTACTGAGTTTTTTTGATTGTTTTGTTTTTTGATATACAATCTTACACCGCTGGTGAGACTGCCGTTTTGGCAAGGTGAGACCAGTTTTTTCGGTTCAAATCTTTTTGGCATGCGATTAATCATGATGGTTTTCAAGAACAAAAGAAAAACAATTTACATTTTAAAGTGATAGGTAGAAGAATAATAATTGGACTGTATACATAATAATTGATTTATTTTAAGGCTAAATGTTCACTAGTTTTTGCACAAGTTTTTTATGGCAAGGTTTGAGATAATTTTTTAATAACAAGATCAATGAACGTAGCAAAAGGGAAGTTTTTTTTTTAAATAATTTATGCGTCAAGATTAAACCAAGGTTTCAATATTCTGAAAGAAATGCTTTTATCAGTATTTATATTTTTGAATATAGGCCTTGGACTTATAATTGATTATAACATTTTACGCTCAAGATTTCACTGCAGGAACTAACTTGCTTACATACTTTCTTCTGACTTTTCATTGGTATAATAAAGCCTTATTTTTACTTTAATTTACTTCTGTGCTGTTAACACAACAACTCATACAATCATAAAAAATTGATGCTCAACTTTTATGTATTGAGAGTACGAAAAGACTGAAAAAGTAGTGATTTGAAGTGATTTGGAGTGACCAAAGGAAAACTAGCATAAATGTTCTTACTAGCATATTGCGATAGTAACATTTTATTAGAGGGGGAATTACTTCGATGAAGCTTGACTTTCCATAAATCTATCGTAGGTATCGCTTTCATTCAAATAAATAAAAAGTTAAGGCCTTGCCCGATCGGTATAAGAAGGCTTTTTTAAGAAATGAGATAAGGTTCCTGTAATTTCCAATTCCTCTTAAGAAATATTTTAGTGAAATTTCGGTAAACAACAATATAAATAAATAAACGAATTTAGTGGCGCAACAGAGCTCGTAGAGTTTTAGGTCCACGATGTTTAGTGATTTACAACTCGCAAGAAAAAGGAAGATTTCTGTAATTGTATGCCAATTTCAAGCTGATGTAGACATAATAAAATGTACTTTTTATGACATAAGAGATACTCTTGGAATATTTGACGAATTTTGTCAGTCCAAATCACTAACAAATATACGACACTGCTAATTTTAACCTACAACAAGATAATTACTATCAATTAATTCCTATCAATCACACCTAAACTCTTACATTCATTCATATGGGTATTTCCATTCTTTTGATTAGCTAAAATATGTTTGGCTAAGTAATTAGGCTTATCTTTATAGCACGATCGGTACTTGTTATGAACAATTGGGCAGGAGTCAACATTTAACAAGTTAAACATGTTATTTAGATGAAACAAGCCAAGAAGCCGATGTGTCTTGCTTATTGGGTTTTGCCATCAATTGATAACTTCAAATACATTTACAAGTAGAAGACTTTATTTTTACTCGTATTTAGTGCTTGAGGGGAATTTCACCTATGACATACTCCACATAAAATCTAATAAATGGGAATAAAAAAGTGTTTCGTACAAACGTTTTAGCACGTAGCGTAATGTTTAGTGCGTTCGACTGTCACGCTGGAGGCCTGGGATCGCTTCCCAGCCTCGTCCACCTAAAAACTAAAAAGTTTTTTTCAGGGCTACTGCCTCTTGCGAGGAATTGACAAATCCTCCAAGAGTATCACTTGTCACGAATAAGTGCTTCTCGTCTAGCCATTCGGAATCGGCATAAAATTGTAGGTCCATTCCATTCCTGTCGAAAGGCGCACACAGGAATGGTTGCGAGTTGTTAGTCACTAGGTACTATGATTTATTTTTTTTATTCGTACAAACGTAATTGGGTTTCTCTTATAGTAGATATCTATTAGATTTGTTGATCTTTATCCGATCGAGAACAATCATTAAAAATAATCATAGGTGATTTTGGTTCCAGCTTTCCACTTCCACTTTCAAAAAATTGTTTTAAGCTTCGTATTACACTTTAGCATTATTTTGTTTTAAAATACGAATAATCCAAAATTTAAGTTGTAAAACTGTTAAATAAAAAACTAAAAGTGAACTCCTATTGAAATGTTTTTCGCCGAAATAGAAGATTTTTTCTTACTTCAACAACCCAATAGTTGTAAAATGTAGCGCAACCTTTATTTTACCATAAATAAAATGTTTTTCGAAATTCAGTTCAGGTGCCAGTTGAAGCTATCATTTGAAACCATCATTGAAAAAGTAAGCTGTTGATTTTGAGACCCTTGGAAAGTTTATTAATTGAATATTTTAATGGAGAAATATCTTACGACTTCAAAATTATTTCTCCTCCAAAAAAAAAATCATTTGACCCATATCTTCCCCATAACGTAACTTTTCAATGATCCATTAGTAATGTAGTTCATCATTGACAAATTAAAAGTCTTTTTATGAAAAAAATTGGGCTTAATTGAATTTCGTTTTACCTAGAAATGATTATTAAGTCAATAAGCTTTACTTTGGCATCAAAATAATCATTTATTTTTTCTTCAAAATCTCTGAAAATTGACAATTAATATTTTCAATTATGGTTTTCAATGATATCTCAATGATAACTGGCCCCTGAGCCAATGCATTTTCATTAATTTGAAACGCATTAATTTCTGCATTTGAGGTCATTTCTTGAACTTTTATTTGAGTTAAGCAATTTAATGTATTCCTATTCACCCTCAATACTTGCTAGAGGAAAGAAAAAAATTGTGCCGTTGACATACCTCATTTTTATAATATCTAAAATGATATGAAGAGGTGCACTCGGGCGTATACGCACTTTTTTTTCTTATTCTATTGAATGTTTAACAAAATTTAATGCATTTTTGGTTCTGCACGGTAAATTGGTTTGTGTCCTCTAAACCAATTAGCTGACTGATTGTGGAGGTACTATAAGTCCATTTTTGTATCTTCTATATAAATTAAAATGATCTGCTGTATGTTGATAAGTGCATCACTTGAGAACAACGCTTTCTGGTGGGGGTAGACTTTTATTTCTCAAAATTCTTACTAGCTCGTAAGAGGTAAACACTGTAAGTGTAAGTGAAATTTTGTATCAACTTCTGACCATAACAGAATATTCAAACGAAGGATTTGCGTGGTTTCTGATCCATCATCCATGGCGTGAAGGCTATCTTTTGTGATCTGTGAACATCCATTTCAAATTGCTCCATAGGGCAGGAATTAGTTTCTTGTCAAAAAAAACTTCAAGGTTTGAATCAAAACTAACATTACGACGATCGAGAAGTTCAACAAAGTGATTTTCGACAAGATGACCGTCTTGGTCTGTTTGCCTGTGCGTTCTGATGAACTTCCAGCTATATAAACTAAGCAAATTGACGAATTTGCTTCAAATTTTCTCTAAAGCACTTATGTCATCTGCTCATCTATAAACTTGTATACCGCAAATTTTTGGCAACATATAACAATTTTGGTTTTATCAAGTTTTCTCGAAGGCGGATCTTACGATTTTGATTAAACTTTGTGCATGTAATCTAAAACAATTTTTATAATACTGTATACCAGGTGTTTGCCAACAAATTCGAATCAAATTATAAAAATATTCCTGAATATGTTGTCAATACTTTGTAATTTCGTACTTTAATCAAATAGATGTCTTTACGATTTTGGTAAAAAAAATTTTTAAATTAATTTGGTGTTGCTATAAAAAAAAAAAATTTGAATAACTTTTGAACTAAGGGTGGAAAAACGATTATTTTGTATGGATAATCTTAAACAGCCGGTGGACAAACGAATGCACTTATTTTCATTCGCGTAAGTTATCATTTGGGGTGTTGGCAAAGCTTTTTGACTTTGGGGGTAGTGCTATAGAACGAAAATGTTGAAAAACTTTTGAACGAAGTTCTGAACAAATTTATTTTTGCTGGACTAACCTGGACAAACGGTGGACAAACGATTGGGATATAAACGATTTTGGTAAGAAACCAATTTTTTTGGGGTTGCTATAAAAAAGAAATGTTGAATAACTTTTGAACTAAGCGTGGAAAAACGATTACTTTTGGTGAAGAATCTTAAACAGTCGGTGGACAAACGAACACAATTAGTCTCATCTTCCTAAGTCAGATAAGTCATCTATTGGGGGCAGTAGATGAGGGGTTTTTTGATTTTGGGGAGTTGCTATAAAAAAGGAAAGCTTAATTACTTTTTTCCTGAGGGTGGACAAACGATTTTTTTTGGTTGGACAAACGTGGACAAATGATGGACAAACGATTCTGATAAACCCCACCCAAAAATTTCGACTTCGGGGTTCTCACTTCACACAGCTGGATAGAGATATGTCGAATGTTTCATTTTGACAAATTGAATCAATTATAATTATCGTCCCATGGAAAGTTAAAATTGTTTCGATCGAATCATGAACAATTGATGACAACATACGGGAACGAATTATGTATCTTTTCCTGTACCTGTATTTGATTTGATATTTCCAGGAAGCTTGAAGTACCTGCCAAATACATCATAACTACTTTATAGATACAATTTTTTTCAAGGCTTTGTCAAGAGGCAGCTTGAGGACAACGGAAGATTAATAAACATTAAACATAAGGCATAAGGCATAAAAGCATAATGTCAGTCATCTTTTTCTATTAAATAAACAAACAATATTGACAAGTTCAATGTTATAGGTTTCTACTCGCAGGTATAAGCTTTTTCAAAAAAAAATTGGGTACCGATAATTCACAAAACTAGACCTTACACTTCAATCAAATGCCGCATTACCGACACTTTGCATTCCTGACCATTGTACAGCTAATTGAAGCTCTCACAATCTGTTCAAGTTTCTTTTTATACCTTTCATAATAATTTGTATTTTGTAATCATACTATAATGTATAAATCCCAATTATTGTTTTTATGATGTTGATCCCTTTGGTGAACATTTTAAGACATTTGAATTATCTTGTCAGATTCTATCAGATGTATGTACTTTGGTGTGCACAGGCACACTGCTTCGAGCTAAGCCAATCAATGCTGATCGCCAGCGGGTGAACGTGCCTGCTTTATCACGCATTGACTGGCTGTAGGTAACAAACCACCATATGCATACATTGATGGATAAAAGATTAACTTTTTTACCTGGAGCTATTATACACCTCTAATCTGATAAAAATGTGTTAGGCTACTTATAAGTAATAACGGACAATTGCATCTACATCATTTTTTTTTTAATCATGCAGCACCAAAGTCATAACTGACCTTGACGGTAACTTAAGTTTTATTCAAATTTCTATAAAAGCAGTTTTTGACCTTGATTATCCCTAATATTGGTGCAAGAAGACCCGTTGCAGCAATTTCTGACATTTTATTGAAAAAAAAAAAAAAAAAAAAACAGTTTCGTAGGCACAATGAGCAAAGGAATCAATCAAATTGTCGCTGCTATGCATCATATAACCTTCAATAGCATTGACAGTTGAAACTAGAGACCATTGAATCAATTAACCCAGTTCGATTTATAAATCACTTAATCACCATTCATAATGAAATGATTAACTGTCAAAAATCAGCTCCATTTGGTAATTATTATTAAAAACTTAATGTTGCGTATAAAAATGATGTTTGACTAGTGTAGCATGTTATAGGCATTTTAATCGGTGTCATAATTACATACCAAAAAAAAATTAATTTGCTTGCCTGCATGTTGATTTATCAAGTTTTAATAGATTTTGATTCATGTGAAGTA
Source organism: Melangyna quadrimaculata (assembly GCA_949320155.1). Taxonomy (NCBI): domain Eukaryota; kingdom Metazoa; phylum Arthropoda; class Insecta; order Diptera; family Syrphidae; genus Melangyna; species Melangyna quadrimaculata. The sequence continues at coordinate 49,183,385 of OX439484.1, forward strand.
AATCAACAACAACAACAATAATAAAAGAAAATATAAACTGAACTATTTGATTTGCTCACACATCGCAAGCATTGTGTTAAGTGCAATGTTTGTGATGATGGAATGCAACTCGCATTTATAGATCCAATTATTGTGGAATTGTTGTGTTAAGCTTCGAAGTATTTTTGTTGCTTAACAATTTAGTAATAATAAATTCAAGGCAATTTAATTTGTACACTTTAATTAATTTGGAATATCTTTAAGTTCCATTCTTTGGAAGGTATATTTATACACCATTTAAGGTAAAACAAGATCTGAGTTGTAAATTTTAAACTTGCAATGTGTGTCTTTAAATTATGGTTTGTTTATCAAATTAGCGATTGCCAGTGGCTTACTTTATCTTCGGTTGAAATTTTGTTATATACTAGGAAAGTAAACTTGCAGTGAACAACTAGCATGCAGTTAGACATTCACAGAATATTTTGTTAATGCTTCGGTAAGGAAGGATAAGCGAAGCCTAGAACAAGGGCCTTTTGGACAACCGCGAAGTTAGCCGACCGACTTTCGATTTTCGAAAAAAAAAAAAAAAAAAATGTCAGGCGGTGTACCTCTAAAGGGTCATACCATTTCTGTAAAAAAAATATTTGGTCACTCCCACACTTTTTTTTTAAATATACACAAGTTGCACTTTGTATGGAGATTATAATGCCTTTAACTTGGTAACCCAATTGAATTCCAAATTCATATAAGGGCTTAAATAAAGGGTCACTTTTGAGATTCAATTGGTCATCAAAAAATTTGATTTGAAAAACTCGTAATTTGTTAATTAATCAATAATCAAAATCTTTACCAACCGAAAAGTTAAGCATACATACATATATTATTGTAATAAATCGGCCATGAAAATATATTATCGATCGTAGCTTGATGGATGTGTTACCGCCTATGGTGCCAGGAGTCATATATTTACGTTTTTTTTAGTTGTTCAAGGTGTTTAAAAAAATTGTACAAGAGACATTACTAGGGAGGTCCTCACGAGGGTTTGAAAAGTTTCACTCATCTAAACTTTTGGTACTTAAATCAGGCAAGGGCTTTCCAAGTATCTGACAAGTTTTCCTTGTCTAGATTTTCCCTACTGAAAACTTACTAGGGCCTTCCTTAAACTAGACATAAACTTGAAATTTTTCCAGCCGGGAAGCTTTAGTAGTTTGAGCTAGTCAAAATATATACGATTTGATTTCTTGAACGATTATTAATTTATGCAAAACAAAAAATAAAACCTTGGAGCGGTTTTAAAAACATATTTTTTTTTCTTGTATCAAATTTTGAAAAAAATTTTAGGAAACAATTAAATTTTTGCACGCCAGTAAGTAGTTACTAATATGAACATAGACATTTAAAAAAAAAAAAACTGCTTCAAATCAGTTTTGAAAAATTAAATTTTCAAAAAAAAAATTAAACTTTTAAACATTTTTTTTAATTGTGTGATATTTATATTTTTTTGGAAGCTTATGTAAAGGTCATCAAAATAAGATTTTTGGAAAGGGTTTTCAATATTTTTCGGGTAGGTTAGGTTTTTTTTGTATTGTCTTCTAGGAATATGATCTTTTTTAATTATTCTATAAAGCGTTAAAAAATGGCTTTATGTATATGAAGTTCCAAATTTGTACTTTTTCTAAAAAATTTCAAAAGACAGATTTTTTTTAAATCTTGTATACAATATTTTTTAAACAATTTAGAAGCTCCTTCATAAAACCAAATTGAAAACAAAAATTAACTGAACCGTTTTCGACAATATCAAAACAACAAAAAAAGTTCTACTCGTAATAAGCATTTTTCAAAGGAAAAAAATACACCAAAAATTATGTAGCATTTCTTAGAAGTTATTAAGTAACTGAATGTTTTTTAGCGGCTAAGACAATTTTTATGGTTGATACCATTATTTCTTGTCTTTAAAATAAAAGCCGATTCGAAAAAAAAATATTTTAATTTAATTTGTTTTTCAAAGGTGTTTTCTCGGTATAACACTTGCAGTTAGGTTGCATAGCTTTCGCTCCGAACCGTCATATTAACATTGAAGGTTTTGAACGAATAACAACCACTTGTGTTGGCTACCACCAAGTATTACATTATGCTAGAATTCTTGCAATTTTATGACTGCCACACCAATCATCAGCTTCCTTTTAGTGGTGCTTAGTCTATAGTTCCAATTTTGATTTATAAATTATTTTGCCGCCAACTGGAGTTGAACCTAGACCAAGCTACCTTAATTTTTTTTATTTTATTTTTAAAAATATTTTTTTTTCTAATCAGCTTTTTGTTCCTGTTAAAAAACCAAACTTCATTTCTACTGCTCAGATTTTTAAGACTAACATCTTATCTCAAGATTTGGCTTACAAGTGTGGCTAAATTTGTGTATATACAAATTATTGATAAAGGACAAAAATTTCATATTAAAAGGGTGTGTGAGTGTCCCGTTAACTTTATATTTACTTTTTCCAATTCAAAATTTGATACAAAATTTTAAATTTATATACATAATTATAGGTGCAACTTTTTTCTACAAATTTGTTTGTAATTTCATATTTGTTAAACTAATGGGGAAAAAATTAGGGTGAATGCAATAAAACCAATTGACCCTTTACTTTATAATATCAGAAACTTTGTCATGCTCTATATTAGAAGTTTTTTGAAATGTAGGAAATTTAATGTTCTATACAAATTTTGTTGAGTGATTTTTAATTTGGATGGACATTGGATGTGATAAACTTTTAAAACTATTTCTTAAATCGAATGTTTGACGGTTTTTCGCCAATGACTTTTTATTGGAAAGAGCTATCAAAAGTTTTTTTTATATAAAAATTGTAGAGAGCCCATAACCTACAAAAGTAAACAAAAATATCTACTCTACGACTAAAAGCGGTCGCAAAAATTGAGTAAAAGTTTCTTTTGCAAAATAGCGGACGACGCAGAGGGTTTTTTTTTTGTTCAAATTTTTTGGTCTTCTTCTTCTTCATTTTACTGGCGATTTTCATGATCTCGAGGGGGACCACATCTCTCCCACTCAACTGCTTTACCTAGGGTTCCACTTGTGGAGTTCGCCAGGTTGACCACAGAAAACGTCGACAGGCCTCCCGGTTTTGGATTGTTCCATCTCTGAGGCCAACTGGTGCAGGTGTTGTTGCATTACTTTCATCCAGGAGTTTTTACGCCTGCCTTTCTTGCACGATAGTGTTGGAACGTCTTGTGCTATTGCCTTTTAAACTGGATTCTCATGGCATCTTCTTTGTACATGACAGTACCAGGTAAGTTGGCCATGCTGTATTTTGTCCAACATGGTATTTTTGATGTGTAGGCTTCCTCGGATTCTCTTTCTTCTTATTCGATCACGCTTTGTAACTCCTGCTGTCATGCGAAGCATCTTCATTTCAGTTGCCGTCAATTTACTCTCATACTTCTTGTACATTGTCCAACACTGTGAACCGTATGTAAGCGCTGGACGAAAAACTGCCGTGTAGAGCTTCCCTTTCGGCTTAGGGGTCATATGGGATCATACAGAAGATGGAAGAGTTTCCCCGCCACTTCATCCACCCTATACGCTTACGCGAGGGTACTTTTTACAGTAAAACAATAAAATACTCCTTCCTTACTTTTGTAGTTATTTTTGCTTATTCGATTGGAATATTACGTATTACAGGCAAAGCTTGTAAAAGTTATTATTAAAAAAAAAAAAAAACTAGAGGTGGCAGAAGCTGGTTTTTAAATATTCACATTTAGAAAAAAATTAATTAAAGGGAGAATCGACAAGCATTTATGGAAGCTGGCCTAGGAACCAATAAAGACAGGGCAAACCTCGTTGGAAAGGTATTTTTGTTATGTAGGTATAATAGTTGCTTTCGCCGCTCGTTTGAAATCGTTGTGTGGAAACAGTTATTCGCGGTATCTTAGATTATGATTTTCAATACTAAATTCAGAAAATCACAATCTTAGTTAGGGAATAACTTTTTCACACAACTTTTTGAAATGAGCTTTACCAATTTAATTATTGATGTACATAAAAAAAATCCTTTCCAACGACATAAATTATGTCTCGTCGTTATGCCTCTTGTAGACGCGTTTTGGACCGGTTCTTTTTTTTTACAATTCTAGAACAGTTGACTACCCAAGAGGGGCTGAGGGGTGCAAAAGTTCACATTTTTTTTTAAGACCACTTAAAACAAAGTAAAAATGGCATTTGAAACTTTTATCAACAATCAGACTAAAAAATACCTGAGTGTTTTAAACATTTTTCCATTTACATTAAATAAAACCCGTGTTTTATCTTTTTAAATTGTATATTAATCTGCATCATGACCATAAGGCACTTGGCAAGTGTTTTTCTCTAAAGTTGTTAGACTTGAGAGTTGACCGTTGAATCTCGCGTGAAGACAGGCGTAATCTGCATATATGTTTAAACCTTGCCACCCCATTGACCAATATTAACATTATGCTTATTATTATTTTTTTTAATGAAATAAATAACTTGACATGAACTGAAAAGTCTTAAAGAAAATATATATTTATGTCCTCTTCGTGTGGCACCACATAACCCAGCACGATTCCCTGAACAATAATAATAAAATAGTTAAGCTATGCGATCTCACTTCTGATCTGTTAAGAAGTTTTCATTACAAAAAAAAAATAAGTTTATTCTAGGACCCACGACATGATTTATTTTGATGTCGGCCAATTACATCACAAAGACGTGCAGCATCGGTTTTTATATGATCTAGGTCTTGGACATGACATTGAGGAGTTCTACTATAATTTATACATAACTCAATAACTACTACTGGTTCAGCCTCCGGGTGACGTGATGTGTAAAGTGATGTGATCTCTATTAGTTGGTGCTGCTGCTGCGCAGTGTTGATATTGCATTGAAAAGGAATTTCATGTCTCGTATAGAGTTCAAGTTGCTACAATTAATGCGGTTAAGTCTGTCACATTGAATTTGATCCCATTGGTTAAGTAGAGAGAATTTCCATCAGAAGAAATCTGATTGAATTTTCTGGAATTTTTTGTTTACCTTTATATTTTTCATAATCTCTTTCACTAAACGATTTTTATTTGAACAAACTATCGGCTTCAATCTTTTTAAATATTTCTTTATTTTCCCAAACACATTTCAATGTCAAAGTTGAATAGTTTTTTGATTAACAGGTTGATAGATGGACCAGAGGGCATTACATTATTCAAATTCGTTATTAAACAATAAAGATGTTAACGCCAGGCCGCCCGCTGCCACCGCGGCCGATTGATATATTATGTATAGGTAGTTGTATATCAGCTTAACTCTCACAATGACTGAGTGAGTCTGAGTTAGGTACCATTTGTTTATTATTTTTTTTATTTGTATATATTTGTTTTTTTGTTAGTTACGCGTCTTATTAAGAAATAAGCCGACTACAAAAACAATTTTTATGCAATGATCACTTTGTGTTGTGCTTTATGGTTTAATAAGAAAAATTATTGGCTTTCATTTGAGTAGGAATAATGGTGATGCAATAAAAAAAAGGTATATTTTTAATTGATTTGCGTTCAATTTAAAACGCTGACCCTAATTGATCGACTTGTTATGAAGGTCAAATTGATTATTTGTCGAGACGAAATATTTCCTTTAGTAATAATTTTGACCCAGTTTTTACAACGATGACCTGCAGTTATTTGGAGAAAATTATATACATACATATTTTGACTACTATATTGATTGATGGGTGATCATCAAATCTCTCTTAGTTCTTAGAGCCAGTTTATTCACAGTGAGTTAAATTTGGTATGTGACTTTCACAGGTTCTTATTAATAAACGTTAATTAATTAAAATCGGCTGATCATTGATAATACACGAATCTCAAAACATCTGCTGATTTATACTTATCATTGGTAAAATATTAAAGGCAATTCGCAATGGTGGTTTTTCTGATATTTATAATTTATAAAGCAATAACTAAAATGACGGGTAAAAATCGGGAAAATGAAGACGAGTCCCATGGCGTTTTTTTCTTTTTTGGCTCTGAGCAGAGGCTGGGTGCATACTCACATATTTTCAACAATATTAAAACAAAAACAACCATGTCTGCTAAAATTATTTTGGAGGAATTAATTGTTGCCAAAAATCTAATATCCTCATTTCAAAATATTTACACCGCATATTGAAAATTTTCTTATTCATATTCCTGTATCAAATGAAACAGGAAAACGTAGTTTTTCTGCCTTAAAACCCATTAAAAATTATGTGCACAGTTCTTTGAGCCAATGGAAGCTCAATCGCCTAGCTGTCATTGGAATTGTAAATTATATTGCAAAAACAAACCATCGATGTTGATGCAATAGCAGTTCGATGTTCATCTTTAAAATATAACCTCTTATAGCTTTACAAAAAAAGGCTGATCATTTTTTTATGTTTTTAAAAATGCCGCGTTAAATTGAATACTACAAAAATGTACCGAATAAAGCTTTAATGAAATATATTTACTTACCTACTATTTTTTTTTTTTTATTTTTCTTGACAGATTTAGATTCTATCATTAGCATGGGTATGGTATGTTTCGCCAGAATTGTTTGGCATTTTGACGATTCGCTGAGGGTCATTTCGCCATTTTTCGTTTCGCATTTCTGTTATTTAGCAATTTTTTGAATGTTTATGACAAATCATCATTTCACAATTTTCATTTAGTTTTTAGTTTGATTGGCTTTTTGAAGTTTGGCAATTTTTTATTTCCCATTCTGTTTTTTACATTTTTACTTGCGATATACGTAGTATAGGGCAAGTTTAGGAGTCGTGCAAAAAAAAAATCGAGATAACAATTTTCCCTAACATTAGGATGATAGACAACGCGAAAAAAGTGGGTCTCACAATTCTGTCTATCTGTCTGTCCGTCTATCTGTCTGTCTGTATGTACCTCGACCTGCAGCCTTAACGGCTGAAGGGATTTTCTTCAAACTTTAGAATTAAGGTTTTTATGTGATTCCCTAGAGGTGAAATTGAAATTTTTTTTTAGCTCAAAAAATAACGGTACCTGCCATACAACGAATATACAAATATTGATTTATTTCAAAAACGGCTCTAACGATTTTGAAAAAAAAAATTACGAGCTACTTTAATTACGACAGTTAATATTTTGGTAGAACAAAATTTTTTTTATAACGGTTTTTAACGGGACCTGTCATAGAACCGATTTTTTGGTTTTCAAATTTCTCGTTAACGGCAACACCGATTTGAACCAAATTTTTTGTCTACAAGGTGCATTACAATTTTAACAATTTTTCGTATAAAATTTTTGAAAAAAATAATTTTTGGTTTTAAAAAACAAAAAAATTTTGAAATTTCAATATCTTGAAAATGGGTTGATGATTTTTTTCAAATTTTGTGAAAAATTGTATTTTATTAAATACTAAAAGTTGGCATACCAAATTTAATTTTTTTAAATTTTTAAGAATTTTTATATACAGGGTGTCCCATTAACAATGGTCCAAACTGAAATTGGTGATAGGCCAGGTGATGAACTATTAGAATTTGGTAACTTTTCCATACCGAATCATAGCAGTTCTCGAGTAACGGCTATTTTTTGAAATTTGAAAAAAATCTAAATTTGAACCAGTTTTTTGCTCACCCTGTCCATAATTGGTTTTTGATTTTTACAAATTTTGCATTAAAAAATTCACTTATAGTTTCACTAACTTTACTGAGTAAAATATTTTTAATTGGCATCACCATTTGCCTACAAATCATTAGTTAGTATTGAACTTTGCCAAAATTAATTTTTGACCACAATCTTCTGATGAGCCCCCTGAATAAAATTCGTATGGCTCAATACAGGTTTTGTATTTCAAAAATTGAGGTATTAAAAAAAAGGTATTAAACTTGCCAGAGCTTTGTTTAAATAGACAGTTATAAACGTTTGAACCCAATCAAACAGGTTCAAAATCAAACAAAAATAAAACATTTTTGCTCAAATATTTCGATAAAATTAGAATTTCACTTCAAATATAACTCCGAAAGAGCTGAATTTTGGTGGAGATCTTCGTTTTGATGTCTTAAATAAATAGCTTTAATTTGGACAAGGACCTTCTATTTTCTGTGGTGAAAGCGTTAAAATCCAGTATTTTTGAAAAATTTTCGAAAACCATCAGGTTTTTTAAGAAGTGTCTTTGGAAAACTTGTAGCTTATAGCATTCTAAAAAAAAACATAAGGATACATTTTTCCGTTAGACCAATAAATTTTGAGACAAATGTGCGCAAATACAACGGTGTGGAAAATACCACATCAAAGTATAAAAACACATTTTGTCCCCGTTTTCTCAAAGTCTCTTGCTCCAACGAAAAAAAGGAGTTAATCTTTTTTCTGTAGAATTTTATAAGCTACATGTTTTCCAAAGAAACTTCTTAAAAAACCTGATGGTTTTCGAAAAATTTTCAAATATACTGGATTTATACTCTTTCACCACAGAAAATTAAAAGTCCTTGTCAAAATTTAAGGTATTTATTTAAGAAATGCGTAAGACATTAAAACGAAGATCTCCACCAAAATTCAGCTCTTTCGGAGTTATATTTGAAGTGAAATTCTAGTTTTATCGAAATATTTGAACAAAAATGTTTTATTTTTGTTTGATTTTGAACCTGTTTGATTGGGTTCAAACGGTTATAACTGTCTATTTAAACATAGCTTTGGCAAGTTTAATACCTTTTTTGAAACTACAGAAAAATTGGCAATTTTTGAAATACGAAACCTGTATTGAGCCATACGAATTTTATTCAGGAGGCTCATCAGAAGATTGTGGTCAAAAATTAATTTTGGCAAAGTTCAATACTAACTAATGATTTGTAGGCAAATGGTGACGCCAATTAAAAATATTTTACTCAGTAAAGTTAGTGAAACTATAAGTGAATTTTTTAATGCAAAATTTGTAAAAATCAAAAACCAATTATGGACAGGGTGAGCAAAAAACTGGTTCAAAGTTAGATTTTTTTCAAATTTCAAAAAATAGCCGTTACTCGAGAACTGCTATGATTCGGTATGGAAAAGTTACCAAATTCTAATAGTTCATCACCTGGCCTATCACCAATTTCAGTTTGGACCATTGTTAATGGGACACCCTGTATAAAAAATTATTTTAAAAAAAACCGCTCTAACGATTTTTGAAATTTTTTTTTCATAAATTCATATCTATCAAACAAATCAGATAGCATACTTGTTTTTGAGCTCTATCCGTTTTAGCTATAAAAAAAAATTATATTAATTTATAGTAATAATAATAATATCATAATGTTATAGAACCAATATATATGCACATTGTCAATTTTAAGCTACATTCAAGTTGTTAGCTACGAGAGCAAGTTTGTGCGATCCAGTCGTGCCCATTTTTTCATTTGTCATTGTATTGTTTTGCTTTTTTTTTATTTAACATTTTGTTGTTTTGCTATTTTTTATTTGGCATTCGATTGTTTAGCCATTTTTTGGCTTCCATTAAATTACAAATTAAATTACATTTTTTTTATAATGGAAGCCAAAAAAAGGCTAAACAATCGAATGCCAAATAAAAAATGGGCACGACTGGATCGCACAAACTTGCTCTCGTAGCTAACAACTTTAACGTAGCTTAAAGTTGTCAATGTGCATATGTGGTTCTATAACATTATGAAATCATTAAAAAAAGTATTAAAAACAATTTAAAATATAAATTATAACTACAATTTACTATAGATTTGTTTGTTTTAATAGCTTAAACAGATAGAGCTCAAACAAAAGTGTGCCATCTGATTTGTTTGATAAATCGGAAATTACGAAAAAAAAAATCAAAAATCATTAGAGCGGGTTTCTTAAAAAATTAATTTTTTATATATAAAAATTCTTGAACATTTTTAAAAATAAAATTTTGTATGCCAACTTTTTGAATTAAATAATTTATAATTTTACACAAAATTTAAAAAATATTCATGGACCAGTTTTCAAGATATTGAATTTAAAAAAAAAAAAAAATTTCAATTTTTTTTTTTTAATCCAAAAATTATTTTTTTAAATAAATTTTATATGCAAAATTGTTAAAATTGTAAACGACCACTTACATACAAAATTTGGTTGAAATCGGTGTAGTTCTATGACGGTTACCGTTAATATCCGTTATAAACATTTTTTATTTCTACCAAAATATTTATTTTAGTAATTATATTAGCTCGTAATTTTTTTTTTCAAAATCGTTACAGCCGTTTTTGAAATAAATCAATTTTTGTATATTGGTTGTATGACAGGTACCGTTAATTTTTGGGATAAAAAAAAAAATTTCAATTTCCCCTCTAGGGAATCCCATAAGAACTTTGAGTCCAAAGTTTGAAGAAAATCGCTTCAGGCGTTTAGGCTGCAGGTCGAGGTACATACAGACAGACAGATAGACAGACAGACAGAATTGCAGGACCCACTTTTTTCGCTTTTTCTATCATCGTAGTGTCGTAAAATTATTATCTCGAAATTTTTGTTTTGCACGAATCCTAAAGTAAAAATAGCAAAACAACAAAATAAAAATAGCAAAATAACAAAATGTGGTTTATAGATTACCTATATAATACAAGAAGTAATCAAATGCACACTTGTTGTAAAAATGTACTCTCCAAAGCTGAAATTTAAAAATCCTTTGTACGTATACCTTTACATACTAACCTACCAAAACATGATGAACAAAAGAACAAGACACATGATAATTTTTCAAAAAGAGACTTTTTTATATAGATTTTTTTATTTCATACAAAAATATGTATAGCTATTTACAAACAATCACTTAACGGCGAAACGATCCACCAGCGAAATAATAAAACGGCTTAACGATATTTGGTAAAACAATAAAACGTTGAAACGTCATTTCGCGAAATGAATCCTTGGTCAAATAATAAAATATTTAGCAACAAAAAGCTAAAGAGCAAATTGCCAAATGAGTCTTGCGAAATGATCAAAAATATTTTTGACGAAAAGCGAATGATAAAACCGCGAATTGTTAATTGCGTATTGACTTAAAAACATAATGAATAAAAAGGAAAACGTAAATTGCCAATTGACAGTTGCGAATTAAACAATATATTTAACGACAAAAGCGAAACAATGAAATGCCAAATGAATTTTTCCAAACAATGTTGACCCCATCAGCATCATTGTTTAGTTGCTGCGACACTTGGCCAACAATTATTTTTTTTAACGGTGACCAAACAAAAATTTTAGGGTCGACAGAAAAAAAAGTGCCCAGGGCGGCAAATTATTTAAAACTGGCTCTACTAAGACTGCTAAAATTACCAAAAAGTACCAATACGCAAAACTTAAGTGCAACTTATTGCGGTACGTGTTCACTGTGAAACTGGCCCTTAGTCTTACACATGTTTGATTCCCTACTTAAACATAAGGTACACATTTGAATGTCAAATGGTTGGACAAACTTTTGCATGCTGCGCCACTGTTTCCTGTTTAAAGATTTGCTTTCCAAGGCAAGTGACGATTTTTTTTTTCGATTTTTAGAATGTTTTTCGAATTTCTTTGATTTAATATTTTACACGGTAGGAGGTTAATTCCAATTTCATCTCTTAGCTGCAGTTTGGATAAAAAATGCCTTAGAGTTCTAATACTTTTTTCTACTAGCTCATCTAAAAGCGGGACAGCTAAGCAGAAAAGTAATTTTTTTTTAATTTCTCGAAAACGGCTTTAACGATTTTGATAAAACTTCATGCGTTAAAAGTCCAAAGTGATTTAAAAAAAAACTGCATTTCAGGGTCTTACCCAAAAATTTAGTTACGGAAATAAGTAGGAATCGGACTTTTTTGTTTCTTCAGAAAATTGTTTGTTTTTTTTTGTCCAACTTTATAAAGTAAGTATTTTCGGAAGAAGAATTTATATTTCTTTAATTATACTCTTTTTCTTATCCCAATACACTTTTTCCAGCGATATGGTACACAGTTTTGATACCCTTTATTTAAAAAAAAAAAGTGTCAAACTTATCAAAAAAAGATTATTTGCAGATTCAACAGCTTCATTTTTGACCAAGCCATTTTTTGTTTAAGTTTGGAAACACAAAATAATGTGAGCGTGGCTTAATCTGGTGAAAAAGGTGCAGGGTGGAATTCAAACTTTTTCTCATTGATTTTTGTTATCTTCAAAAAAAAAAAACAGGTGTTTACTGTGGATATTCATCCAGGCTAACGATAGTCTCATTCAATCGAATACTTTTTATTCAGACTGAACTTTTGTTGTTTATTGAATTGTTTTTTAAGACTGTATATAGGCTGACTAGGCACTAGGAGAATAAAACGCCTATTGTATTCGAACATCAGAGAAGAAAATAATTTGTTGACATTTTCGAAATTTTAAAATCGTTTGAAAAATCGAATTTTCAATAAAAAAAAACTATTTTTTTTAATCAAAAAAACATTTTTTTTTTTAAAATAATGAGGAAGTCGAAAATATGAAACATTTTTCTATTATAGGAGTAAAGGACCATTCACATGAGAGCGACCAACGACCGATGAATGAACACACAAATGGGAATTAAAAAATTAATAAACCTTAATATTACAAAAAATCTAGCCAAAATGGTAGAATTCGGTTTAAGATTAATTTTAAAATTATAAAATTTGAATTTTTATTTGCTTAAATATGAGAAATTTGAGAAAATAAGTCGGTCGTAACGAATTGCGGCTATTCGCGACGAAAAAATTCTTTTCTTAAAATTATCTTGTTTTAGCAATTAAAATGAAAGTTTTAGTACCTTAAAATAATCCTCAATTATATTTCTTCCGTTTTGTCTAGATTTTGTAAAGAATTCAGGTTAATTAATGTTTCAAATCACATTTGTTCATTCATTCGTCTGTAGTTGGTTGCTCTCATGTGTAAAGTCTTTAACTGTTACTAATAATACCCACTAGATCATACTAATTAATGAACACACATTTTTGATATAAATATTTTGCTCACCGGCTAGGAAAGGAATGGAATTTGAATGGCAGGTACTGAGGTACTGAGTTACCGTTATTTCCGATCCTAAAATTATAAAAAAGACGTGTTTGCAAAATCTCTCGGTACAGACAGACAGAATTTCGAAATCCATCTCAATCCATTTTCATCTTTCTTATCGTAATATCAAATTTGAACAAAATCTCGAGTTTAATATTATAAACGATTCCATAACTTCACATAATGTATTGCTTAACAGTATCACAAGTAAAAAGTTTGTGAATAAAGTTATACTACAGTAAAATCCTATGAGAACAGCACTAATTTGTTTATAACCTGCTTAGCCTAGAATTTTAATTCTCTATTGGCCAATCATATTGTTCAGTATAATTGGATCCGTTAATTAATAGAAGTTTAACGCTAAACCAAGTCATTTGATTTAAGTAGTTAATAACAACATAAAGTATGCTCTTTTAAACGTACCAATAACTAACAATCTAATAAGACCTACGTAATATAAAAAACACTAAAACAATAAACAAATAAAACACAATTTATTCCATGTTGTGACTTTTCAACAATTAAGAGACAATTTAATGGTTCTACTTTTTTGCAGAACAGTATAGACTGCGAAATAGTTACAATTATTAGGTGCCGACAAGGCTTTGAAAGTAATCTCATGACCTTGTTCGAAACTTTTCCGCCTTTATACTTTCCCATTTCCAAGTTTAACTGCAAATTAACATAAACAAAACAAAAATAAATTAACCTAACTCATTTGTGCGTTTTTGTTGTTATTTATTCATCAAGATCTAGAGCAATATATAGAGTATATAACATGGGAACTTTAAACTCCAACACCCTATTAGTTTATTCCATAACCTTCCACTAGACTCTAGACAAACATTAGAAAAAATATTATATCCATTAAATGTTTGGAACAATAAAAAAAAAAAAAAAACAAAAAAAAAGCTCAATTGATACTCAAGACCTACACTTTATTGTAATGCAGCCCACCACTTCACCAGTAGTCGTTGTTGTGGTCATTAGATTCAGGGAATACGGCTTAGAGGCAATTTTGATCAAGAAGATAATAATAATAATATTTTTTTATTATTTTATTGTCTCAATTTCTATAATTGCTGTCAGTTTATTTGTTTGCGTGTTACATTTTGTGTTTTTTTTTTTTTTGTAGCTTGCTGAAATTTTTGTTTAATTACTTCGGTGCGCACAAATATCTACGCTATCTTTTACACCTCTATTAAGTCATCATTGACATGCATGCGTTTTTAAACTCCGAATGTTGATTTTTACTTAAAAAACTAGTTTTTTATTTGCTAAAAGGTGTTGACGATTAAAATTCGATAAGCCATAAACTGCTTATTTTCCATTCATAATAAATCTTCTTATGGCGTCCTTCAAAATGTATGGTCAATCAACTTTAAACCTGGTTGTATAATTTTTAATATTTTTTAACGCTGCGCTGATTTAAAAACTTAAATGCAAGAGTGTTTATATGGTGGTGTATGATTTGGTTATACGATGCGATGGAGAAAAAGTTTCTATAAACAAATGACATAGAATTTGAAGCTAAATTGAATGGTTAGAAAATGAAATATAGAAATAAAATCTCACGAATTTTAACTTAGGATCTGTAGACACCTTATGACCAGAGCGCCTGATCTAGTGGCGATCTATAACGAGAGATAAACACAAGTAATTTGTTCAATGTTATGGGCTATTAAATAAACCATTCAGTAAGGAGCAATATTGTGTTCAACGGTTTTTAATATTGAAAGTGTTTGTGCGGAACCTAAGCTTCCTTAAAACACAAAAATTCACCCATGCATTTCTGAGCGAATGGTCACACTGGTTACTTTTCAATATTTTTGGAAATATAAGTTGGGAATTTTGTTTTTAAATCTGGCATTTTTTAAGAAACGAAATTTTCTATCCAAATGGATGGTTTACACAATTTTATAAAAAAAATAGAAAAATAATTATTTGAAATTTCTGTTTACGAAATGGCTTATAATTCTTCTTGTGGAAAAATATGCACAAGACATATTCCGAAGAAAAGAGGTTCAAGTCTTAAAATATAACGAAACGAAAAAGTTCTTTTTTGCATACAAATTTTCGAAAGTATTTTCATATAAAAAATAACTATTTTTAGGAATGGTTCCTAATTTTTTTTTCAATTTTTTGTTTTTGACGTTAAATTAAAAATTTAAATTTGACGTTTCAAAAACTTTTTTGAGAATTAAAAAAAAAAAACAAAATGAAATAAAATAAAATTTTTAAATCCATATTTTAAAAATATTTTACTCTTCATATTTAAATACTAATTTTATACATAAGAACCAATATAAAAAAAAAACTCATCAACTCATTCCTAACATATTTAGACTTAAATTCGATACCGACTTACTATGGATGTAATGGATGTCTTCATAAAACAATAAAGAAAAAACTACATCGCACGAATGCATCACCTTTTACAGAATGGAACCAGCTTGCTGTATGCCACAACTCGGACCAGTGTTTGTTAGAGTCAAATACTGACGTACGGCAAGAGCAGTCTCTCCAAAGCAGCTCTTTCAACATCCAACATTTCTACAGACACTAAGATCACAAACTCGCATCAGTTGCCTAATATTTTCGAAGAGATTTTTCATCTGAAGTTATCAGTATTATTTTTTGAACTGAAGTTGAAATTTTAATCTTAAATTTCATACCACATCGAAATGATCTACCGAATCTTTGTAGTCTATGTAGCAGAAAAATATAGAAAATATTTATCACTTCGCTGTTTGGCCCATTTTACAGGAAATTCAACGATTATAATTCCAAGAAAGTTTTATTTCATTAGAACGGTGTTATGAAATTTTTTTTTAAAGGATGTCACATCCTCAATCAAATCAATATTTTTTTTAATTGGTTCTTATTAACTTTTCCTTATTAATTTTTATTTAAAAATATTGTAAACTATCCATTTTGATTGAAAATCTTATTTCAAACAAAAAGTCTTACAATTTAAATTCTCAAAATTGGATTAGTGTTCCAATTATACTACCAAAAATATTTATTCTTAGTATATTTTAAGTTCAGGGGTCTCTACGAGTATTGTCAAATAACTTATTTTTTACTTATTTCATATCGATACGTTTGATTATGTGTTATGTTATTTGATCATATGTATATTAAAACTTTATAGTTAATGGTTTTGGGCTTCCATGATCCTTTGAGTTGAATGCAATTAATTACCCTACGTTTCGCCTGGTTTCTTTCCAGCTTCCTCAGTGCATATATGTTTGATTATTTTTCAAGATCATCTGATTAGAGGCTTCTATGTAGTCAAATATTTCGGAGGGCGTCACGGATGCAGTTTTTGTACCATTTTTGTTGCATTTTTATATGCGCCTAGAACAATTTTAATGTTACAAAAAATATACCATCTAAAAGTAAAAAAGTAAAAAAATTGTCATAAGAAATCAGCTAGGCTTAGACATAGCTCAGCCATAGAGTTCTTATAACTTGTTTAGCTCTTTAAATTCCATAAATGAGGTGCCAAGACTCTTATGGCTTTGAAAAAAAACTTAACAATTCATTTAAAAGAAAATATAAAAAAAAAAATTGGGTGGCACAACGGCTCGTGAAGAACCAGGGCCTAGTGACTAACAACTCGCAACCATTCCTGTGTGCGCTTGTCGACAGGAATGGAAGGGACCTACAATTTTATGCCGAATCCGAACGGCTAGACGAGAAGCACTTATTCGTGTCAAGTGATACTCTTGGATGATTTTTCAATTCCTCGCAAGAGGCAGTAGCCCTGAAAAAGACTTTTTAGTTTTTAGGCGGACGAGGCTGGGAAGTGAACCCAGACCTCCAGCGTGATAGTCAAACGCACCAACCATTACGCTACGGGCTAAGGAAAATACATTACTACCGAATTACCGAAACTACTTGACCTTTCATGAGAATTTAGTGGTCTTTCAAATGGTATACATTTATTGCAAATATTCTATAAATAAGTGCTTAAAAAATATTAACCATTGATTAAAAATTTACTATGGCCTGGCTGACCAAGTTCTGAAATTGTTTGAGCTTTTTTGACCAGTTACTGACCTTTCAGAGCCAATATAGGAGGTTCTATAAGATCCCAGAGCGGGATAATTTTAACTATAATAGTCCTGTTTTTTAAATGCTGCTAGAATTTCATAGCTTTTTCTCATTTGTTTAAGTCGGTTGCAATACAAAATAAAATGCACGAACGGAAATGGATCGCACGAACTTGCACTTTTACTTAACAACTGGAAAGTAGCTAGACATTGACGGTGCATATATGTACATAGTAATGGTTCGATAAAATTTTATATTTTTTAGTGAACAAATATTAAAAACAATGTTAGATACCAATTTGATTTTTTTTTTCATTTAATACAAAACAAAACAAAAATGGGTAAAAAAAGCAATTTGATCAAACAACCTCAAACAATTATTTCCGTCATTCGATTTTTTTTTTTTTTGGAAAAAATCTGGTGTAAGGTATTATTTAAACTGGTCTTGAGATTTATATACAAAGTATAACAAAAATCATTGGAGCCTTTTTCGAGAAAACTTGATAAGACCGTAATCGTTGTATGGCAGCTACCAATCCGGAAGCATAGACAAATAGACCAACAGACGTCTTCTCAAAATAAAAAAACCCTCGATTTTTTTTCTGACACGAAACCAATGAATGTCCTATTGAAAAATGCAAGTAAAAGTGCTAAATGAGCCATATTTTCTAAATTGCAGTATGTTTAGAACCATTTTTGGTTGACGTTTCAAAGCGTGATGAAATAATATGTTTTAAAGAATTTAATTAATATGTTTTAAGATATACGAAAGTACCAACAACACAAAGCCGGTTAATCAATACTCATTTTTGTCTGGTATTTAATAGCAGGCGAAGTGAACAATAGGCGTGTTTTTTTGTACCCTCTTTGTTAGCTAAAGAAATAATGGCACAAAAAAACGCTCATCGTTGCTTCAGAAAAGAATTTGGCAGCACTGATATAACAATGACATTGGCCACGATCAAAAACCTATGTAGAGCTATACTGATAAGTTCGTGTTGTTGTCGTTTGTATACCAAGCGAAATGTCAAAAACCGCTGACTGCAAAATTGAGAGTTGTTTGCCGTCGTCGAGTTGTATTTTTGATTTTTTCAGAAAAATAATTTAATTAATATAATAACTAAATATGGATACGAAACTATCTTATCGCATCGATTCTTGATCGTCGCCATTTTCTGGCATTTTGGCTGTCAACAGTTTGTCAACAAAAACAATTTTAAACAAAATATCGTTAAAATTTTGATAAATTAAAAGAAACGTCTTATCCCTGGCCTAGGTCTTTCTTTTATTTATTGGAATGGAAAGTAACATTTATTTCAAATTAATAAATTATATTTTAACAAATAAAAAAATGTTTGGCGTTTACCTTTTTTCTGTCATCTTTTATATGATCAGTCGATACATCTGCCAAATTAATGAGTTTTTGGATGAATTTTTGACATTTGTTGAGAAATCATCGGACAAACGTAGAAAATAGTGTATGGAAGGACTGTTATTATTTTAGCTTAATTCTTAAGCAGAGATGTTTATCGCCGCGAACTAAGCATATTTGTTGTTGTACTTTACATGAAAAAAATAAATAAATCGGGTGGCACAACTGCTCATGAAGAACCAGGGCCTAGTGACTAACACTGCGTAAGCTTTTCCATCTGTCCTACTCTACTGGTCTCTATCCGAGTGGATGGAAAACAGCATTTGTCCAGCCTGTCCCTAAAAAAGGCGTATCTTCTACACCCTCTAACTATCGACCAATTGCACTTACGTCCCTTCTTTCCAAGGTCATGGAAACGCTGATTAATTTCCAGCTCAAGAAATATCTCGAGGAACGAAAGCTTCTTAATGACCGGCAGTACGGCTTTCGTAGCAATAGGTCCACTGGTGATCTGATGGTATATCTCACCGAACAGTGGAACAAATCTTTACATCGTTTTGGAGAAAGTAAGATTATTGCACTTGATATTTCAAAAGCGTTTGATAGAGTTTGGCACCAAGCTCTCTTATCGAAAATGCGCGCATTTGGTTTCGATGAACCTCTTCTTCGTTGGATTAGAAATTACCTTTCGGACCGTTCAATACAAGTCGTATTGGACGGTTTCAAGTCTGAAATCCACAAAATAAATGCTGGTGTGCCCCAGGGCTCCGTTTTGTCTCCGACTCTCTTCCTTATTTTTATAAATGATCTTTTGTCTGAAACTTCTAATCCATTAAACTGTTTTGCTGACGATAGTACCCTCAGTTTCTCATATTCGTTTACAGATTCTCATCCATGTCCTTCGGATGTGGAACTTGAACGGCAGCGTATGATAAGCTCACTAAATTCTGATCTCGACAGCATTGTCCAATGGGGAATCAAAAACCGCGTAGAATTTAATGCTTCTAAAACTCAATGTTGTCTCCTGTCGTTAAAGCGAAACCCACCCCCAATGCCGCTATCCATGAGCGGCACTTGCATCGAGGAAACCGAACAGCTCTCAGTTCTCGGTATGTGTGTCACAGACCACCTTTTGTGGAATGACCACATATTTGATGTCGCCAAAAACGCTGCTAAGTGTTTAGGTTTTCTCCGTAGATGCAAGAAGTTTTTTTCCCCTTCTGATCTGGCTGTGATCTACAAAGCCTTTATTCGTCCAAAACTTGAGTACAATTCTCATGTTTGGGCAGGAGCTCCAAGAACTCACTTGAGTTTGTTGGACAGAATTCAAAAGAGAGCTTTAAAAATGATAGGCGAAAGATCTATAACAGAAACAATTACATCTCTCGAACACCCCCGTAATGTTTCGTGTCTTTCTCTATTTTATCGCTATTATTATAATCAGTGTTTAAGTGAAATAGCCAGTTGCATTCCCCCCCTTAAAAAATTCAACCGTAATACTCGCGCTTCTAGGAATGCCCATCAGTTCACCCTCGAGCCCAACTTCGGACGTACTGTAATGTACAGAGATTCTTTCTTCAGTCGCACCACACGAATGTGGAATGCTTTACCTGACTCGACTTTCCCCTCCCATTTCGATGTGCAAACGTTCAAAACCAATGTGCATCGGTATCTCCTTCTAAATCCTCTCCTACTTACCTAATCGCTCGTGCTGTGTTAAAAACATTTTAAGGGTAGCCATAACCCCTTTTGCGCGCGTGGAATATAAAAAAAAAAAAAAAAAAAAAAAAACAACTCGCAACCATTCCTGTGTGCGCCTTTCGACAGGAATGGAAGGGACCTACAATTTTATGCCGAATCCGAACGGCTGGACGAGAAGCACTTATTCGTGACAAGTGATACTCTTGGAGGATTTGTCAATTCCTCGCAAGAGGCAGTAGCCCTGAAAAAAAAGTTTGTAGTTTTTAGGTGGACGAGGCTGGGAAGCGAACCCAGACCTCCTACTCGTACTTTACATGGGCATTTCTTTTAAGCTAACATAGAGGGCACTAAAAAACACGGCTAATGGGTGTATAATGAAGTTATGATAGTCAAGTTTGTCATCAGTTGAATTATTGTAGAGTTATTTTTGTTTTTAAAAAATGTGTATTTAAATTGTTAAGCATATTAGCTGGTATGTTAAATATGTAGCTTTATCTCAGTCTTAAATCTAAATTTTTTCAGCTGTTCATACAAAATTGTCACAAAAATGAGATTTGAGGCTAGGATAAAACTTTTTGCGAACCAGCCAACATTTGTTTGTCAAATTTATATTACTTGAAATGTAGCTTAGATTTATAATACCCCATGAACATTTTTTTTTTAATTTTCTTACTTGCTCTTAAATTTAGGGTAAGTATATTATAATTTCGTGTCGAATAAATTTCGAAGATATAAATAGCCGTGTTTTTTGAGAAAGTGATTAGCAACTCAGTAAACGCTTTACACGAAAAACACAAACAACATTCCGCATAATAATTTTTATTGTTATTAGACGTGTTTTTTGAAAGAGTGACTAGCAACTCACAGAAAAATGTTTACACGCAAAACAATAAAATAAACAAAGAAGAGTGCCCAAAATAAACCCAGAGTCGATAAGAAAAAAACGTATATGGTTTGAAGGGGCATTGACTGTAGATATCAAATATGAAATTATTTTCTTTAAAAGTTATCCCCGGGGCTGGCTATGACAATTTATTTATTTTTAATAGCAAGGTATTTTTTTCATGTTTACAACATTGGTGAGGGCAGTACAGAAAAGAACAGGTATTGATTAAAAAACATACCTACATATCTACTCGGCACATAGTAATCCGCAAAAGTTTCTTAAAACCAAGTTTCTATTAAGACAAGACTTCGAAAACTATTTTCTCGAAAAAACTGATTTTCATAAGACAATGCTCAAAAATACAAGGTTTTGAAAAAAAAAAATTGTTGCAAGCTTGGCGAACGCTATATTTTTTTTGGGGATTTAAGGTAGCAACAGTATAGGAAGGTATATGAGGAGATACATGTGCCTTGAATGTTGCATTCTTTTAATGCGAAAATGTGTTATAAATTGGTACATTACTATCAATATATTAAAAGTACTCTTATCCAAGAAACCAATTAACAAATTCCGGAATAAATTATGAAAACAAAACATTTCGGAATTTTACCATTGCCGGTAAAAAATTCTTAGTTTTCATTTTGTAGTTTTAAAGTTACATAGTAAGGAAAAGGCAGGTCTTACTTATTCATTAGTATAATAGTATGCGAATGATTTATAAGTTGTTCTTAATTCTTACGCACATACTATTTCCTCAAACTATTGTCCGGTATGCTTAGGTATGTTACTACTTTTATTCGAAACTGTTCAGTAGCGATAAGTGATAACCACCATTTTATGAATGAAGACAGAATCATCTTGTGGCTGCCGATTTAAGTGATTTGTGGTGAACCTATTTAATAACATGAATCAAACACAATATGAAGAGGTGCCACTTTTTACTTATTTGTTATATGAGGAAACACTGTGTTTTTAAAAATTTTAAATTGTCATATCCAGGCCCGGGGATAACCTTTTAAGAAAATGATTCCATATTTGTTATCTACAATTAATGTCTTTTCAAACCAAGTATGACTTTTCTTAATCGACTCTGGGTTTTTCGCCCATAAATTTTTGGGCATTCTCCTTTGTTTGTGTTTTCCGTATAAAACTTTTACTGAGTTTCTAGTCACTCTCCCAAAAAACACGGCTATCAAATCTATAGGAACTATATAATAATGACAAATTTCTAAAAAAAGTGAATTTTGTCATAACGTCCAAATGTCTATACGTCTGTTTGTATACCCACTTCAAAACTCGTACTCGTTTAAAATATTTGATCCCTGAACAGAAAAAATAATTATAGCTATAATCCAAAATTTGCATAAAATCTTAACCCATTTAAAAGTAGATGTCCCTCAGAAATTACATTCATACAAGGTATTATTATATTATGTGTGATCTGTTCAAATCATTTAATAACGAACGACTTCTTTTTTTTAATTGCCTTGCATTTCAAAGTCAACAAAACAAACAAAGTCCAATGAAACACATATCAAATGAACTATATTTTCAAGACTGAACAAG
Organism: Melangyna quadrimaculata; assembly: GCA_949320155.1. NCBI lineage: Eukaryota > Metazoa > Arthropoda > Insecta > Diptera > Syrphidae > Melangyna > Melangyna quadrimaculata. The sequence goes on from OX439484.1 coordinate 49,205,970, forward strand.
CCTCACGATTTCTTGGTATAGTTTAAAAAATAAAATGCTATGTTTTCTTCCATTTAATCAATAAAATTCAATTTAACGTTTTAAAATGTAGGTGCGTCATTATTCGAAGTCTATACAAACTTCATTTTGAAAATTAAAAGACAAACAAAACAAAAAGAATAACTTCTTCAAGGTATTGACTTTATTCATCTAAGTATGTACATACCTGAATCCGACAGCACAATAATTTTTCTAACACCTTCATGCCTTCATCTCTCAAATAAGCATGAATGAGTTTAACAATGAAAAATCAATGCAAATGTTGTTAAATTTATTGGAATTTGTATTTGTTGAATAGTTAATTACAAAAAATTGTCTGGGGCTAACGATACCGATAATGTCCTTGATGCGCTACTGAGATCAGCATTGATGCGATTTACAGTGGACACAGAAATGAAAAAAGTGAGTCTTAACAGACAAACAAATAAGATAAAAACATACATTTTGCCAAAAACTTTAAAATTTAATTTGAAAAACTTTTTATCGCTCAATCTCAATACTTTTCTTCATACACGTTTACTTTTGAGATTTTGTATTTCTTCTCTTCGGAAATGATTTTTTTTTCTGTACCACAATTTCGTTAATGATGAGAAGTCCAAAAATTAAATTTTGTCAAACCTTCCCTAATTTTTTTAATATTCAAAATTTATATCGACCTAGAGCATAAATGGCGATGGCACTCCTAACCTATATTCTCATTTAAGAGTTTTTTTCTTCGAGTTTTCTCAAAAACGATTCTCACGATTTTGATTAAACTTCGAAGTTACCTGCAATAATGCATGACATTCATTTTTCTTTTCAGATATTTCCTGAAAAATACACAATTTTGGATTTAAAACGGAAAATATATTTTGAAATTATTTTTTTATTTTTTTTTTTTTTCAATTTTATCCAACTCTGATATACATTTCATCCCATTGTATAGTGTGAGAAAATATGATTTCCATGCAAAGACTGTTTTCCTATTTATGGGATATCTTCCACCAATATTATTAGATATGTAAAGCAATTAAACACGACTTAATCGATTTAGCATTATTTGCTTTATACGAGGTTAAAATATTAAAAACAGGGATAGGCAAATACCAGCAACAGATGTCACATGGAGGTTCTTATGTGATATATTTTTATGATTAAGATCTGCAACACACACATGAAGTGTGTGGTCCATAAATAATAAAATTTGAATTTTTTTTATTTTTTGTTTACAAAACCACAACAATGTCTTACGATATTTATACGAATAAAACCTAAAAAAGTTGATGTGTCCAAATTTGGTATTATTATGTTTTGAGAGTTTGCCATTCTAAGTTCTTGTTTACAGTGACAGCGTGAGTGGGCGATTTATGAAGTATGAACAACTTATTTGATTTGTTAAGAGAATTATATTCATAAGGTTTACTTTTTGTGTGTGTCTAATTTAAGTGCTTGATGATAACAAGCTATGACAGATTGATCATTTAACTGACTGAATTGTCTAGTTAGAATGACAGGGCAAATATATGATCATATTTGACATATGATCAGATATGTCATACTTGTCATCATTGAGCAAGCTAGAGAGTTATTTTAAAAGTATTTGTGGACACAAAAAAATGAATGACAGCTTAAATTTAACTGTCTTTATACGATTTTGAATAACTGTTACGGTTAAACAACATACATTTATTAAACAAGATTCGATATAAAAAATTATGAAAGAACTGAATAAAACAAAGCCAATAACTTGTTCACCTAACATTCCTACTTAAAAACCTAACGAAACAATAAACTAATAATAACAATTTTATTATCTCATCTGATTTTGAATTTATAATGTTAAATTATAAAAATCAATTTAATCTTCCCATTAAAAAGAAATGGTCATCTACATAAATGTCGTCAGTCGGTTGTCGTCTTCGTGCGCTTGGATATAGCTTCTATTAAAAATCCATTTAAAAAGCCATGCATTCCTTAAGCGAACCAATTTTTATTTACATAAAACACACAGTGTGTTGTGTTCTATGATGATGCATGATATGATGCCACTGTATTTTAATGATTTATTCAATAAAACGGCAACAACAACTCACACAAAAAAAGAAGAAAACCATAAAGATTTATTTCAAGTTCATGCATAATAACGCGGTCAGTTTGCAATAAAATAAAATAAAGAATAAATTAAATTTTAGAAGTTAGCTTCAAAACAGTTTGATACAAGGTTTATAGATATTTTTATTTCTTATTGACGCTTGACGAGAAAAAAAAATAAATCGGGTGGCACAACGGCTCATGAAGAACCAGGGCCTAGTGACTAACAACTCGCAACCATTCCTGTGTGCACCTTTCGATAGGAATGGAAGGGACCTACAATTTTATGCCGAATCCGAACGGCTAGACGAGAAGCGCTTATTCGTGACAAGTGATACTCTTGGAGGATTTGTCAATTCCTCGCAAGAGGCAGTAGCCCTGGGAAGCGATCACAGACCTCCGGCGTGACAGTCGAACGCACTAACCATTACGCTACGGGCTACTACGACGCTTGACGAAATGAACATTTAATAATTGATATATCCATTTCATTAACTATCAACCAATAAATAGGGCTGGCCACGAGACGAGACTCTGCGAGACTTTTGTAAGTCTCGTCTCGGTCTCGTTAAAACTGAACATTTTCAGTCTCGTGTCGGTCTCGCATAATTAAGTCTCGTCACGGTCTCGTCTCCGAAAAATTCAATTTCCGGACAAACTGAAATTAAAAGGACTACAAATTAGTTATTAATTAAGCCGATACACAAGCCTTTATCAAAATTATAACTCAAAAGTATTTGTTCAACAAAAAAATGAATAAAACTGACTTAAACTAGCTGTTAATGTTTATTTATTTGTTAAAAAAATATTTATTTATTTAAAAAATAGTTAATATTTTTTACTTTGCGATAAACTGGAGCCAAGATATTCGTAAAAAAACAGAAAATGTCTTTTTTGGGGGGCTCCGACTTGCCTGTGTTCATTCATAGATTTCTCGGCTCCCGTTTGGAGTTGAGAGCTCAATTTTTTGTAGGCAACAGCTAGACAAAACACAAAAGAAAAACTAACCAAAATATAAGCTTTTTTCGAAATAATAATGAAAAACCGTCCAAAAACCAAACGAAAAATACTTAAACTAACGGTAAATTTTTATTTATATGTTCAAACAAAGAAAACTTAACACTACATGCTAGATAATTTTATTACAAACAAAACGTATTTAAATTTTTTTAGTGTGCAATGTACTGGAGCCGAAATATTTGCAAAAATCCAAAAAAAAGTCAAAAAGTACGTTTTTACGAATCAGGTGCAAAATTAGGGTTAAGCTTTTCTTGTAAGCCGTAATCGATTCATGAAAAAAAAACAGGCCACTCCCAAAATGTTCTGTCGGCTCTAAGACTATGGGTAGGCTTATAATATTAATAAAACTAGTTTTAAGATTACATGTACGAGGTTTAATCAAAATCGTTAGAGCCGTTTTCGAGAATACCCGTTCTAGATGAGCCAAAACAAAAAATCGAATTTCTTCTCTATAGGGAATCACATACAAATGTTTCACGCCAAATTTAAAGCAAATCCGTCCAACTGCTGGGGACCTCAGGACGCACTGACGTACGGACTTACGGAAAACAGACTGACGGACGTCTTTTTCGAAATCACTTTTTTGGACAGAAGGACATAATCGTAATTTTAGTTTCGATTGAAACTTCGAAATTTTTTTTGACACGCAACCGATACTTGCACTATAGAGCAAGGAAATAATGGAGATATGCCGGCCGTAGGTCAATTCAATTAAAATTTCCAAAAAGAATTTTATTAAATCTTGATGTTTCTAAGTAAACATTGCATATTTATTGGAATAAACTCAAAAACTACATTTTAAAACAGCATAGAAATATTAAAGCAAATATTCTAAAATCTCAACAAAAAAAAGTGCTCATACGCTTGCGTGACCATTTTTAATGTATTTCTTTACGGTATCAGACCTCTTGTATCAGTTCTAAGCATCATCAAATTAAATCAGTAAATTGAAATACTGATTAGATGAATGATTCATGTGATTTAAAGTACATAGCTACCATTTTTTAAAATGACAAAAAACAGTTCATGAAAGCAAAAGATTATAAAACAAAAAAAAAACTAAATATTGGAGCTCAGCTTATTTGAACCCCATCAAAAAATGTATAAACGTTCTATTTCCAAACTCATGTGAGAAAAAATTTCGATTTCGTAGGGAACTGTGTAGTTTTAGTTTGTGTGAAAAGAAAAATCCCATACAAAAATGACATGACAAAATCATAAACGGAAAATTTGGTTGTGCTTTTCGTTCTGTGGTACGCTGTTCGACCAGCGAAATTGATGATTATACCAGATTGCTTTGACAAAAAAAAAAAAAAAAAGTATCCACTCTCTTTTCGCACAGAATTAATTGCCCGGACGATTAATTGTATGCGGAAAATGAAATTAGGGTTTTTTGGTGTTTTTATTTGTTGTAACTTCCATTACAGCATGACTTTTGTTTGATTGTTTTAGTTAAAATTTGTTTTATTTATTTGCAATTTGTGAAACTCTCCATGAAAATTTGTCTGCTGTGATTTCCTTTTGGAGACCACAGGAAAATTTCGTTTCGCATCTGCAGTGTACTAGGCTTTTTTACAAACAAATGTGAAAACCAAATTAAAATAAAAGGGTATCATTTATAAAAAAGTACATGCAATAACTCTTGACCAACTTATAAGTACCAGGGAGCAAAATTATGACAAAAAATAAATAAATCGGGTGGCACAACAGCCCATGAAGAACCAGGGCCTAGTGACTAACAACTCGCAACCATTCCTGTGTACGCCTATCGACAGGAATGGAAGGGACCTACAATTTTATGCCGAATCCGAACGGCTAGACGAGAAGCACTTATTCGTGACAAATGATACTCTTGGAGGATTTGTCAATTCCTCGCAAGAGGCAGTAGCCCTGAAAAAAACATTTTAGTTTTTAGGTGGACGAGGCTGGGAAGCGAACCCAGACCTCCAGCGTGACAGTTGAACGCACTAACCATTACGCTACGGGCTACTACCTAAACCTAAAAATTATGACAAAAATAGGCAATTTGTTCAAAAGCCCTCAAAACTTTATTTCTATTATCGTATTAAAAAAAGGCATGGTGTGTACTTCCATTGAAAATTGTTCGAGAGATCACATGTATGAAGTTTGATCAAAATCGTTAGAACCGTTTTCGAGAAAAACTTGGTAAAAGTGAAATCGTTGTATCGCAGCTACCCGTTTTAGATTATCTAAGACAAGAATTTTAATTCATCAATACAAAATCCTTCACACAAAATTTGAAGTTTGAAGCAAATCTGTCATACCGTATAGGCTTTAATTCGATGTTTATTAGAACGTACAGATGCACAGACAAACAGACCGACGGACGACAACGACGCACGGACGTCTTGCGTAAAATATTTTCTTTGGATTTATCCATCATCGTTATGTTGGTTTTTTTTTTAAACCTCGAAATTTTGTTTGTTCATATAACCAATAAAAATTGGCCTAACGCCCACCACTTAGTAATAATATAATAACCAAGTTAAAGCAAGGCAAACATTAATAAAAACTATACCACTTTTAAATAATTTACATATGCTGAAATAAAAACAAATAAATTCAAAACTTATCAAGACTTTTTTAAGAAATAGATTTTAGTGAATTGTCAATCTTAGTCACATTTTATGTGCAATACCTGCATTTATGTCATTTGAAGAAAATAGTCCCATTTGAGCTTGGCTGCATATTTTTCTATTGAACAAAAAAAAAGAAACAAACACCATACATAAATCCACATAAAAACCCAAATGCTATGACAGCTAAAAAATCAAAGTGTCATTTCATGCTGAAAGTTGGCAAATGTAATGAGGAGCTCTCTATCATGACAGAATTTGCCATTTAAAAGTTAACATGGCTTGCTACATAATAAAAACTTATGCAATTTAGAAATACATATTATATCTCAATTCTGTTGTATAACTAGGTTTGGTGGAATTAATAGCTGCCACGTTTAACTATTCATCAAACACATCAGTTAACCAATAAATTACAAAGATGAATAAGGGATGTATGTACGAGTACATACATATATACATATACATATGAAGGTATTTTAGTCATCAATTAGGATTTCTGTTAATCGACTTTTAATAACTAAACAAGTTAAGTATGGCTTTAATTATTTAACAAAAAAGGTTAATAAGATAATCCATTATATCCAAAATTTTAGTTTGCAATTTATCATTATTAATAATAAATCTTTTTTGGAATTATCTTAGGATAATTTCTTAATATATGAAATATGATGGTTAATGGTTTGAATTTTACACCTGAAGGGATGGTTTGGTTATGGTTTGGTATTGTTAATAAACGGAGATCTTGTTAAGGTTTTACTGACCTCATTTCAGCAAGGATAAAACTTCGGTCATAGAAAGATTTATTGTCATGACATATGAAACGCAGGTCTAAGACTCTGGTTCAGTTAATGATATCTCTTTTAAATAAAAAAAAAATCAATACCGAATCAGCGAAATTGGAGTGTTATTCTTTCTTTAACTAATGTTGTATCCTTGTTGTAAGATAAAGTATGTATAATTTAATTGGTTGCAGATACAACTGAATAATTTAATTCCTTGAAAGTAAATATTCGGCATATTGTTATTAAGATATAGTCTAGGAGCTATAACCCCCTCTTCGTAGGCACTTGAATGTCACCTCAGTTTGAGGGTGGTTTTTTATGTTTTCGGGGATGGGGACTCCGAATCCGGAGTTAGTTTTTGCAAAATCCGGTGCAAAGTCATTATTGTTAACGAATTTTGATGCATTTTTGTAATGCAATAAAAGTTATTAATGTTAGGACAAAATATTCCGAGTAAATGTTGTTCCTTATTTTCTAACAAAGAAATTAGTTTTTTATTGATGTAAATCGGTTGATAATTGCCCAAGATATTGCCAATTGTTTCTTAGTAGGGAGGGCGCGCGCTCAATTGAGGGAGCGCGAGACGGAAGAACGTGTTGTTTTAGGTAAACGGTCAGAGTTATCGTGAAAGTTCTCATAAAAGAAATAATTCTCTATATTCTGACAAACATTTTCGTTTGTATTTTGTCTCAATTGAACTATAAGATTCGGAGATATACACAGAAACGTAGACTTTGGATAAGATTTTTCACATTCACATGGTTAAAGAAGACCAATTTACTCAAATTTTCGCACGATAAAACATAAAACAAGTATTTTTAATTTATACTCCTGATTTTAACTAATAAAAGCGTTTTTAAATTTTGTATTTATAGCGTCTAGTTTTAAAGATATAAATTTTTTTAAGACGTGACAGATTTATTCCACATTCCAATTTTTTAATATAATAACAACTTGTGCTTACACAGGGTGATTTGCATAAGGTGTTACAAAAGGCTAGGTATGTTGGACTTAGACAAGAAAAAAATCGTATGGGAGGGGGTCTATTTCCCCCCGTTTATGTGGGAGGGACAATTTAAAAAAAAAATCACTTTAAACAGAAAAAAAAAAATAACGGTAATACTAACAGAGTCATGCTATAGCATTTTGAAAAGCCAAAAGTCTATTCTTTAGTATTATTTTCAAATTAAGTCTTTCGAGTGAACAGTTTTTGAAAAATTAATTTTCAAACGTATAATCATTGAATATTTTAATGCAGAAACATAGCTTACGGCTCCAAAATTATTTCATCTCCAAAACAAAATTGCTTCTGACCAATATCTTCTTCATAACAAAACTTTTATTATTTTTCAATGATCATTGGTAAGGTAGTATGAGAAAAATTGTGCCAAATTGAATTTTGTTTTACCTATAAATTATTATTAAATCAATTAGCTTTACTGTGGCATCAAAATAATCATTTATTTTGTCTTCAAAATCTCTCAAAATTGACGATTAATATTTTCAATTATATTATTATATATTATATTCATTGATAGCTATAACTGGGCTCTAAGATAGAAATCGTTTCTATAGATGAGCTAAGAAAAAACATTTGAATTTCGCTTCTAGGGAATCACATTAAAATGCCTGAAGCAAATCCTTCTATTCCCTTAGGTTCTAGCTCGATGTACACCAGGATGAACAGAACGACATGACGTCTTGTCGAAAAATCCTTTTTTTAACTTCTCCATCATTTTGATGAAATCCTCGATTTTTCTTTGGCACAAAACCAATACTTGCCCAATAGAAGAGCAGGTAAAAATTGTTTTGTTTGCATACAATTTTGAAAACACTTTTTTTTTAACTGTCGATTTAAAAAAAAATATTAATATGGAGATATTAAACTTTAATTTCAAAAATTTTCCCAGTTTTGCAAAAATCAAATTTTGGTATACGCAATACCATTTAAAAAATACTATTGCAACTTTTTTAGAAGCTTCAGTGGAAGAAAATAATGTCCGATACTTAGAAAGTCCAAAATATAAAACAATTTTCATACTTGAAGTATTTGCAATCAAAATGGAAAGAACATTTCTTATTCTTTAAAAGTAAACAGATTGTATTATAATTTAAGGACACACACTTTTTTTATAAAAATATTTGGAGCCGTTTTTGATACATACATACATACTTTTTGTTCTGAAATAAGTTTTTTTAAATGATGTAGTAGTTTTCGAAATATTGAGTTTTCAAAGAAAAATATTTTTACTGATTTTTCAATAATCAGTTAATAAGCCATCAGAGAAATAAACACTTTTGCAACAGACAAAAATTTTTGTTTTATTCGAAGAAGAAGTACTATCTGAGATTTAGATGGCTATTGAAAAGTTGGCCCTAAAACTTTAAAGGAGCTTCTCCACAAAAAAAAAAGGAAGAACCAATCGTTTTAGTTTTTGTTTTTTAAAAACCTGGCTGGAAAATGACAAGTTTCTGTCTAGTTTTGGCAAGGCAGTAGTAATTTGTCAGTAGGAATAATATAGTTGAGTAAAACTTGTCAGATACTTGGCAAGCCCTTGCTGGATTTCAGTACCAACAATTTGGGCGAGGGAAACTTTTCAAACACTCTTGAGGTGCCCCCCCCCCCTAGTAGAAACTTGATTTGGTACCCCATCAGGAATGTCAAAAATTTTGCAATTTTAGTATCATACGACACGAGTTGTGAGAAATCTGTAGGTACATTAAAGGATTATTCATTAAGGAAAACCTGTTCTTAAGTGTTTCTACCTTACCATCAAGTATATAAAATCCTGTTCTATTCTGTATGTATTTGTTATGCAATATCATATGAAACATTAGAGTATGAAATTTTTTTACTTTCGACATTGAATTTTTTGTATAACCAGTTAGGCCAGAGGTTTTTTTTTTTTGCCTGACGGGGAAAAAGGCTTCATAATCGTCAAGGCCCTTTTTCTAGTCTTTGCTTACCCTTGCTAAACCCTTGGCAGAATATATGTAAAACTATCTAGTGCCTTGTCATAAACTAGATTGTTTTTCTGCGCGGGACGAAACAAACTATTAATGCAAACAATTTAAAAAAAAATGTGTAGTCTTTTGTAGTCATTAACTAGGATATATAGGATTCTAAATACACATTTTTATTGAATTTTCTTTGGCATCGGACTTCCATGTTTTCTTACTTCAACGCGTTAACAAAACATGGCGTCTGAATCAAGTCTGTCAAGTCTTTCGATGGTCAACACAAAATACTGCCAACGCGTTGACAGACTTTTCTGTCTTGTCAAAGTAACGTGAATAAACATTGATCTTATTTTTAAAAATTGGATTTTTTTTGAAGATTGGACGTTTTTAATTCATCATCATTGTAGCCATCCTTTAAAGGAATTTGACAGTTAATACGATGACAGATAGGTAAGAAACTAAATTATTTCGTACTTTCGTTCCAAATGTCACCCAAAAGCGCTAAAATCACCTTTTCTCAAAAAATTTAAATTTAATCTCAAAAAATTCAGATATCTTAAACTTTTTTCAATGCATCATATCCGTAGCAATCTTTCAATTTAATTTGACAGTCTAGGGCTTGACAAATCGGTAATGTTCCAAATGTCACCCAAAATACACAAAACTCCCATTTGTCCCAAGCAAAAAATATACTTTCAAAAAATTAGGACTTTAAAGAGATTTTGTAATTCATCATAATCATAGCCATCCTTCAATCATATTTAAGAGTTGCCTATTTTGGAAAAGTTGTGGCAGAAACAATATTTAATTCCAAAAATGTCAACATCGATTTATATACAAGTCTGAACGAGGCCACTGTCTTCTATACTGGCTTCCCAACTGGCTTGGCTTCGAAAAAGGCAAGCCAGTTGTTGCTCAGGTTTGTATGTGTTAGTAAAAAAATTTAAATGTATTGTAAGGCTAGGCGCATAGTGAGCAGCGTCCAAAGCGTGTGACGTGACCTGACGAGTGTCGCACGACACGATTAAAGAAACGTGTCATGCCGTTCTCCGCATATTGATTCACGTGTCACGTGTCAAAATACACATTAATTGAAGCAAAAATGGTCTGATGTATCGATAATTGAAATAAACTGAAAAAAGAACAAGTAATTTCTAAAAAAAGCAAACGATTTATTATTTTCAAAACCAACGACAATTCATTATTTAATTTTTTGACTAAAAAAACAAACACGCGCCGCGCCGCTCTCGCAAAAAAAACTGTGTTTCGATCATTGTGTCACACGATTTTCGGAAAACGCGCGTCAGGTCATGTCGTGCCGCTCTATCAATATTCGTCGCTCTATTGATTTTTATTGTTTACAAAAACTCGTACTATGCTGTGTCGCGTCACTCGCGTCGAACGCGCTTCAATATTCGCCTAGCCTTATATTGTTTCATACTCGTGCTGTGCTGTGTCGCGTCACTCGTGCTGAACGCGGCTCAATATGCGCCTGGCATAACTTGTAAGCCAGCACTAGCTCGTGTGGCCTTAGGGTAACTGAATTTTCTTATTAAAATCATAAGATCTGTTTTTTTTGAGAAAAGTAATGTTCTAAAAAACCCAAAAAAAAAATAATTGTGGGCATATTATCCAAAAAAACAATAGGTACCTATAAACATATATAGTACCTATATACAGGGTGTCCAGTAAATAATGTATAACCTTGTAATGCCTCATAGTAGACTTTATGACCGTCCTGAAAACTAATAAAAAAAAGTATATCCCAACCACAATAAAAGATATGTGCATTTTTTTGTTCAGTGCATTATTTTTTGCGTTACTTTACGTTTTTGAATACCACGACTACGAGTGAATGAATTCTACCGTTTTTTTTTTCGTAGCAATATTTAACATTGTTTGTGTCAAAACAAAAGAAGACAAAAATTATAATAACTATTGGAATTCTTAGAGAAAAAAATTATTGAACTTTGATTTTCGATGCATAATTTGAAAGAAAATAATTTTTGAAAAAGTTAAATCATCTCTGGTATGAAAAAATGCATGAATACCTAAGTGGCCAACTATTTTTAAAATATGCGTGTCGAATGCGGATTTCAAAATGGTATAGTTTATAATTTTATCTAGAACCGATAGCAAGTTATTTGTAAAAATCTGCAATACTAAAGCCAATTTAGCAAAAACAAAAGTTTTCAAAATTAGCACAGTAAACGTGAAAATAATACTATGCGTTGAACATGGTAGATTTTTGATTGATTGCCTGTCTTTATAATGTTGTCCTTATGATAAATCCAAGCTTCTAACTTCTAGGGCCGAATGCAACATTTCCAAAAATGTTAAAAAAAACCATCCAATATTTTGATAGTGGTTATTCCCAAACTAATTTTCTTATAAGAGGTGCATTAAATAAATCGAATACAGCAAGCCGATCAGCTTCTCAGAGGAGGTATGCAATCTTGTGCAAGCCGCTGCATTTCAAATATGCCAGAGATACAGGCAGATGGACATGAGGTCTGGGGCCAATTTTATGGCCACCCCGTTCACCAGACCTAAATCAACATGGCTTTTTTATTGGGGCTGCATTAAGAAAATCGTGCACAGCAAGCCCATCAGGTCCTTAAAGGAGATGAGAAATCTTGGGGAGGCAGCTGCATTACAAGATTCTGAGCAAAAATTAACAAGATTATTATAAGATTTTCATTTATTCATTTATTCGGAGGTGCAGAACCTGTATTAGAATGGGTGGAAAACAGTTTGAGCATTTGCTTTAAATTAAAAAAAAATATCTACTTTTGTTTTTGTTTTCTAACTAAGTGATCAAGTGATTGAAAGTTGGCTCAAAACTCAAAAGACTATTTGTTTGAAGAAAATAACAAATAAACTAAAAGCAACTGCGAAAATATTTTATGGTTTTGTTAGGGCCCAATAGACCGTTTTTTGCGTTTTGTTGACATTTTTGGTAATGTTGCAATAGGCTTTAGAAGTTAAAAGCTTGGATTTATCACTGGGATAATATCATAAAAACAGGCAATCAATCAAAAATCTACCATGTTGGACGCGTGATATTATTTTCACGTTTAAAATGCTAATTTTTAAAACATTTGTTTTTGCTAAATTGCCTCTCTTGTTGCTGATTTTTAACAATAACTTCCTATTGGTTCAAGATGCAATAATAAGTTATACCATTTTGAAATCCGCATTAAACGCGCATATTTTGAAAATAGTTGGCCCCTTAGGTATTCATGCATTTTTTCATACCAGAGATGATTTAACTTTTTCAAAAATTATTTTCTTTCAAATTTTGCATCGAAAATCAAAGTTCAATAATTTTTTTCTCTAAGAATATCAATAGTTATCATAATTTTTGTCTTCTTTTGTTTTGGCACAAACACTGTTAAATATTGCTACGAAAAAAAAAACGCTAGAATTGATTCACTCGTAGTCGTGGTATTCAAAAACGTAAAGTAACGCAAAAAATAATGCCACTGAACAAAAAAATGCAGATATCTTTTCTTGTGGTTGGAATAGACTTTTTTTTATTAGTTTTCAGGACGGTCATAAAATCTACTATGAGGCATTCCAAGGTTATCCATTATTTACTGGTCACCCTGTATATAAAGTAAAAAGACGCTTCTCAATAATTTGATGAGCGGACAAAGCGTACCGAGTTAAGATTTTATTGTTATAAATTCTATCTAAATTTGTCCGTAATAAAACTGAAATTGAATAACAAACATTAACTAAATAATATATTGTATACTATATATTTTTTGTAAGAGCATTGCATTTGCATTTCAATAAAAACATACATAAGGTAAGTACATATCCTCATACTTAATTTATGGTTTCTGGATTCGGCTGTTGATTTTGGTACAATTGATAGGTATCATTGTTTGACAATAAATCATATACATTCATTTCTCTTTTACGCACTATTTCTCATCTATGAACTGTACGAGCCATTTATATTTGTGCCAAAAATCCAATTTATTTATACCTATCGACAACAGAATCATATACAAAAATGTTTAACCAAGTGTAAACTATCTTTTGCTATGTAGGTATCTTAATTATTATCACAATTTGCATTAAGAATAACAAGCTAAATTTTAAATCTCTGACTTCTGGTATTTGAAGCAAAACATTACTGCCATTAAAAAAGCTCTAAATGACTATCCTGCTTTACCCCATGTTTAAGTCTTACTATCAAACAATCAATTAAAATAAAAATATGTTCATTCATATTTAACTATGCTGATGGCAAAATAAATTCAAGTCAACTAGATACTTATCAAACTAGCAGGTTCGAGTATGCTTTTTATAATTTAAAACGCAAAAATACTCCAAAAACTTAAACGCTCTAATAATTTTAACGAAATGTTAATATTATTTTATTAGTTTTTTTTTCTTCGTTTCCATATAGATAGTTTGTTTTTTCGTTTTTAGAAAGGAAATAGATACATTTGGCTTGAAACCAAACGGCTTATAAAATTAAGAAATAACCACAACATCATTAATGGCAAACAATAACCAACCAAAGCTAATTGACTTTTACCCCAACTCCATGGGAATTATACCACAGAAGAAAAAACAAAAAAGCATGCAACATTGCACTTTTGAAATCTTTTGCATTTGGATCCAAATAGAGCTTAGGTATGAGCTATACCCTATACAAAGCAAAGTGTGAGGGAATTTCAATATTTCACGCCCCTTCTCTCAAGTCTCGACACAATATTATGTTAAATTATTTCATATCCCAAAAATGTTTAGCAAGGTTGAAGGAGGTGTGTGTTTTGTATAATGCCAAACAATGGTGCGGCCAGTGTTTGGGCGCTTTGGTTCATGAAATTGGATAGTTTCACCAAGTCAATGCACATTATTTCCTTGTGGTATCGAAGCACAGCACTAACAGCCATGAATTACACCTCACGAAATTGAGTTTAAATTGATCTAACTTAGTAAGTTTGACCTTCATGTTGCCAAAATTTTTGGTTTAAACGAAATATCTAGTTCATTTCAGAAAATCAAAAAATATGAGTCAATGTTCCGCATTTCAATTATAGATAAATAGAACACAAAATCCATTGTCACAAGACGCGCCTTAAACAAATCATTTTTCTGGCAAATTTTTGGTTGGGTCTAATTGAAATACATAAATCAAAAGATTATTTATTACTTTTGTTGGGGGTTAACTGAGTGGGAGTCTGAGAGTCGGTGTCTAGTCTAGAGTCAAGAGGTACCTTAAATATGCCGGAAGCTTAGCTTCAAAGTAAAAAGCAAATGTTATGTAATCAATTGTAAATCGACGAGATAAGTGCGATTTGTCTGGATATTAAGTGGTATTACGTAATTTTAAGAACCTATAAGAGGTGTAATGTTTTGGGTTTCCTAAAAAAAACTAAGGGCAATAGAGATATTACCGACGAAATAAGTTCTTGAAAAAGAATTTTTTTGTATTTGCTCTTTATGATTCGTGTAGACAAAATGTTAAACTGAACACCTCGATGATGAAGAAGTCCAAAAAAATATTTAGTTGTTGTTCTTTAGTTTTATTTGTTACTGGTCATCTAAACAAGGTGATGAAAGAAACAATTTGTTTTGCAAACAATTCTAACGAGAATAAATTATTACTTGTTACCATAGGGTGGTTTTGTAATAGTTGTGATAAAGGGTAGATCGTATAGATTGGGTCAAAGAAAGACAAGTAAAATGAACGATTGTACTAACTCAGGTTTTTAGTTAAAACTGCAATGTAGATTTAGATATACCCTGCCGGTCATAAGGTTAGAAGCAGTCATTTTTGAGAATTGAATTTGATTTGTCTCGTCTTATACGCCAAAGAGATCGAAATTTTGTATGACAAAAGAGAGTCTGTTTAACGTGCCATAGCAAAACCTATGCTTGCACTTCAAGAACAAAAACTAACGGTAGCCAAGAGAATAAATAATTTTTTAAGTAATTTTATTGCGTCGTAAGGTAAGAAGCACATACAAAATTGAAGAAAAAGGATGATTTACATTAAAAAAAAAAAAATTGTTCAACAAATGTATTTACTTAACAGGGTGTTCTGCCGCCAGCTTAAAAATAATTTCGAAATTCGATGTTTAAGACAATTAAAAAGTACAAGTGACCTCAACTCCAGAAATTATTGTGTTTCGCCCAAGGTATAACAGTGGGCTCTTCAGTCAGTCTGTTATACCCTACTAAGACACAAATTTTGGTCGATGTTTACCGACTCTTATAAAAATCACAGCAAAAAGATACTGTGAATTTTATTATTCTAGGGGAATTTGTTTAAATTCGTGCACCCAGAAAACAAATACCCGTGGTCAGGTTTTTTATAATAAGAAGATGAAGAAATTTAAATATTAAAATATTGAAATTACTTCTGTTTTAAGTGGAGTGAATGAATAAAATTCAATTAAAAAGTACAAGTGACCTCAACTCCAGAAATTATTGTGTTTCGCCCAAGGTATAACATAAACATCGACCAAAATTTGTGTCTTAGTAGGGTATAACAGACTGACTGAAGAGCCCACTGTTATACCTTGGGCGAAACACAATAATTTCTGGAGTTGAGGTCACTTGTACTTTTTAATTGAATTTTATTCATTCACTCCACTTAAAACAGAAGTAATTTCAATATTTTAATATTTAAATTTCTTCATCTTCTTATTATAAAAAACCTGACCACGGGTATTTGTTTTC
Source organism: Melangyna quadrimaculata (assembly GCA_949320155.1). Lineage (NCBI taxonomy): Eukaryota > Metazoa > Arthropoda > Insecta > Diptera > Syrphidae > Melangyna > Melangyna quadrimaculata. The sequence continues at coordinate 49,222,150 of OX439484.1, forward strand.
TGGGTGCACGAATTTAAACAAATTCCCCTAGAATAATAAAATTCACAGTATCTTTTTGCTGTGATTTTTATAAGAGTCGGTAAACATCGACCAAAATTTGTGTCTTAGTAGGGTATAACAGACTGACTGAAGAGCCCACTGTTATACCTTGGGCGAAACACAATAATTTCTGGAGTTGAGGTCACTTGTACTTTTTAATTGAATTTTATTCATTCACTCCACTTAAAACAGAAGTAATTTCAATATTTTAATATTTAAATTTCTTCATCTTCTTATTATAAAAAACCTGACCACGGGTATTTGTTTTCTGGGTGCACGAATTTAAACAAATTCCCCTAGAATAATAAAATTCACAGTATCTTTTTGCTGTGATTTTTATAAGAGTCGGTAAACATCGACCAAAATTTGTGTCTTAGTAGGGTATAACAGACTGACTGAAGAGCCCACTGTTATACTTTGGGCGAAACACAATAATTTCTGGAGTTGAGGTCACTTGTACTTTTTAATTGAATTTTATTCATTCACTCCACTTAAAACAGAAGTAATTTCAATATTTTAATATTTAAATTTCTTCATCTTCTTATGATGTTTAAGACAGTTATACAGTGATTTAAGATAGTCAAGTGAAATTTTAATCAAGGCCAAATTAACGGTTGAAACAGTCATCGCATTGCTTAGATTTTTCGTATACTTTTCATGTTAGCCATCCCAATAAATTTTCTTTTATTTTGATGTCCGGTTCCTCTTTTCTCATATCGTGGAAAAATTACTATAGCCATCTTGTTAAGGAAAAATTAGTTATTTCTGAACTTTCATCACAACAGGGAAGGAGGCGTAATTATCTGGGCTGCAATATGCTATTAAGGAACAATTAACTTGACAGTTGAAAGTTCTAAGATGCCTGATTTCCCAGTCATACTACAAAACATTGCCAGAAGCATCGTTTCCGCGAACCAATGATCTCTTCGGACTAACCGCATTGATTTTCAACAAAATAATGCTCCTTTTCATGCAGCTCGAGTGTTAAAATCATTATTTTAAGAAAAAATGTTCCATTGCTGCCTTGGTTTCCTATTCACCGGACTTCAAAATAAAAGAAAATTTATTGGGATGGCTCACATGAAAAGTATACGAAAAATCTAAGCAATGCGATGACTGATTCACACCGTCAATTTGACCTTGATTAAAATTTCACTTGACTATCTTAAATCACTGTATAACACTCTTAAACATCGAATTTTGGAATTTTTGTTTTAAGCTGGCGGCAGCACACATTGTTAAATAAATAAATTAGTCGAAAAAAAAAATGTTTACAAAAATTTAAACCATCGTTTTTCTTAAATTTTGTATGTGCTTCTAACCTTATGACGCAATAAAATTACTTAAAAAAGTGACTCAGCTATCATTTATTCTCTTGGCTATCGTTAATTTTTGTTCTTGAAGTGCAAGCATAGGTTTTTGCTATGGCACGTTAAACAGTATCTCTTGTGTCATACAAAATTTCGATCTCTTTGGCTATAACACGAGGCAAATCAAATTCATTTCTCAAAAATGCCTGCTTCTAACCTTATGACGCTCAGTGTAAATATAAACCAGTTTAAATAACAATTTTGAAGTGTATGATTTAATATAAATCAAAAAATGCAAGGTTGGGTCACAAGTATGTAATTGATCTTATGTGACGTTGACAATCAAAACGGTGCTTGAGTCACTTTTTTTAGCATATGGAGTATTATATACCAAAATCTGCATATCAAAGAGAGCCATCAGATGGTGGAATAATTTTGTTTCAAAGCTAGATAAAAAAGAAGTAATTAGCGTATTAATTTTGACTTTGGGGTCAAACCTAGGCAATTTATAATTTGTCGAATAATCAAAACGGGCTTATCTTTAATATACAAAGATAGTAGTTTTCAAAATGACTTTTTTTCTCAAAATTAAATGAAATTGATTGATTTTCAAAAGGCAGTTAAATAAAAGAAATTTTCGCTGAACATGGAACTGTCAAAAAACTTGGAGCGACAAGGCGAGTGTCCAGTAATTTACTGGAAAGCGGCTGCGCAAGAAAACTTAAAGCAAACCAGTAAATTTCATTTTAAGTTTAAGCTAACTAAACGGTTTGTCATAATAAGAGCTTGAAGCATTATAAGAACAAGAGGTGAGATGAGGTACAAATTAGACGTTCGAGTTTCAAGGTCAATTATGCGCCCGAGTAAGAGTTGATATGCTGGAGCTAAGATTATTGCCTTCAAAGATAAAAAATAATGATATCAACAAACTTTTTAGGCACCATTATAGGGAAAATGAACTGAAATCGTAGACTTAAAATTTTATTGTGAAATTACGGATACAGAAGTTTTGCAAGATCCTGAGGATGAATTAGATGTCTGTGAGTTTCTCGAAAAAAATCAGTACTACTGCGTTTAGTACTAAACTTAATTTGGCTTTTTGTTTCGAATTTCCTTTACCATGAAAACAAAAGAAAATGTGTGTAACTTATTTTTAGTTAATAAGTTTGTGAAAAAAGTATTTTGTATTCATTCTATTAATATTCTTTGTTATATAACTGTTAAATAAGTTTTAATGAATGAATAATACAAAAGTTTTCATAACTTAATTTTGGTGTTCTTTTTTTAATTTTATAGGCATTTGAGAATCAAAAACATACCATTTAAAAAAATTATTTTCAAAGCGTACTAAATATGCTTTTAACAAAAAAAATATTTTTCTTTAGGATTTAACGGATGTTTGTATGCTAGCTACTGTTATTTTTGGTTCGAGGAACATGATTTTGTAAATAATTCTAGACAACTTTAAAAAATCTCTTCCAGATTTAATAAATTGCGAAATTTCAAAAAAAAATATTAAAATATTTAACAAACTTTTTGGAATATAATACTATTTAAACTTATTTTTAATGCTTCCCCATACAAAGAATTGTAACAACATCAGCTTTACCGTTTTCGATAAAACCAAAGAAATGGTTCTATACTTAATCAGTTTTTTTTTTCAAACTGTGGGTTGTGACCCCCTCGAGGATCGTCAAGAATCACTAGATTTAAAAACAAAGGTTGTAAGTGTTTTACTAAAGAAAATATTAAAATGCAGCATTCCTTAGTGAGACAGGTCTTATGGCTGTTTATTTTTTTAATACATTTTCAAATCTTCATTGTATCTTTGAGACTTTAACAATTAAATAATTTTCTAACTGAACCTATTTATCTTCTTAGTGTTTTACTACTTCATCGCGAATAAGTGAAATTTCATAAAATAAGACTGGATGAAAGAGTTCAGTGAATGTCGCTTTTTAAATAACTGAAAAAGTATTTTTATCATATCTGTGAGGGTTTTGCAGAATGTTTCTACTAGCAAAGGGGTCGCGTACTAAAAAAGTTCTAAGAACTATGTACTAGAGGATCCAACAATAACCATTTTTTGAAGAAAAAAAAAATCTACTAATAAGTAAACCTTCCTTAAAGCAATTAACGGAATTTATACAATATAATATGTAAGAAAATAGACTCCTGGCTTGCGGTGCCGCCGCTTATTTTTTTCATTTTCAGTAAATTTGTTTTTAGTAAAGGGGCGCTCCTGCCAAAATGTGGGAGGATGGATCCACTATCCCATAGTAGAAAATTATTATAGAAACACAACGGTAACACTTATAATGCCATGTTGCACTTTCAGAATTCCCTTTTTTTATTTATAAAATTTATAAAAAAATTTCAAACTCAAAACTTAGAAAAAAAATATTTTTGTTTTTTTTCAATCTTACGTAGGTATTAGTATTTAAGTATTTAAGTATTATTTTTGTTTTCAAAATTCATTTTCTTATCAATTTTTAGTCAATAACTGAAAACCGGATGATTCTCTGACTTTTACTTTTTAAAATATTAAAAAAACAAAGAAATCAACTTTTTTCATAAAAACAAGAAGAATCCGGCAAAATGATCGTTGCGGCAACGGGTGGATTATCATTTCATCAACTTAATTTTTTCTTATTTTTATTAAGACGTTAATACATTCATAAAATAAATACTATGATACACATACATTTTCTTTTATAATATGCGCGCACTCAAAGAGTTATTGCTACCCTTAAAATGTTTGAAACACAGCACGAGCCTTTAGGGAACTTGAAGGGTATTTAAAAGGAAAGACCGATGCACATTGTGTTTGAATGTTTGAATATCATAATGGGAGCGAAAAATAAAGCCGGGCAAGGCATTCAATATTCGCGTAGTCCGACAAAATAAAGAAACTCTGTACTTAACAGTACGTCCGATTTTCAGGGTAACTGGCTTTTTCACAAGAGAACTTTTTATAAACTTGGCGATAAAATAGGGAATAGCATGAAATATTGCGGCGGGGTTAAATGTATTCAAATATAGTTCTATAGTTCTATCGCCTACCATTTTTGAAGTTATCTTTCGTATTCTATCCTAAAGACTCAAGTGAGTTCTTTGAGCACCTGCCCAAACATGAAAATTGTACTCAAGTTTTGGATGAATACAAATTTTGTAGATCACCGCCAGATCAGAAGAGGAGAAAAATGTCTTGGATCTTTGGAGAAAACCTTAAAACTTAGCAGTGGAGAAAACCTTAAAATTTAGCAAACTTGGCGACGTCGAATATGTGATCATTCCACTCGTCCTTCTCGTTTTAATCGCATGTCTAATTATGGGTGCATTCAAATTCAATAAAAAGTTTTAGGGACCTCAAATACAAGATGCGTTTCGCTCAGGCACGACTGTGGGCTCATCAATTAGGTTCTTTCATACCCTTCTAAGACGCAAACTATAGTCAAAACCGAGTTTGGACATTTTGAAATTTGACAAATAGAACAAACTACTTTTTTTGTCGACTCTGGGGTTTTTTTTTGGTCATCCGCTTTGTCAAGGAAATACATTTTTTAAACTGTAGCTTTAAATTTAAGAGCTCAAATATGTATATTTGCTGATTTATTTACAAACAAATATTTTAAAGGTTATCTACTACAACTCTATACGTACTCGTACCTATGTAGATACTTACATTCTATGTTAATCAACGAATATGAGTGTGGCATTCCTCTATATCAGGTAAGTATGTTCCTATTGATATTTGAACAACTTTTCATAAAACAAGTCTAGCCTATCCTAGACTACTTAATAATCTAAGCTACAAGATTAATAAACCAAACGATTGACGAAGTTGCTACAAAAAAAAAAAAACGGTTTTCTTTAAAACACACAGAACACTTGACTGTGTGTTCAAAAAAAAAAAACACACACAAAAACAAAACATCAGATAATATTTAAAAGTATCTAGCTGCCATTGTATCCTCCTCATCATATAAAGGTTTATGCAAAACTCTTTGCAAGATCTTAAATGGTATAGACTCACTTTTATGATTGCATTCCTCGTTCGTTTCCGAATACCGCTTCTTAAGTTACAACTTATTTAAATGTCTGATATCGTCTTCGTTGTTACAAGTTGGTAGAAGTTATATCTTATATCTCTTCACCTACTATAATCGTATCTGTTTTATTTTATTTATTTTTTTTTTTTTCAGCTCGAACTGTCACTTTGGCCTGTCGCCACTGGCTGGACACACACAACAAAAGCAAGAAACGCGATCGAAACAATTTTTGTATTTTACTTCAAACAAAAAAGTGGAAGTTTGTGCGGAAAATTATTTTCTCGCTGATTTTCCTCTTCTCAACTTGGTATAGGATAGGTACTTGCGCTGGATGGTGAAAAGTCTATAAGCCTTTGTGAGCCCGGATAATTGCGTCCCGCCAAATGTTCAATTGAGCTTCTTGGCCCAGCTTCACTGTATAACTTGCAAGGAATTTAATCGAATTTATAACGACCACGGCAACTTCGATGTCGCGTTGTTGTCGTTGTCGGCTTGGTCGGTATATGAGAGTGTGCGCGCGCGCCTTTTAAACAACCCGCCTGCCTGGTATTTCTTTTGAAACACTTTTTTTTTAGCAAACTCCCTGGTCCGCAACGATCGTTTGCATACCTACCACACAAAAAAAATAAAAATAAAATAAAGATCACTCGCTTCGGCAATATTCTCACTAAGCGACGCAAATCTTGTCGTCGACGACTTCGATCGTCGTCGTCGTTGTACTTTTTATTTTCAATTATGTAAGATCCCCTCGAGCCGCTTAGGTCTCGATCACTATTTTTTTCTCTGGATTTGAGTACAAACTACAAAACGATCATGTTCATACTTCCACTTTATTATAGAGAATTTATTTATATTTTTTTTTTAATTAAACAACTTTAATTGTGATATTTTGGGATATCCCGATAGATCGCCTTAACAGGTTGCTTAACAAACATCCAAAATTTTAAGTCCGATCATGCGACCGATCAGCGTTTTAATCAAATATGGAACGTAGCGCATGTGCCGCCGATAGTTTACTGCAGCGCTTGGTCGCAGACAACTCACTATTAACTGGCAAAACTTAGCACGCTGAAAGCCTCGAAAGCCCGAAACTTGAACCAAACTAAACCAACAACCCGCACGTAAAGACTGCACAGCGAACAGAGTATACAACACAGCAAGTACCAGCAGCAGAAACAGAGTCGCCAAAAGTGAACCAGCAAACTCATGCACTGGTGTAAATGCTTGGATCGGTGTGTGGTTAGATCAGTCATGAACGACTTTACCTTTACTCTAGTAACACAGAAGACAGAAGATGAAGAAGAATGGCATGGTCGTCGTCGTCGTGCGTCGGTCGACCGAAGACAGCTGATAATAAAATAACCAAGCTAGCTGCAGCAGTAGCAGTTTAACCACCCAAACCTCAGATTAGAAACTGTGACGTAATTAGCAGCGAGAGCGGGACTTTGAAGACGTCATAATATACACAGTAAGAAAGCTTTAACTTTTGGTTTGGCGCTGAAAATGTTGGTACGTCTCGGAGAAGTTAAAAAAAGGAAGGCCCAATACTTCTTTGTATTTATTAAAGGGGCGTTACAATACCCGTGTTTTATTGGAAAAGCTATCCATAGTAGTATTCCATAGTAGCTATCCATAGTAGGATTTTACATGAGTAACAAATACTACATCGGCAGTATGTATACTGCCGATAAAAGTTAAAGTAGAATCATACTGCGGATAGTTTTCCGAGTCTCGCATGGATTTTTGGTGATTTCATTCTCAAATGTTGGTTACTATTAGTTTTTTTCTTGTAGTTAATTTTGACTGCTTCTGATTCTCACAAATACTATATTTTTTTTTTTTTTTTTTTAATATTCTGACAGATGTTCTTTCAGTTAAACCAATTTTGAAATACAAAAACCAGACTACTGCGGATGCGTTCTTTTGGTAATTTTCTACTGTACTATTTATAGAATGCTAAAAAAACACGGGTAATAACACTTATTTGATTTAAGCTGGTCATAAACGACGAACATGCTCGTTCTCGCCATATTTTCGTCGTCTATGGGGTGGTTCGCGAACCGCTCGCCGTTGGCGAAAAATTTCGATTTTCTTGTGTTCGTTTCCTTCGATGTTCGTCGTGTATGGGCATGTTCGCGAGCAATTCTTATTTTTTCTGCGTATATCAACGGGTTCACATCGCGGAAGAGATGAATTATCATGAGCCACTTGTTTTTCTTTTTCGCACATGTTTACGCTTTGAAGAATCAAAAAGAAATGAATGTTCGCCAAATATGTTCGTCGTCTATGGGGTAAAGCAAACGAGCATGTTCGGCGAGCATGTTCGTCGTTTATGGCCAGCTTTAGGCAGATAATCAACGAACGCTCATAATTTAAGAACCTTATAAACATATTCACCAAGCAATAAAAAAGAACATTAAAGAGCGTTCACAAAAATTATGAATGGTCTCGAGAACTCTTAAGTTATGAGCTTTCTCTTCGAAAAGTTGTTCGAAAACTTTGTAATAAAACATCCCTTCTCCGTTCTCCCCAAGATAAACAGAAAAATGTTATGCTGATATTATACACCCAATTCGCAATCTTGTTTTTGTCTGAGTATTTTTATGTAATCACAGCTCACAATAATTTTTTGTTAATCATTTTTAGTTTAAAGTGAAGTCATAATTAAAGCATTTAAAATAATTATTTTTAGACGATAATAGAAAAGCGCGTGCCGGCCGATTGGACGAAAATCGTTTCGCAATTCTTACTTCGCAGTTATCAAAATAAAGGTACATATTTAAATCGATTCGCAAAAGTTCTTTCGCAAATTTTCTTTTGGTCTTTGTGTTAAACCGCAAACCGATTATTTCATAAAAGTTCTTTCGCAGTTATTTATATCGCAAATGATTAGGTGGCAATTTTATGTTTTGCAAGATTTTATTCAGATTTTTGTTATTTTGCATTTTTTTATCTTGCGTTTCGTTATTTGGCTGTTTCATCATCTGGCCGCTCCATCATACGGCTGTTTAATTTTTTGGCTGTTTCGTTGTCTCGCCATTTCATTGCCTCGCCGCGCGCCGTTTCGTTGTCTCGCCATCAGTGCTGACGGAATGGCTACTATAGTAGCATTTGGCTCCTTTACTGTGGAAAGAACTACCCATGTCTCAAAAAGGCTTTCCAAGTCTCCACATGGAAAATTTAATGAAAAACGTATTTTACAGTTTCAAAATATTTTTAAATCCTGATTACATTTTACATCTCTGTTAAACTTCAAAATGTGATATTTTCATTTGGGATAATAATTATTTATTTAATGAAATATCTATTATTAATGATCTCCCAATCCAACGCGAAATCGGCGCGGAACATTCGCCGATGACAGTTTTTGTTGTTATTTACCATTGTTTGTTTCTCATTTTTGTTAACATTTTAAATGTTTCGTCCTGCAGAGCGAATGTTCCTCACCGCTTTCACGTCGGTCTTGGGAGAGCTATTAAACGAGGTAATTGAGTAAGAAAAGAGGATTCACAAAATGCATGTTTATACCGAATATGATCAATTTCGCTTTTTATATTTAGCATTTTATTATTTCGCATAGTATTATTTAGCTTTTAAATTGTTTTGTTTATGAACTTCGCGCGAAATTCAAAACGCTAAATAATAAAATGCGAAGTAATAAATTGCGAGGTAATAAAATGCGTAGTAATGAAATGCGAAATAGTGAAATGCGAAATAATAATTTGCGAAATAGGCAAACGGGAAGTAATAAAATGCGAGTTAAAAATTGCGTTGTGAAATATACGAAATGATTATTTTTCAAAGCAATGACATAGCAAAATAAAAACTTGCCAAACTATAAAATTGCCAAACAATTTATTGCGAAATGATTAAATTGCAATACAAGAAATTGCGAAATGATCATTTCGAAATGAAAAACAGCCAAATAAAATCCGCCAGATAATCCCTAGCCCTAGACAAATAGAATATTGTAATTTTCAATTCTTTAAAAAAATTTTGAGTTTGTTGATATTCCCAGCTGTTTTAGTTACCGAAAACAGTTTGATTTTATAGTTTGGTTGGCTCCTATTTTCGAACATATGCTCTCATTTTCGAAAATTTTTCGATAATAGAAAAATAGCACCAATAATTCTTAAGCTGTGAAGCTCATAAACTTAGCAGTTTTTGAGCGCTCGGTTAATACCGGCCTTTTTTTGTTAACACACCAATATTGTAACCATTTTTATCAGAATCACTCTACTAGTCACTAACAAGCCTATTGCGATGTGTAGAATTGTTATATTTGTTGACTTAAATTTCTATTCCGTAATGTTTTCTTTTCTCAAAATCTGCATTTATCGTACGAAAATAAACCTTATAAGCTATAATCTTCATCATCTTTAAAAAATATGAGGTAGGTACAAATTTACTTTTTAAGAAATGCCACAAAAAACTCAGCTTTGTAGAAATTATTTTTTATTTTTCAAGTAAAAGTCTTATTTTCCTGGGCTATAAAAATATCACAATATTTTCGGTCTAGCCTAACGGGCGCATAATGCAATTACTACGGGCCTGTTCTGTTAATAGCAGATAGCTTTGGGCTTTTTCTACAGTTTTGGAAGCACTGATTGTAATTATTATTTATCTCTGCGTATTTCGCCGCAGTTATGTTTTTCTTAATTTAGCTTCAAGGCCATTTCCGGCGATCACTTCTGCAAACAAAAAACAAAAATAAAACACATGATGTTATTAACACTGGCATGCTGCATGCATATGGTATTTATGGCAATTCAAATGAATTGATCGTGACTAATTTAACTTTTTTTTTCAAATAATTATAGCAGCAACCAGCAACTCGGAATAAAGTTCGATTGAGAGTTGTGAGAAAATTTGTAGGTATTGTTTTTTCTTTCTTTTTGTTTTCAACTTGAGGGCAATATGGATATTGATTATAATGGAAGGGTAAAATTTTAATACGATGTGTAAATACACGTTCGTAGGTATATCTACTTTATAACTGCTAAGCAATCCTTACATGTTCTGCTTGAATTTTAATTGGTAGGAAGGTATAGGTGTGGTTTTTTATTGTTGTGTTGTACTTCTTAAATATATTCATTTAATTTTAATTAGGAAAAAGTGGTATGAATATTGTATATGGTAAGTTCTTGTAATCACGTGTTATTACGACATACCGGTGTGGCAAGTTATTGGTTTAATTAAGATCTAATTGAATTAAATTGGTAACATGGTTGGTCGGTTTGAGAATATGACAGCTAAAAGAAAATATTTCTTACAGCAAAAGTGAATCATGGAAGATATTTTGGTATGTAGAAAATAACTTTATAATAAAGATAAGATCTGAAAATCTGTTTTAAGCGTGTAACCGTGTTAGCGTGTAACCGTGTTAGCGTGTATCCGTGTAAGGGTGTAACCGCGTGTAATAGTGTAATCGTAATGTTATTCTATATAAAAACCGCGAAATTTGTGTTGACAGGAAACCATATATACTTGCCCTTTAGAGCAATTAAAAACGAACTTGCTCTCATATAGCTAACAACTAGAATCTAGCTAGACATTGACAGTGTAGATATAGTGATGGATTACTAATATTATTATATCGTTAACGAAAAAATAATAAAAACATTTTAAAATAGTAATTTTTATTTTTTTGATTTAATACAAGCTAATTTGGAAAAAATTAAAAAAAAAAACTTTTATTGAAATTATTTATACAAATTTTAAATGCAAAATTTGTTGAATAATTCGCAAAATAATGATAAAATCAACTGAGCAAATGACGAGATATGAGGGAATATACCTAACGTGGTATGCAGTATTATTAGAACTAGACTTTATATGACATGTACTAAGTTAATCAAAATCGCTGGAGCCGATTTCGAGAAAATTCGATCAACCAGAAATCTAGATGAGCTAAAACAAAAATACGAGTTTTTCCTCTAGGGAATCACATAGAAGCACTTCACACCAAATTTGAAGCAAATCCGTCGGGGCGACTTTCCATTACGGTAGCTCGGCTAGAATTTTGATTTATTTTACAGTGAGCTAGGGGTAGCTTTAAAATATTACGGTGACGAAACACCCCTAAATATGATTAAAAAATGTTTTCATTTTTCGATTTTGGCACTTTTTCACACTACTCAATTTTTCCTTAAACATAGCACACATTTTTACACGCGAATACTTTTTTTGGGTAGATTAAATAATTCAATTTAACAATTTTAATATGAACAAACTTTTAATTCAATTTTTAATAAATATTTAAAGTTAAAAAATTGCATTCAATATGCATGACATGTGAGGCCACTAAATAAAAAAAATATACAATTATTTTGACAGCTCTACTACTCAACAACTTTGCTATGTTAAGTGTTGTATGGCGTGCGGATTTTGTTTGGGATTTTATTTTGGGATCTTTTGTTGGAAAGTTTTTTATCGATTAAAAGTACTTTTGGTGGCTCGCTTCGTGAGTTCAAGGATTTGAACTCTCTTTTCAGGTCCTCTGTCCCGCTCACGCGACTCCGTCGCTCCGCTTATAGGGTATGCTCAGTCGTCTGGCAGGCGCCAATGTTGTCAGTCGATCTGTTATCAAATTTATTTGTAGTAAACAGTACCTTGGGTGGCACGCTTGGCGGGTTCAAGGATTTAACTTTCAAAAAAAAACGCCGTTCTTTTTAATTGTCAATTGCATTTGTATGTATGTACATTTTGTATGAAAAATTAAAACTTTAAAAATTAATTTTAAATATAAATAAAAGTTTCCTCACATTAAAACTGTGATATTTATTACTTTGAGTGATAAATCTATCGAATAAAAGTATTCGCGTGTGGAAATTCGTGCTACAGTAAAGGAAAGTTGAGCCAATCCGTCAAACCATTTAGGCTCTAGCTCGATGTACATTAGGACGCACAGACAAACATACCGACGAGTCGGATGTCTTGACGAAAATCACTTTTTTGGACATCTCCATCATCGTAATGTTAGTTTTGATTAAAATCTCGAAATTTTTTTACACGAAACCAACATACTTGCCCCTTAGAGCAATAAAAAAAATGTTCCACATACGCCACACTATATACAGTTGCGTTATAATTTTGAGAAAACTAAAAGGGGAAACATTTTCGAAAGTGACATGCTAAATTTATGTATAAAGTAAGCAAAAGGGCGTCTTATATTGGGAAAACCATAAGAGCAGGAATTTAAAAGCTGTTGATCCCTTTGTTTTTTACAGCAATTACTAGCATAGTTAAATGATTCGAAATTTGTCATGCTATCTTCACATGGCTCGTACATTTTTCTGTGCTTAAGGCAATGTCACGGACTTGAAGAGCTTATTTCGATAAAGATTTAAAATGTCTTTTAAATATAGTTACGAAATAGCATACCAAGCGTTTTTCAACCATCAAACCATTAACCTTAATTAAAAGATAACTTCATTCATTAAATATTAAATTATGGAGAACATCTAAAGATGCATGGGTATTGATTTCTAACAAGGTCTTAATATTATAGGCGGTTAGGAAAAAACACTCGTGTAGATTACAGAATCCACAAAATTTTATTTTCGGGGAGTTGACTCGGTCAGCAACGACTTTGGTGTGGATTTGAAATGTCAAAAGTTATATGGAATGTGAATGGGATTTTCAAACTTCGATACCGACATTCCTGCAATTTTTACAGTTTAATAGAAAAAACTGAACACAATTGTTGGAAGCCATCCGCAGATCATATATCGGATTCTGTTATCGAGGTGACTGTCTTATGTACCTGCACTACATCTTATTCTTAAATCTACACCAGCTCTGTTTAAGATGTCCGTTTAAGATAGGGCTGGCCACGAGAGGAGAAAAGTCTCGGTCTCGATCTCGTTCTTGATCTCGAGACGAGACGAGACGAGACGAGACGAGACGAGACGAGACGAGACGAGACGAGACGAGACGAGACGAGACGAGACGAGACGAGACGAGACGAGACGAGACGAGACGAGACGAGACGAGACGAGACGAGACGAGACGAGACGAGACGAGACGAGACGAGACGAGACGAGACGAGACGAGACGTGACGAGACAAGACGAGACGAGACGAGGCAAGCCGAGACTGGCTTTTGAGCAACCGAGACGAGACTGTATATTTGGACCGAAATTTACAGAGAGTCTAATAAATTTAAAAAAATCCAATTTCAGTTAAATATTTATTTTCTTTTGCACGTATTCAAACTATAATCGAAAATATTTCGTTCCAAAATCAACAGGTTGTCCGGATATCGTGTTTTTTGGAGACGAGACCGAGATGAGACTTAATTATAGAAGACCGACACGAGACCAAGACGAGACTGAAAATTTTTAACGAGACCGAGACGAGAGTTACAAAAGTCTCGCAAAGTCTCGTCTTGTGGCCAGCCCTAGTTAAAGATTGTACAAAATCACAACATCGAGGCTTAGACACGCCATTGCAGAACAAAATTGTAGTTTTCATACATATATGTATAATATGATCCATACAAAATATTTTACTCGCGCCGGTAATTCAGATTGTCTCTGTGCTGATTTCAGTTAAGCCCACAAAGAGGAAAAGATACTTTGGTATAAAAACACCAAACTAGTTTTTTTCTTCCGATTCCTTTTGGGCTTGGAAAAAAACACAGCTACGCGATCAGTTTCCAGCTGATAATAACGTCACGTGCTCGCTATCCCTATCTGCGGATAAAAATCAATTCATCCAATAAATTCATCATTTACCCTCATATCTTTTGGTTCTGTTAAAAACTGAAGGTATACAAAACATATTATTTCATCACATTTACTCAAATCAGTAAGTAGGAATGGGAAGGTACTTTCTATATCTTGATCATTTTAAGTTCATGTTACACTCTTCTCTAAGCATCTATCAACCCACTAACCAGATGCATTTTGATACCTACTTATTCATTTTTCTGGATCAATAGTTTAGCGGTCGATACTTTCACCTTTAATAAATGCAAACTTTTCCTTTAACCAAATCAAGACTATGCTGCACTGAAAAACGCAAGGTTTTGCTTTCTTTTGCTTGTGAGTACATATAGCTATACCTTAATTAGTTTAAAACTCATTCAAAATGCGAACTTGAATTTTTACTGAATAAATCTGCACATCATCCTTTTAATCTTAAAAACTATCTCCATTGTCTTTAAGCAACGAACTTTGTGACTGACGTTTAAGATTGTCACTGTGGATTGTGGTTTTGACAACTTCATCGCTGTCATCCATCAGATAGACACAAACACTCTTTCAATGCGACATAGTTTTCCTCCATCGACTTTATTAAACATACATACATATAGGTAAATATACGCTGCCATATTAATTTATATCTGGAAAAAAAAATACCAAGTATACTGTGACACATTCGCCGCAAAGAAAAGGTCACATCATTGACAATGAAACAGTTTTTTTCCCTTACATTGTACGGTTGGGTTATAATTTTCTCATATGTTATATTTTTCCTTTGCTACCAATTGTCTCGTTGCATGCAAAAGGGGTATTCCCAATAAGAATCTTTTGGTTGGATCGCGGGAAAAATTTTCCCGCGAATTACCTACATTTGAATTAGATCCACGAAACGAACAGTTCATTCATGCGGCATGCTAAGCAACGTGACTGTTTGAAAGCTGTTCCACTTTACATGCATACATAAGTTATACATCCTATGATGGCTGCAACTTCTATACATGTTATGTGCCACACCTTTCTTTTCTTGCTCTATCAGTGGTTCAGCCCTATTTTAGCAACGTGATCAAAAGGCGAACCGTATCAAAACAAATACCTACCTATAGTCGTGGGCATATGGCACTAAAGTGCCACTTTAATTACTCAACATGCCAATATGTCATTCTAACACAATAACTAACGTCAAACTCATTGTTTCATAGCTCATGAATAACCGTTTCTTTCTCACTTGTTATTTAGCGTAGAAAATGATTTCTGTAAAATATGAATTGACCATTGACCTTGCTTGAAGCTCAATAAAGGTATACTAAACGAGATCATGTGGCTTTTAAGTCCTGTTATTAGTTATTAGATTCGTTGTTATGACACCCACAATATTGCTAAAGTCACCGAACCGAAACTCAGCTGATATACGAATAATAAATAAACGAATTACTATTACACTTCAATTATTGTTTAGTTGATACAAAATTTTTGTTGTGAAAAGTAAACGTCCGTCTTTGGATTTGAAAACAAATATATAAAAAAGATTAAAAAAATTTGATCCATGGTTTACATAGAATGAGATTCGACAATGAATGCACATGTTTAAGGTCCCCTTTCATACGATGTAACTAGTTGGGGATTTTTTGACGTTTTATACTACGTTTTCATTAGAGCCCAAATGAGGTAATTTCGAAAATTACCAAAAAAGTGTTTTCATTATCAAATTTGCTAATTTCGTTTGAAATCACATTTCATTTTGAATTTGGAATGGCAGTTAAACGTTTATTTATGTTGTTTTCTCTTGTTGAGTATAGTGTATTGATATTTTCATACAAAAGCTTTTCAGAGCTTTTGAAACTGATTCCCGCTGAAACTGATTTCGCGAAAATTTGGTTGAAATTAGCTCATTTGGAAACGAGAATTTGAATGGGAAATGAGGTAATTTCGGATGTCATTTGGAAATTTGCAAACGTAGAACTACTTAAAATTACCTCAAAAATCTCTTGCCACTTTATAGTTTCTTTTTTTTAGTTTGAAGTCTACCCAAATATTTTTAATAAACTCCTCTTTGCGATGGCTTATCTTTGACTCTTGGATTAAGTAAAAAATATCATTTATCAAAATAAAATGTTTGCTAGCTAACTGCGATGCATGGTAGGAATAAGCAATAATATATTTTACAAACGATTGACTCGAATTTGAAAATGTGAACGCTGCATCAAACGGATTGTAAAACATGCTGGATGAATATCAAACTATTTTGATATTTTGCTGGTTTGACAATCATATTTGAGAACATAAACGCATTCTTGTCAAACCAGGAGGAAATTTAATTTTAGAAAAGTTTACAACCTGTCCGCATCAAAGGAAAAGAAAAAAAGAAAAGAAAAATAGAGACAGCTGTAAGCGAAAATTGCGTTTTTTGAGAGATTTTGTTTGAAATATATAAAAGCTTACATGGCAGAATATAAAAACAAAAAACAGAAACAAATGTGGGCTCATTTAAAACCCAGTTTTCGCAGAGAATGAACAAAAAAAATCAAGACGAAAAAAATGGAAACTAAGACAATTTTGGGCGCCTTTTGAGTAATTTCTTAGTTCAAATTCGTTTCCTCTTATTTTATTGCCTTTCTTTTCTTCTTGTTCTTTATCTTCTAAAATTTGATTCATTACGAAAGCTGCAAACAAAACGTCCGCCATGGTTAAAATTCTAAAGAGAAATGATGTTTGACAAATAATGTGAACGCAAATGGCTTCAACCATTCATCAAGCCATTTGTCAAAAATATTTGGGAATGTGAAACCTTCCTCATGTGAACCCACCTAATGTGAAAACCCCTATTGTTGATGGAGCAAAATCTCCGATATCGTGCTTTCCTGATCTCGCCAAATACATGGTAAAAAGTGAAGTTTGCTATTTAATTTTGAATACAAATAATAAAGGTTCTCCCAAATCAACGCACGTTTATAACAAAAAATTACCCTGTTTGCATGATGTATTGAAGCGACCTTCAAGCTCGATTTTCCCCTTTGTAATCCTACATTGAGTTTCTGGGGAGAAGAGTTGGTTTGATATAACTATTGATGACTATGTATGAGTGTTTTTTATAATACAAATTCTATATACTACTGAAATACTTCAGCCAAGTAGAAGACTTAGCATTATTTAATTGGACTAGTTGAATTATTGATTCAATAAAGCTTTTAACGGCCTTTAGTCCATACAAATTGGCGTTTCATCCCGGCAATATCACTTGGATTCTTCAGTTGACAGTGAGGGCCTTGTCAAGACGCAATTTTTAATAAGTTCAGTCCAGCTTATATCAATTTCACAGCGAAAATCAATTGTGAACTATGTATATCCAACCCAATTAGAATTTCTAATCAAGAATTGTTGGAAATTTTGTAACCCGTGGCCTAGCATTGTTTTTTATAATACAAATTCTATATACTACTGATTCTGATTATTAGAAATTCTAATTGAGTTGGATATAGTTCACAATTGATTTTCGCTGTAAAATTGATGTAAGCTGGACTGAACTTAAAAAAATTGCGTCTTGACAAGGCCGGCGTTCTCAGTTGGACGAAACGCCAATTTTTATGGACTAAAGGCCGTTAAAAGCTGTATTGAATCTATTGATGACTATATGTTTTTGCACATTTGTGTGTAAATTATTAATTTGTTTTGATAGCTTTGCATAGTATATACTAAAGTACATTAATTTTGCATTGTTTTTGTGTGAAATAAATATATTTTAGCCATTCCTTCAACTGTTATCTCTCCTACATTTCAAGTCAAATCCAAATGGGGCTCTCAATTAAGATGACGAAAAACTTAGGCCTAAAATCTGACAGTAATCTGTCGTAAATGACTCATACATACCTAATGCTAAGCGACACACAAAGTGTGTCAGCGATTTTTTCGCGTGGGTTTGGGAGAGCCTTAATGGTACATCCCACAAAGGGTAAACTATTTTTTTAAATCTTTTCATTTTTCTGGACGATGTTCTAAAATATTAAATGTACCTAACGCGGCCGCTGCATTGGAAATATTTGAGGCAATAAATTGCCTTCCTCATTTCCATGAATTATTACAATGGACACGCTTTGGCAATATTGCCCGGTAAACGAAAGGCAATAATTATTGCTTTCCATCGTTGTCGTGGAAATAAATTTCCACATTTTGCCTTCTTCAAAATGGTTTCTTCGACCAGATTTTGAATAGCTTTTCCTTTATTTTGTAAAAAAAATGTAAAAATAAGGGGAAGTCCCGAAAAAATTAAGTTAATAGTTTTTAATAACGAAAACAATAAAAACAGATTGACAGTGAAATGGCCAAGCAATACATTTCTTTTACAATTGCCTCAAATCTTGCCAATGGAAATGGAGCTGGAGCCACAGCGTAATATAAATAATTTGCAGGCATTCCTACACGATTTGCTCTTAAAAAAATAAAAAAAAAGCATAGGTAATTTTTCATTTACACTACATTTTCCACTCATTTTACGTGTTTTAATGTCTTAGCTCTTTTATTTAAGCTTGTTCCAAAATCATAGTCTAATAACTCTTCTATTAGCAAAAATCAAAATAAAAAAAAACTGATTCAGAGTGTTTTTGAATATTTAAATGAAGAATAAAATTCCCTTATTAAAGTGAGTTTGATAAGAACTACGACACAATTAACGTTCGCAACCAGTTATACAACTTATAGTTTTAAGCCCCACTGTATTTATAAAGAATCACATTTAAATAACTTATATATTTACGGTAAAACTAACAGTTTACTGTGGAGGTGGATTAACTTTAAAAAGGAGGAAAAAACATGAATTTTCCTGAATAAATTTAATGCCCACTTCTTATTGTTTCAATGTACAATAGTTTACTAGCTTATGTTTGCGTACAATAACCCGCAAAACTTGATTGCCAGTCAAAGGCTAATTCATGTTGTATATTGTATTATAGTTCATAGAATCAGAACGAACACCCATTGAGCACTCCCAAATTCAGGTGTTATTTTATGCACCTTCATACTGCTGATCACATAGCTTATGAATTTTCAAACTTTTAAAGGCACCAACAATCATCCAAGGACACAACACGATGTCAAGAGACTTTCCTTTTCTTTTTGGACGCTTTGACTTTACATCGAAGTAAGGTGCGGGTTCGCCTATAAATTTGACTGTACCTAAAAGTTGATCACTTCTCATAGAAAACGGTATTCTAGTAAAAAAAAAAAACAAGACTACTGCATATGAGTTTGGTGTTTTAAATTGATTTAATCGTGCAGAGATTGAAAAATAAAAATTATTGCTTCGCAAGGGTGGGTGGTCGGCAAGAGATAATAATATGATAATGAGTTCATACAGATATTGTGACTTACTGAAGGATTTAGATTAGAAATAGCAATTAAACTAATAGGGGTTAATATGTGTTTTGATGGCCTGTCTTGTTTTGTATTAAGTAGGTTTAAAATATGCAATAAATTAATCGATGCATAAATATACATTTGTTTAAACTTTAAACAGCAAATTTTTAGATCCCTAATTATTGATAACATTCCGTTCCTATATGGATACTGCCAGTGGCGAGGCGTCATATTGTTCATTTCGTTCATGAACGCCTGACTTTCTACGCCTAACTTTATAAATTTCCTCCCCATACTAAACACCCACAAAATTATTTTAGCTACTTGTCCTAATCTGCCTTAATTTCAAACTCTGTCTGTAATCTGTTCCCCACAGTTTACAACTCGTGCAACCTTTTTAAATGAATTTAAATGAAAACAAACACTGCTAGCAACACCAACATCCCTTCTCTTTTGATCTTTCACATCAACTCGTTCACCTGATTTTAGAAGGAAATGTATCCATTGGAAGTATACATACAGCTATACACACAACTGTTGGAAAAAGGCTTACTATTGTACTGAATTCATTACTATTTGCTTTTCTCAGTACGTAAGTACATCTTTGCCAATTTCAGTACTATTTTGAATTGTTTGTATTTACAAAATGTATTTATTCCTTTTCTCTTTTTCACTAGAAATAGTGGCGCAAAATCCTTACATAGTTTTGGAGAAAGTAAGATTATTGCGCTTGATATTTCAAGCGAATTAGATATAGAGTTTGGCATCAAGCTCTCTTATCGAAAATGCGTACATTTGGCATCGGTAAATATCTTCTTCGTTCGATTAGAAATTATTTGACGGTTTTAAGTCTGATAACTACAAAATGAATCCCCTCCATCCTACATAATCAGCCCTATCGGGAATTCCATTGAAAATAATTTTCCCATGGAATTTTATAGTTCCCGGGAATGCATTCCTCCTATCGGGAATTCCCCACGGAATGCTTTTCCCTGGAAACAACTTTTACCAACATGAAAATGAAAAAAAAATATTCCAATAATTTTTTTGAAGAGTTTGACATTTGATTTTGCAGTAAACAAAAATAAAAGTTTATTTATTCTGTGCAGTATTTAAATTATAAGCAAATTGATTGATAATGCAAAGAATATGGTGTTTATTATTAATTGACGAGATAGAGAGTTATAGAGTTAACAAGCAATTGATCAAATATTTGTATCTTTACGATTTCTTGCCTTGCGTTTCCTTGCAGAAGGTGGGTATCAGACAGGAAAGGAAAAAGACAATGAGGTTGGGTTGGCTTAATCTTCATTTTCAGAAGTCTTTTCAAATGTATTGGATTTCCTTGAGAACAAAATTTGCCCGTTATGGATTAAGATGCAAATGACCAAATAAACCAAAAGTAGAAGTATTTGGAAATCCTTGCACAAATCCATTGCACAAATCCTAATGATGGTTTCTTCCAATGAGCTGCACTTAAAGTCTTATACTCTTTGCGAAGGCCTCCGCCAGTCACTTTTTTGTTTCTTAAATTTTCTGACATGTTTTTCCTCACTTTTTTTTATCAAGCCAAGCCTTAAATTATTTTTTATAATGCAAAACACCATTAAAATAATTAAACACTTATTTTTTTCCACTCGGCAACTGATTTTACTGGAGTTAAGGTCACTTTCAACGTATTTCCAAAATGTTTGGACATTTTTCTTCGGTGTATTTGTAGTAAATCGATTGGCAATATAGATTTTTTTCCCATTAAATTAAATAAACCTTCTATTTGCTTCAAACTTGAAGAAATTGATCTTAAAAAAATTCTTTTTTTATAGTTTTATTAATTTTTTTCTAGAAAATTGTTGTTTATTGTTTTGAATTTCCACGTTAAATGATAGGGGAATATTCTGAGGGAAGAAGGAAAAAAATCCAATAAAAAAAGTGTCCACGATAGGTAGTTTTTTCTCTCGGAATTTTCACGATACCTATTTTTCGAATATGGGAAAAATTTCATGGGAAACACAATTCCCGATAGCCCTAAATCGCTCGTGCTGTGTATATCATTTTAAGTGCAGTCTAGTCAGAACCTCTAAGAGGGCCAGTGTTAAAGTTAAACTCGAGTAATTTCACCAATATTGAGTTAACTCAGGATTAACTCAACAAATGTTTTTGATATTTTGTCTTCCGTGCTTATTAAAGGCTTAACTGCATAGACCTAATTTTGACAAAAAGTACAAAAGTGAGAAATAAATATTTATGGTGAAGACACCTCCTTGCAAAAAAAAAAAACAATTAACAATTGTGTATGAAGGTTTTATTTTTATGTGTGAACAATTTCTGTATGTTTTTTTGCAAGCAGGTTTCTTCAGCGAATATTTTAAATTCTCACTTTTGTACTTTTTGCAAAAAGTAGGTGTATGTAGTTCAGCCTTAAGATATTCGCCATTCTTCCTCAATAAAAAAAAACCCTCCTTGGCAGATCACAACTCACGTTGTTCTTGTGAGGTTTCTTATGAGGGCTTCCACAAAACACAAAATTGTGACAGTCTTATACAAAAACAAACTCACAAAAAATTACGACTTCTGAGCCTCACGGCACGGCAGGGCAGAATAGGGCTGTAACTCGGGTTTAATTCAACCTTAATTCCTATTAAAATAAAATAAATAAATTTGGTGGCTCAATGGCTCGTGAAGACCAGGGCCTAGTGACTAACAACTCGCAACCATTTCTGTGTGCGCGTGTCGACAGGAATGGAAGGGACCTACAATTTTATGGAGGATTTGTCAATTCCTCGCAAGAGGCAGTAGCCCTGAAAAAAAAACTTTTTAGTTTTTTAGATGGACGAGCGTGGGAAGTGAACCCAAATCTCCAGCGTGACAGTCCATCGCACTAACCCTTACGCTACGTGCTACTACTTTATTCCTATAAATGCCAACTTAATGTTTTTTATAACAAATTAATTTAATGTTAATAAATAAATTTTTGTTTTTCAATTTGCGTGTTTATTTATTTTAATCAATTTAAAAGAACCCAGTACTATTTGGTCTTTTTCAGTACTTTTTTGTTGCAGCATTCAGTACAATCGAAAAAAGTCGATTTCCATCACTGATACACACAGAAAAAAAATGTTCACACTGTTGTAGCACTCATTTCGTTCACATGATTTGTGAACGAAATGTATCCACAGAAAGTATACAATACACGCAACACGCATACGACAAAAACCTCGCATCATGTTTGTAGGAACCATCCGTTGGGAATAGTGTAGGCACAATCTGAATGCAACATACAGGATAGTTGTTGGATGTTGATTTTGTACTTCGTGCTGGAAGAATATGAACGAAATGGGAACTTCGTTTGGAGTTTTTGCAATGAATTGAGTTTATTTTTGAGTGGACGTAAGTAAATATTTTTGTTTAAACTATTAATTAAATCTTGGAAGTGGTTTCAGTTTACTGAACTTTTGATTTTATAATTTACCTACGTGTAAAATTTAATAAACCAAATGGCATCAAATAGTGAACAAGATGTTAATAAAAACTTTTGTGACTGCATTATTGAAAAACTTATAAGCAAGTCTTTTTACAAGTGGTATTCAGTAGACAAATTTGAAATTATAGCGACTGAAAGACCCATTCTGTCAGACTTGACAGCAAAACTTTGCAATAAAAAAAGAAGTGTTACTAAAGAAACTATTCGTAATTTTCACCCTGAAAAAATGGGTATATTCATATTAATGTTTGCAAAACCGTAAATTAATAGTTCTGCTGACCTTGCTTATTATTTAAACCGGAAATTGTAAAATACAAATATTTTACAACTTCTGATTTGAATAATTTAAGTGACAGTTACTCTAAACAATTAAAATCCCATATTAATTGACTTTATGCATTCAAAACGTTTGCAAAAGTGCGAGTAGGTTGATCTGCCTTTGGACAAAGTCAATCAAATAAGTGACAACAAAAAAAACTTTTGCGACAAAAACAGTTGGAAAATTTTTGTCATGAAAATTTATCAAAATCATTTTTAAAGAAATCATGAAGATTTAGAATTAGAATTTATGTAAGTAGGTAAAACCAACATAACTGTAAAGTGTTAACTTAGAGAAAATAAAAACAAATGAAGTGTGAACGACTGCATTTTATAATCACGCGTTGCCACTGGATACTGCATACATTTATTTAACACATTGTAGTACTCAGTTACATGTTTTCTTAAAATTAGTTAAAAATCTGGTATGTGAACTTAATCCATATAATCAAAGCAATACCCAAAATACAAAATATTTTGTCTGGAAATGTTAAATAACTAAAACCGTCTCGGAGTAATCGCCAATGATGTGTGACTTTCCCCTTTGTAGCGAGTAAAAGAGTGGGATACTATCTTTTTTTTTGGTAAATTATTTTAATTAATTCAGATAATGTCGGTATAGATTTCATTATTTTACACCTCACTTTTTAAGACCAAGAAATAATGCGTGCACTACGATATCTCGCAAACTAAAATCTTGAAAAACGAAATCCCCGCAATTTGTTTGTAATTGCAAGATTATGAAAAGCGAGTTTCTAGTATTGTGAGATTTTGTATAGCGAGATTTCGATTGCGAGATTATAATTTGCGAGATTTCGTAGCCAACCCAGAAGTAATTGCCGAAACTGTGGACAATTTTCAGAACTATTGTAACCATTTTCGACGAAAAGTTTAAGAATATATTTTTTTATATTTTTACTTTTGAAAACGTTGTGTGAAGATTATTTATAAAGAGGGTTATTATTTTTAAGGAGAAAAATTTTAAAAATATTTATCAACTTTTGAATATAAAATGCTAAACGAATTGATATTTCACTCAATCGCATTTTGAGCATGAATTTTTTCAGCATTTTTCAATAACTTTTACTTAATTTTTTATTTTTAAATTCATCATTTCCGCTTTAGTTATTTAACATACAGACAGAACAACGGGGAGCGGGTCAAAATTCTGGGTTTTGAAATTCTGCTTTTCAAAATTCTACCTATTACTACAAAAATTCAGCTTTTTTCGGTTCTGTCTTACAAAAATCTGCTTTTCAAAATTCTGCTTTTCAAAATACTGATTACTTACATATACATTATATGTATGTAGAAAAATAAAATTCTGCGCATGCTGATTTTTGTTTTTTTTTTTCAAGAAACATTTATTAGCGACGAACAGAAAAACACTTGTAAAAAATGCTACCCTCATGAAATATGGTATACATTTTTTGATGTTGTTATATCATCTCAATTCCTATATTCAGCGTTGAAATCATGTATAACTCAAATATACCAAACCAAAATTTCAGCTCAAAATCCAACATTTTCTGTGACCCTCAAAAAAATCCCTGCCCTACTAAATTATTTTCCCGTACTTTTTCGTCGAGTTAACTCGAGTTTAACTTTAACCACTAAAAAACTAGGCCTTACCAATAATCAAATTTAGAGTATAAATATTTTAGTGGACTCTAAATAATGAACCATACCAATAATAATCAATTTAATAGTCAGCTTAACGCTTAACGTCACTTTAAATTTTAGAGTTAAGAAACGCATATTTAAACTCGTGATTAAGTGTAAACGCAACATTTGTGCTGTCATTCTGAAAAGCAAAGGAGAAAAATAATAACCCTTATCCTCTATGTTTGTCGCTTAGGCATCGTACGCAGCTGAAGCGAAAGGAAAATTTGTATACAAAAATTGCCACCACGAAATCATAAAACGAAAAATTTTGTTCTCGTTTTGTTCAGCAGTACGCAGTTTGATAGAGAAAATTGAAAATCGTAGTAGATAACTGGAGTTAAGTCCTTGTTATCCGAAAAATTTTGTTATCCGTTTATATCCCAAGCGAAATTTGTTAAAAAAGCCGACTACAAAGTCCAAAGATGACATTTGTTGCCGCCATCGAGTTGTATTTTTGATTTTTTTCAGAAAAATAATTAAAAGAATATAATAATAAAATGCAAATAACTGTACTGTAACGAAGAATTTTGCAAAAATACTTTCAATTTACCGTCCGGTTTTGGTTGATCATAAACCTATATGGATAGGTATCTATCTTAGATAGAGGCTATCACATCGATTCTTGATCGCGGCCACTTCCATTCGCAGAAGCTGTCTGTTTGGAAACAAATGTAGTAGATAATATAATAGAGCACTGCTTAGTTAAAGACGTGTTTAATTTTCTTATTGATTAACACACAAATTAACTCGTCTCTAAAGTTTAACGTGGCGTTTATCTAAACGCTTGTTTAGTGATTAATTATTGGTAAGGCCCAAATTAAATGAAACGATTTATCTATTTTATATGAGACTAGGATTTTTTTGTTTGTTATGTTGTATTTAAATAACCTGCGCACTTAAGGAGAATTGTTTGCATAGGTATGATAGGCACTCCACAGTAGGGTTGACTTTGAACGTTAAATATGGTTGATGGTTTGCATTTTATTTGCAGCCATAAATTTCATCTTTAACTAAATATGAATTTGTCATTTTTTGTTTTTTAAGGTGCTGATAACCTATATGTACTAATCTTATAAGCCCACATAATTTGCAAGCAGATATTAACCGAAATAAAGGCGAAAGAAAACGTGTATCCATTCTTTTCGTATCTATCACATATACAAATCATAAACTTTGGTTAGTTTCTTTTTTAAAGCAATATTTATGATAATTTATCATAATATGACGTACCTAGACCAACAAAAGAAAAATGTATGTAAGAACGACGACCTGGCTTTGGACTTTTTTGTGATTTCTGTGTAAAACGAGGACCTGGATTAGTGATTTTTGTATATGATAAAAGGGGGAATATCATTCTTCTTCGAAAAATAACAAAGGCACTTAAAAGATGTGCAAAACTGTCTGTTTTTCTTTTTTTTTTAATTTTGTTGCTATCAGTCCGTAATAAATATACAACCATTTTCTTCGTTGCTTAGTAAGTAATAAGCTAAATATATTTTCAACCCCTAATAATATTATATAAGGATGGTTTTGTGAATGGTTTTCAACGAAACTTATTTGAAGAAAATGTCTTTCAATTTGGGATAGATTGTTTAAAGGACTGGAAATTTTTAGTTGGAAAATTCTTCTTGGCCAGAAATAGAAATATGTTCAGCTTTTATGAATCAAAATCGAAACGACACAACAATTAATGAGTCGCACTTGTTTGATAAAACTTACGCATTTCTCACATAAAACATTGGCTTTCCAAACCTTTTACAAATTGTCGAGTTCAGCTTGTGTTTGGCAGGTTCTAGTGCTCCCACCGAAAGGTTTCAATAATGAATAATATGTGCCATGAATTTAAAAATTTAAACAGAAGACTGAATTATTTTAATAATGAAATAAGACATGTTGTTTTAAGTTTTTTTTAGTTTAAAGATTGTTATGTTGTGAAGACATTTTCATTTTAAGAATTTCGATTCGTTTGTTTTACTGGTATTTCGTATCTCAAGTAATATGAAGATATGTATCAAAATAAAAATTAATGAAAACAAAAATGTTCACTTTTTGTCCCGGGTTTTGCTCCTCACTTTAAATTTAATGCATTTTTTAAGTACAGAACATTTTGGATTTTTTGTATTGGTTATCTAGAACAGGTAGCTGTCATACAGCGCTTTAGATTTTTTTTTCTCCAAAAAATATTGAACACCTTGACTGTTCCTTATACAAACTAATTTAAAATCACACACACGTGATTTATTATTTCAAGACATCAACTATGTATCCCATGAATCATAATTAATAAACGAACAAAAAAATTCACTTTCCACACCGGACAACAAAAATTGTATGTATCAAGTATGATTCATGAGACAAAATAAAATGGTGCACTACGACGTATACGTATTTTTTCATTTTTCTTATAAATTCACAAAGCAAAAAAAAAAATATAATTTTTCTGTAGCAGACACCGGTCTTACTCATTTGAAGTTTTTTTTAATGCCTTATTGAATTCGATTCCGATCCAACATTTTCGAGACATTCTAGCCTATAAGCTCATACTTTCAACAGGGAGCGGGTTGAAATTCTGTTTTGAACAAGAATTCTGTTTTTCAAAATTCAGCTTTTTTTGGTTCTGTTTTACAGAATTCTGCTTTTAAAAATACTGATAAGTAATATAGAGACAAATGATATTCAGCCTATTCTGATATTTCTAGCAAGAAATATTTATTAACGATGTAACAAAAAAATAAAAACAAATATTTATTTATATGAACATATGTTCTTATTAATAAAATAAAAACAACATCTAAGCAAAGACACAGAAAACTGTATCCCCAACTTTCTACTCGCTTAAGAAACCCAATATGGCTAGTCTGTTCTCATTTTAAAAATATTTAGTAGTTGTGTTTTCTTTATAATAATTGGTTTTTCTATTTTATTCTTTCTCCATTGTTGGGTTTGGTTTCAGCTCTGGCAGTTTATAAGTTTCCTTCTGAGATCATTTGTGATCTCATAGGCTTGTATGACTCCTACTGACTTACACCTTAAGTTGACGATGCGTGGGGTAAGATATTACACTTAAAAAAAACCCGAAGAAATGCAATTTTTCTTTGGCCACGCAATTCTTACTTAAAGCATTTAAATTATCCAAATCCTAAACTGTTTATCAAGAGAATCAAGCTGCTACCAAGAATCAAGTTAAAAAAATTGACATCTTATATTTACATATAATAATCTAATTCAATAAACTTATTTCAAATCACACCTCTAAGACTTTATTTTATTTCAGCACTCATAGCAGACTTAAATCCTGCAATTAAAGACATGCAACATCAAGATTACAAGCAGAGTTGTATTACTATAATTAAAAGAAAACAACTATCTTCGAAAAAAAGTAAAATTGTATAGGAACATAATGGGGCGTAGTCATTTTTACACTGTATCTAAGTTAAACCTAGTTTAAGTTGAATTTTCGTACGTTGATTCTATTTTTAGAAGTTTATAATTTTAAAATATTTGAAACTATTTTTGTTGTACAACAAGTTATTTTATACAAATATACAAAAACTAACAGATTGTAAGTAAAATCGGGCTGTATACATAGAACCAAAATTGTCTTAATCTGTATTTTACTAAAACTGGGGTTAATCGGCGATTAAGAATATGCCCCAATGCAACTTATTAGTAGCTTCAAAGAAATTTCTAGAAAAACTTAACTTAATTAACGTTTTCACCATCTAAAGAGGAATGTACGAGTACACCCAAACACCTTTTTAAATTTAAAATATCTACTTACAGATTATAATAGATACCCGATGGATGGCTTTACGCGAAAGCAGTAAGCTTGATTTAAAAGACTTACATTGATGATAATGCTATAGTGCATTAGCATTATGCTGTGCATCGTGCTTCTATAGGTTTATAAGATCTTCAAAAGTAGTGTTGACTTAATGGTAAGCACGCGATCGTTGCACGCCCAATTTCATGACTTACACTTAACACCCAGACTCCACAGGCCATAAACGATGTCCATAATCCAATCTACAATCCAATCCACAATCTGATTTGTATGGATATGTCACTGCTTGGACATGGATTTTTGGGCCTCCATTTGATTTTTTTTAGACATGTTCCATAGTCTGGCCATCGTTCATGGCCTGTGTAGGCGGCATGTA
Source organism: Melangyna quadrimaculata (assembly GCA_949320155.1). Lineage (NCBI taxonomy): Eukaryota > Metazoa > Arthropoda > Insecta > Diptera > Syrphidae > Melangyna > Melangyna quadrimaculata. Next base: position 49,251,228 of record OX439484.1, read on the forward strand.
AAGGTAGATTAATTTTTGGTATCTATCAAATTGGAGAAGAGGTCAAGCCACCAAGAGTTGTGGCAACCTGGGATACATTTTTGAGTACTTATCAATTTCTTGGACTGTTTTACTTAAGCTTACTTTTATCCACCTGATTCTTACGATACATTACACAATACATACATACATACAAATCAACTCTATAACTTTGCTAAAGTTTAAGAGACTACATAGATATGTTTAACTCGCTTGAGTACATATCGCTTTAAATCGATCACTGATTCTATATATCATATTGTAGATCCGAAGCATGACTATACATTTGGAGAGCACAAAGGTGGGTGTTCATTGTTTAAAGTAACGTGCGGCAAATGCCCGCAGGCATTTCGAACTTATTTTGGAAACAAACAAATAAGAGCTAGGGAGATTGTTTTGGTTAAGTTTTAAATTGGATGTTTATTGATAGCACATTGAAAGGGCAAATTAAATTATGCAATATTTTCATTTCTATATAGTTAAACGAGTAAAGAGGTGCAGAAAATTAATTAGCAAATTATTTTTATCCATTATTAATGGGCGAGGTGTAGCAAACATGTGTTTTCAAAAATAAATTGAAAATGAAAGTAAGTACAAATTGATTTCCAAATTACTAAGATCTTGTTGTATGATAATAATTAGATTATTTAAGATTTAGATAATACACTGTAAACACGCAAGATATAAAAGTGTGGGGGTGTTTTTAATGAGTTGATGATGATTATAATTTGCAAAGTTTGAACTAATCCTATATTTAGTATAGATAAAACAGAAAAAAGTTTTTATGTTTGCTTAAAAGATTTTAATTTTATGGACTACAGGTCGCTAAAAGCTACATATATTTTGAATCAATTAATCCAATAAGTCCAATTAAAATAATGCTCCGTCTTCAATTTGTAGCTGATTTATTTGTATTAAAGAAAAAAAAATCATATGATTTTGATAAGCTTATTTATTTTTGGATACAATAGGTATGTAAAACGCATAAATTAATTCCAAAATTCCAATTTCAAAAAAAAAAAATTGAAATTTAAAGTAAAAAATTGAAATTTTGTATCCACAATTGTACCAGAAAACATTTGTAAATGTATGAGCGGAGAATGTTGTTACAATAAATGATTCTGCCTTCTTAAATCTGACATTAAAGGTCTGTAGGTCTTCACTATCAGCAAAGCAATAACGCGACGCGACTGTCAAATTTTGTACAAAAGAACGCCCGGCCACGATCTGTAAGACCCAACCTTAAGGCATCAATGATATTTTATTTGCTGGTACACGCCTATAAAGAATGCGTTACACAAGTTCGTTAAAATTATATTCTTTTTTTAATAATGGCACAATTACTACCTAATACAATTTTACTACTTAAATTTTTTCTAATTCTTTCTAAATCAGTTTAATAAAATGATCTACCTGAATACGTTTAAGTTATAGTTAGGGCGCTAAGGGGGCCAACCTTGCACTTAATTCCGATGGGATGAGCTTTGGTACACTAAAAGTCCGCATCCTAAAGTTACTTTTAAGAAGTGTTGCCAACGCGGAAACACTTCTAAAAAGTAAACTTAGGATGTGGACTATTAGTGTACCAAAGCTCATCAATGTTTGACCTAAAATATGGCCTTAACGCCCTAACTATTAGTGCGTTATACAATACTAAAACAATTTTCTTTAACAACTTCAGCTGAAAACCTCCAAAACAGTGACAGAACGTGCAAAAAACTTGACAAACTTATATGTATAAATGTCACAGTGTCATATGGATTAAGTACGATGCCGGAGATCGGAAATTTTCTACGGTCTCCAAATCAGTAGCGTAAACGTACACGAAAAGACAATAATTATGGGGAGCACTATCAGTTATACACATACATATATGCCAAAAATTAAAAATTAAATGACATTCGAAAGACGTTTTAGATTCTTCATCAAAAAATAGTTTTTTCTTTTTCGTCCAAATCTCATTATCCGCACAGTATTTATTTTCCAGGCAATACATTCTGGGCGAAAAGAGGGTGATGGAGACTTTTCAAAACAATCTGGTATAATCATCAATTTTGCTGGTCCCAGAACACATAACTAAGGTTGTCAGAATTTCGCAAGTTGTCAGAATTTATAAATGGCTGTAGCTGTGATTTTGAAGTAAATAAAGAATAATACGTCATAATTTTTTGAAAAAATGTTGCTATTGGGTACGTTCAGAAAAAAATGACGCTCTTTCGTGTGCTGTTATTACAAATCTTAATTTGTCTCAATTTTTGATTGTATTATGGAACCTTGAATAACCGTGCTTACGTTTGCATTCAAAAATTTAAACACACCTGCATCAGTTTTAAAGAAAATCTCACTTTTTTGCCCAATTAAGTACCAAACATTTTTACATGACCCTAATTTAATGGACTGCAGTGTAAAAAAAATTTACCACGTAATTTTGGCAAGTTACCTTAAAAGTTGGCGTGTTCAATTCTCATTTCAAAATTTTATTACATTTTTGAGAATATTCCATAAGTAACGGAAACAAAAATGTCTTTCTCAATAAACCCGGGTTTAAGATAATTCTTCTTAATTCATTAAAAAAAAACTTTGAATGCACTCTAGGTCTGAGTTTAAGTTCAAGGGGGGTGAACAGTAATTTATAAGTAAATACTATCTGGCCCAGAGTAACGCATTATTTTGGTTTAAGTTTTAAATTCAATTTTTCAACAACTACTACATTTAAAGTTTATTTAGATAAGCTATAACAAATGTTCAAATTGTTTGCCTCCAACGGCAACGGCAATGCATGACCTACATCTTCTTGAAAAAGATCGGTTTATGAGACGGGCGAGTCTGCTTGATTTGATGTCTGCAACAGCCTCCGTCATATTTTGGCGCAGCTCGGCTATGTTTTGGACCGGTTTTGAGTAGACTTTTTATTTTACTGCCCCCCAGATAGTTAAAGTCAGGTGAACAGGCGTGGGCTGTCCACGAAATTGCACCAGACCACCACCTGTCTGGGTATTCTTCATCAAGGAGTTGTCTCACGGGGCGAGCAAAATGCGCTGGGCAGCCATCTTGTTGAAACCACGTATTTCCATAAATGCTAAGTGGCTAAACTTACTTATAATAAAAATTCATTCAGTTCTGTAACGCGGATAGCTCGGAAGACAGAAATGCAAGAAATGGTTCTATGCAAGATTCCACTAGCAAGTTTTTGGTCCAAAAACTAAAATTTCAATTAAACATAATAAAACATACCTTAAAAACAGAAAGTACTAAGTTCTATAGAAATCGACCCATCCGTTCAGTCTGTACTGCGGGACCCACTATTTTCGAATGCTCTATTATCTTAATGACATATTTGATCAAAATCTCTACTTAAAACTATTTCAAGAATGGAAAACTTTCCATATAATACCAATGAATTGCAAGTTAAAAAGATGATTAGAGCAAAACCTACAAAAAAAATATAAAAAAGGTTATTTTTAATAGGATATATTTTCGCCAATTTGCATTCAAAAAAAAAATTGATCCGTCATATTATAGGCTTCAGCATCTTCTTTGTTTCATTCTGATATATCTCGCGCAAACCTTTGCTCCAAAAAAAGTTATGAGCAATTTAGTAAAAAAAATTTTAAATTAGTGATTTTTCGATTTTTTTAGGGCAGTTTTTCACAAATTGCCCTGCCAAATTTTTGTAATAAAATTTTTTAAACCACCAATTTTGATAGAAAATCTTATTTTCTACATAAATTTTTTTAAATTTAATTCACAAATTCGGATCAGTTTTCGAGTTATACCGACAATATTGAAAAATTACCAGTGTGACCATTCTCTCAGAAACGCATGCATGAATTTAAGCGAATTTCGTGTTTTAAGTAAGCTTAAGTTCCACACTAACATATTGAATAATAAAAACCCGTGAACGCAATTGTTCCTTTCTTCCCTTAAAATTCCGGTCTATTCAATAGTCTACTACCCTATCACCCGTTTTCGTTTCGACGTTGACTTTTGGGACACCCTATATGTTAATTTATCAAATTTAATTAAACTTATTAATTTAAACTTATTAATTTAAACTTATTAATAGGTGACTTTTTTGAGTAGTGATGGAAAAGGTAAGCGATTAGTTGGCTAATAAAATGTCAAAAATGATAAGGGTAAAGGAATTGGTTGGGAAAAATAGATGAAGCTGCTGCATTAACATGTGTCAGCAATGTAGTATACGTTTAAATTAGGTTTCTTTATGATAATTTTAAAATTACCGGTTATTTTTACGTTAATTTGTGTTCCATGACTTTGAATATTTTATTTGCACATGGGCTGACGGTGTGCAAAAGATAAGATAAGTTAAAAGTAACGATCGATACCTTTATATGGTATCCGTTGCGTAATGCTTCTGAAGAAAATGGTTTGAATTTGAGTTTGAATCAATAGAAAATTTAGTTTCATAAATATCATTCCGTAGAATAGAAAATTGAAGTGTTGGAAGTTGTGGAATGTACAACAGTCGATAACGACAACTGTCGAAAATAAGACTTCCACTGAATTGAGTATTTTGTTAATTTATTTTATTTATAAATTAAGTTTTTTGTTGTTTATGTTGAAATTTAACATACATATGTACATATGTTTTCACTTTCAGAAATGTTTAGATTCATAAAAGCCTTTGCGGTATTTGCCATACAATTATTATTTCTAAGCTCAGTGTAAGAATTGTGATGTATTGACGGTAAAAACTGTAGAAGGGCCAGCAAATCCTTATTCGGGTTATAAAGTTTTTAGATTGAGGCTTGCTAGGCTTATACTTTGAAGTATTAAATGGCAAAATTTCTTCAAAAGAATATTTAAAAAATATTAAGAAGAGGTCGGTCTTTAAAGTCCTTCTGTAGAGATTTTCTTCTTCCTTATTTTACCGGCGATTGTCATGATCTCGAAGGCATCTTCTTTGTACATGACAGCACCAGCTAAGTTGGTTATGCTGTATTTTGTCCAAGATGGTATTTTTGACGTGTAGACTCCCTCGGATTCCCTTGCTTCTTATTCGATCACGCTTTGTCGCTCCTGCTGTCATGCGAAGCATCTTCATTTCAGCTGCCGTCAATTTACTCTCATACTTCTGTACATTGTCCAACACTGTGAACTGTATGTATGCGCTGGACGAACAACTGCCGTGTAGAGCTTTCCTTTCAGCTTATGGGGGCATTTTTCTACCACAGAAGATGGCAGAGCATTCCTGCCACTGCATCCACCCTTCGCTTACGCGATCTTTGATGTCGTCATCACGAGATCCTTCGCTATTGATCATTGATCCAAGATATTTAAACTTTTCACACTTGGGACGCACTGTTCCATTCAAATAGATGTATGGATCAGAAATGAACAACAGAACATCCAACCACACATCAAGTGATCTTTACTTATGATGTTCCATCGTCAGCAAAGAATAACTGATTCACAGTAATAAAGGGGAAAGGACTAAAGACGCTTCCCTGGTGCACACCTACTCCCTTCGGTAGAGATGTTACTATTTGAAATGTTTGTTTGCAGTTTCAAAGTGGAGAAAAAGTGGTCTCTTATCAATTTTTAATCAAACACTGAAAACCAGATGGTTCTAGGACTTTTACTTTTCAACATATTAAAAAATAAATGAACCAACTTTTGCATAAAATTAAGAAGAATCCGGCTAAATGGTAATTTCGGCAACCAGTTGATTGATGATTATTATCAACCTCGTTTCTTCTTGTTTTTACTAAGATGTTTTTTTCATTGTTTTTTAATATCTTGAAAAGTAAAAGTCCTAGAACCATTCGGTTTTCAGTGTTTGACTGAAAATTGATAAGAGCATTGAAATTTAATAATAAAAACCATGCTTAATAACGTACAATTTTGAAAAAAAAAAAGTTTGAACACTTTTTTTCTTCAAAATTTTGATTTTGAAAATTAATTTTAATTTTTCAAAAACTATTTAAAAAACTAGATAAAAATAACTTTGTTTAAAAAAAAAAACAATAAAAGAAGGTATTTCTGGCCTTACAAAAAGGTTTAATAGGGCATTGTAAGTGTTGGCGTTTTATTAAAATTGACCCACCCCCGTCTAAACGGTGGGAAATAGACCACCCCTTCCATACAATTTTTTTCTTTTCTCGACTCAACCCACACGCACTATCTTTATGTCACACGTTAGGTGAATCACCCTGTATACAAATTCGGAATATAAATAGTATTAACAATAAATTAGTGAGATATAATGTTTATTTAACTACTTCAAACTAAAATTAATCAAGTGCAAAGTAGAACTCTGTGAAAATAAAAAGAATTATGCGGGCAAGAGCCATTTCCTTTCACCAGTGAATTTTCTAACATTTCTCCTCGAAAATCAATTTATTTCTTGCTATTTATACAAATTTAACAACTAATTTAAAAGAGATTTAACTTAAATTTAAGTAAGTAAATGTATTTATTTGTTGAAAACGTGCACATGATTTCTCCAGATACGCCTCTCAATACAAATTCAATTACTATGTACAGTACACGGTGGCGTATAAGTTCTTTTTTGTATTGTCATTTTAAAAATAATTTAAAATTACTGCAGGTACAATGTTATAATCTTATTATTAAGATTTTATCTTACCAGTTTTAATCTATTACACCACACCTAGCCTTCCTGTTTGGCTGTAGTGATAAGAAACTAACTAACTTACTTTTAATTATTAAGAGTATCGTCATCATCATAAAATGGTCATAAATTATACAAATTAAAAGAAATCTACAATAAGTATTCTTGTTTAAAAAAAAATATGTTTTTAATTATAAAAATAAAACCTATGTATTTACATATGCCTATGTGTTTATGTTCATATCACCTATGATTCTTTGAACATTCGCATATTTCTAAAAAGTTTATTTTTGTGTGTTTATTTCTTCTTAAGATGCTGATAAACAGCTTGAGCCACAGCCGCATCTTCTACGGCCATTCCTTAAAAAAATTAAGAAGTAGGTATTACAAGGGTTTTTAATTCAATCATAATCCAACTCACCCAAAGATTGAAATACCGAAATGCCTTTTTCTATACACTTTTTGCCAAGTATAACTTCACCCACTTCACATACAAAATTAGTTTTTAAACCAGCGAGCTCTGTTTTGGCTCCAGCCCAATAATCGATGTAAACAGAAGCAATATCGTAGATGTCTTGACTTAGTTCGCTGAAGTGTTTAGCGCTTGCTCCCACAGCTGAAAAGAAAACCAAAATTAATTACATGAATTGGATAAAAATCGACATGTTCTCACCATTGATGTGTACATCTTCTTTAAGCATATCCAGGTGTAACAAAGGTTCATCCGTCTGTGTCCCTGTTACAATGATATCTGCATTAGCGACGCATTCCTTTATAGTTGGACACACTGTCACAGTGGGATTTGAATTAACAAAAGAATTCCGAGCTGTGTCCAACTGAGCAGATAGTTCAAAAGCTTTACTACCATTTCGATTCCACAGATAAATCTCATTGACTTTAAACTCTGTGCACATGCCTAGAGCATGACTCATGCCTTGAACTCCACAACCAATAATGGCCAAAGTCACTCCGTCCGAAGAATTTACATGTTTTCTTCCGAAATACAAATACTTCGTAGCCACGACAGATGCTGAAGCTGTTCTCCAGGCAGTTATGAGTGTTCCATCCATTACACATTGCAACTGTCCAGTTTCTGCATCAAGAAGTAAAATATTCGCAAGAATAGTTGGTTTTGGTGGATTGAGTTGGTTATTTTTCGGCGACCATGTGACCAATTTACAGGCTAGCGTTTGGAATGCCTTTTGTTTGCCGTCATCTAGAGTCAATTTATGATTGCCAATGTATCCGGGCATAGTAAATAGTACTGCACTGTTATCTTGGGTCGATGTCCGAGTTCTAGCATTCTGATGAGCAAAGGATTGATCTTCTTGATCTTTTGAAGATTTATCTTTGCTCACAACTGCTTTAAATGCTTCTTCCATGGATTCATTGATCAAAGGCCAGGTCAAAACACTTTTGACTTCATCGTTCGTTATGAAAGTAGGAGAAGCCATTTCTTGTTTAAAGGATATCCGCTTGAGTTGAATGCAGGAATGATAAAGAGCAACAAGAACTAAAGAAAATAATTCGAGGAAAGGTGAAAATACAAATAAATGACCAGCTGATGAGATAATAAAATAGTTGTCAAAAATAGATAAATATTATTGGTTGTGAAATAAAGATGGAGCTGCCGCATGCGACGGCAATGTAGTAGGTTAGGTTTCTTTATAACAATTTAAAAAATACCGTTGATTTGAACGTTAAAATTGCTGCACCGACATTAAATTTCATTTCAATTTTCCATTATCCTTTTTTATTTTTTTTTATTAACACATTGGCAGATGTCGCCATACAAAATAAAAACTAATGGCTTTCTCTCATCATATCCGAAAGGATACATACGATCGTTACCTTTATAAATGGAAACCTTTTCGTAATGCAAATAATATTGTTCGTGACTGTAGAGTTGTGTTTAAATGTATTAACAAATAAATAAATACAACTAGCCACGAAAAGATTAAACAAAAAAAAACAATCACTAAACAATACGATCTTCTGGTAAACTAACAGGAAACCCCATTTATTTCCAGACGCTATAAGTGAGTGATGATTCGTTTCATTTTTTAAATGATATTTGTATATGATTTAAATGAACATGGATCCTGTACAAGAAAAAGCCTATTATGAAGCACGAAGCTACACGTCCGTCGTCGCTTTTTATAAAATTCCGTGCTAAAACATGGTCAGGAGGCAATCCTTATAGCTCCGGTCTGCCAGTGTTGCCCCACGCGAAAGTTTTTTGCCGTGGGCAGTTTTTTTTTTTGCCCCGCGGCAATTTTTTTGCCCCGCGGCAGTTTTTTTTGCCCCGCGGCAATTTTTTGGCCCCGCGGCAGTTTTTTTGCCCACGGCAATTTTTTTGCCCCGCGGCAGTTTTTTTGCCCCGCTGCAATTTTTTTTGCCCCGCGGCAGTTTTTTTGCCCCGCGGCAATTTTTTTGCCCCGCGGCAGTTTTTTTTTGCCCCGCCGCAATTTTTTTGCCCCGTGGCAAATTTTTTTTTGCCCGCGGTAGTTTTTTTGCCCCACGGCAGTTTTTTTTTGCCCTGCGGCAATTTTTTTTTGCCCCGCGGCAGTTTTTTTTGCCCCGCGGCAGTTTTTTTTGCCCCGCGGCAATTTTTTTTGCCCCGCGGCAGTTTTTTTTGCACCGCGGCAGTTTTTTTGCCCCACGGCAATTTTTTTGCCCCGCGGCAGTTTTTTTTTGCCCGCGGCAATTTTTTTGCCCCACGGCAATTTTTTTGCCCCGCGGCAATTTTTTGGCCCCGCGGCAGTTTTTTTGCCCCGCAGCAGTTTTTTTTGCCCCGCGGCAGTTTTTTTTTGCCCCGCGGCAATTTTTTTTTGCCCCGCGGCAGTTTTTTTTTGTCCCGCGGCAGTTTTTTTGCCCCGCGGCAGTTTTTTTGCCCCACGGCAATTTTTTTGCCCCGCGGCAATTTTTTGGCCCCGCAGCAGTTTTTTTGCCCCGCAGCAATTTTTTTTGCCCCGCGGCAGTTTTTTTTGCACCGCGGCAGTTTTTTTGCCCCACGGCAATTTTTTTGCCCCGCGGCAGTTTTTTTTTGCCCGCGGCAATTTTTTTGCCCCGCGGCAGTTTTTTTGCCCCACGGCAATTTTTTGGCCCCGCGGCAGTTTTTTTGCCCCGCAGCAGTTTTTTTTGCCCCGCGGCAGTTTTTTTTGCCCCGCGGCAATTTTTTTTTGCCCCGCGGCAGTTTTTTTTTGTCCCGCGGCAGTTTTTTTGCCCCACGGCAATTTTTTTGCCCCGCGGCAATTTTTTTTGCGCCGCGGCAGTTTTTTTTTGCCCCGCGGCAATTTTTTTTTGCCCCGCGGCAGTTTTTTATGCCCCGCGGCAATTTGTTTGCCCCGCGGCAGTTTTTTTGTCCCACGGCAATTTTTTTGCCCCACGGCAGTTTTTTTGCCCCGCGGATTTTTTTTTTGCCCCGCGGCAGTTTTTTTGCCCGGGGCAATTTTTTTGCCCCGCGGCAGTTTTTTTGCCCCGCGACAATTTTTTTGCCCCGCCTATAAATACAATAAAAAGGGATGGATGACAAGCCACCTTTAGTGTGAAATAATCAAAGAATTAAATGATGCAATGGAAACCAAGAACAACAAAATATTACTCCTGGTTACCAATGCATCTTGTCACAAATTGGATTTTAAACCGAGCAATATCGAAATCAATTTTTTACCGGCCAATACAACGAGTCTTGTGCAACCCTTGGACCAAGGTATGTATGTGTGACACAACAAAAAAAATCATTATTGTTAACAAGTGGTGACATTCTTTTTAAGGTATCATTAAAAAAAAAAAAAAAAATCGGGTGGCACAACGGCTCATGAAGAATCAGGGCCTAGTGACTAACAACCCGCAACCATTCCTGTGTGCGCCTTCCGACAGGAATGGAAGGGACCTACAATTTTGTATGCCGAATCCGAACGGCTAGACGAGAAGCACTTATTCGTGACAAGTGATACTCTTGGAGGATTTGTCAATTCTTCGCAAGAGGCAGTAGCCCTGAAAAAAAAACTTTTTAGTTTTTAGGTGGACGAGGCTGGGAAGCGATCCCAGACCTCCAGCATGACAGTCGAACGCACTAACCATTACGCTACGGGCTACTACAGGGTATCATTCACTCCTTCAAATCGCAATACCGCAAGTGCTTAGTAAGAAAACAAATTCTGTTTGTAGAAGTCGGTGATATGAAAAGTTTTATGAGAGAAATGAATTTACTCAACGCACTAAAAATTGTCAAGCGGTCTTGGTGGCTTGTCACACCACAAACCATATAAAACTGTTTCAAAAAAGCTGGCATTTATAAAAGACGACTCAGGTATCCGAGTTATTTCCTTTTTTTAAAACTGACATCTATCTAAGCTAATGATCATACAAAATGTTTCAGATCTCTCCGAATCTGACTATTCGGTCTGTGAGATGCCAAGTAGTATCGACGAAGACTTTGAAAATGAAGAACATACAAACTGTTTCGGCGAATTGCAAGATTGTGATATTTTAAACGACGTACGGGGCGTAAATGAAATCGAAATCGAAGAGGAAGAATGTGATCAAACGTCAACGCCTCCGAATAGGGCAGAAGTTTTGAGAGCTTTTTTTGTTTTGAAAGTTTATTTAGACAACAATGAGGAATATGACATGATGAATACCTCGAAAAAATTGAAGATTTCCTCTTCAAACAAAAGGAAGAATCTCTAACTCAAACCACCATTGACCGATATTTTCAAGATATTTAAGTTTCAGTGTTTTCTTTAAAATAATACTACATGTCTACTATGTACAACCTGCTAGAATTAGAGCAATATTATTTATTTCTTTATGTTTTGTGATTAAACTGCTGTGAATTTTCTCAATTTGTTTTTAAATAAAGTTAATTTATTTTTTTGTTATTCAAAAATAAAATAAGTGTTTTTTTTTCTGAAAGAACATTTTTTATAAGAAACTTTTGTTTCTTATATCCGTGGTTATCTTATAAGAAACACACGCTTATAAGAAACAAACACTCTGGCATTTTGGAGTTTCTTATAAGCGTCATTTACTGTACTTGATTTTAAATCAGAATCTACTCAAGAAACACTAATGCATTTACAATCAAATGTCAAAAAAAAACTCAAACGTTTTGACAGCAAATTGTGAAAGATGAAAAAAATTGTTAAGATGTTCATCGATGTTGGCAAAACATCGATCTTAGACGAAAAAACATCGATGATTCAGCATCGATGTTGGGCGAAAAATTTATTTTATGTCGAATTCCTTACAACCATTTGAAGTCGATTTCGTTTTTTTTGTGAGTGTGTGAGGGGAATTTGACAGAAATTTTGTTGTCGCACAAAAACTAAGAAGTAGTGCGCGCTAAGCAAATATTAAAGTGTATTTTATTTTCGCGTTGTTTTGATAATTTAAAAGCAAATATATTTCGTCTGATAATTGAAAAACATCAAAAACAATTGTGCGCGTAATCAAGTAAAAAAATTACAATCCTAAATTAATCCACACACAGCAGCGAGGATCTATTCTGAATATTTCACTAGGGTACGAAGAAAAATAGTTTTGCAACGTGTTTTCCTCGCGAATTGTATGTTATTTTAATGGGATTTTTTGTTCCTTGGAAATACGCACAGTTATCTTTACTTTTTTTCATCATTCACTGAAATATTAAACAATTAAGAACACTTAAACATTTGTTTTCTTTTTTAACTTCGTCACAAAATTGTAATGAGAACATTTAATTCCAGCTTGATGCATGAGAAATGTCAAATCTTGATAGTGTGTGTGCGATTTGATGTGAAATCTAGCTAAAAACGCAAGATTTGTTTGACAGCATTAAAATCGATTTTGTTTAGAAAAAATTCGATTTGTTCAGAAAAATTCGAATTTTTTTGGTTGTAAGGAATTCGACATTAGCTTTTAATGCTTTTGAAGTATTAAAATCATCGATGTTCAGAAAGTTAAGGCACCAATTACACATGATTTTTTGTATAAACGATTTGTTAGATGTTCAAGGTTGATATTACGAAAACTAAGACACACACTTCTTAAAAGTAAATTTAGGATGTGGACTGTTAGAGTATTTCTATGAATAAAGTGGGATACGAGGTGTAATAGGGTGTATTGACGGTACACATATCAAGATAGCGTCTTCTAAAAAAGAACTTCAACACGCGTATTATAATCGTTATATTTGTTATTGCTTTTGACCTGCATACAACAAATCTTTGAATTTTATTCTCCTAAAATAATTAATTTATTGATTAAATATTAATTACATTATATTGCCTATTAATTACATTGTAATCACAAGAAAAAACTTCTGGACGTCAGATTTCGTTGAAGGTTTCGATCAAAATCGAAACTCACAATATAAAATAGAGTAATCGACTATCCATAATCGAAAAAAGTCGATCATCGATTACAAAATCGAAACTCGCAATCGGGGCCTACGTTTCAAATATTTACGTATTTAAAGCACAGCCAAACGTATGTATAGTCCCGATCTACATTGCCCGATATTTCCACGAAGATTTTTCCAGAAATCGTGTGAAATGTACACACAGAACGATTTTTTCCATGAGATTTTTTCCTTGTCTTCTTCATTTTTTATTTCTGTGCTCTTCATTTTACATTGATATTCACTCACACCATCAACCCAATGGCACACTGACACCGAACACACACACAAAACTGGAAAGAGGGCGAAAGAGAACATAAACAGACTGGAAAAATCGTTCGAGTTTTGTGGTACAAACGATTTGATCCCTACCCCTCACTTTTCACTCCCTTCACCAACGAACAAAAGATCGGCACTGGAAAAATCGTTCAATGTAGACCGGGACATACATGCATTTGAAAACCTGATATGTCATCTGTCATTTAGCGCTTTACAATTTCACTCTTAATTTTGATTTTTCAGTTTAAAACACCCCCCCCCCCGAAATTTTTTCCTGCGTTCGCGCCTGTCCAGTCAAATGGTGTTTTGGTCAGGAAAAAAATATAGAAGTTTTTTTCTCACTCGACTTTTATTTTTAAGGGGTCGCTAAATCCGAATTTCAACTTCAGCGAAAATCGCAAAAAACCTCAAAACCATAAAACCATTAAATTAAAGTCAACATTTTTTTCATAGAACGAACGGTTTGGCCGCTAGAGATCGCTGAAAAAAGGTCAAAATTTGGTACTTTTTGAAAACACAATTTTCTCGTTATTTGTTTGCTTGTAACACAAAAACTCTGCTTATTTTTACTAAAATAAAATTGCTTCAGCTTAAAGAACATTAAATTCTCTACAAATCTGACTACTTAAATTGGCCAAAAAATGTAGCAACTAGAGCGCGTTGAAATTATATGCCATTTTACGAAAACACTCAACCATCAACCCAAAAGTGAGTGGAAACCTATGTACACTCCACTTGAAAAGAAAGAAAATTTGTTTGTACTATCGGAGCATGTGGCGCTTTGGTAAATTCATACCTTCAACTTTTGGTTTCAGTTCCTAAAAGAGAAGTCTATTGCGAATAAATCTGCAGGGACAGAATAATTCAGGAAAATACCATAAAGTTATTTTTGTACCACTTTTCTAATTACTTCATAAAATACACGTTTTTTTTTGCGCCACTTCAATAGAAACAGTGTGCGTTTTGTCTCTATATATTACGGTAAGAAGAAAAAATATTGTTATAATAATGAGTGTACATTAAAAATAATAATTGTTTGATCAAAGAAAAGATGGGCCGCGGAAAACCATTAAACCCTGCAGAAAAAGCCAAAATAGAAGTACACGCGGAAAACAAGCTTCACCTACGCACAATTGTGAAAAAAATAAGTAGAAGTGTGAAAATTGTTTGGTCGAACCATAGAAATAAAGAAAACTATGGAAAAATATGTAAGGTAGGCAATTAAGAGCCACAACAGAAGCAGACCGAAGAAAGATAATAAGACTGGCTTCAAATTCAAGCGGCTCTGCTGCTTAAATCAAGGCTAAGAGTGGTATTACAGCGAGTCTTGACACTATTGGACGTGTTATTCGTAGGTCACAACATTTAAAGCACCTAAAAACTCCTCCAAGGAAATACGGCAAGAAGCTTTCCCTAATTTTACCGATGTCTTTGGACCAATACCGTGGACATTTCAACAAGAAAGCCTGCCAATCCTCAACGCAAGGATCATTAACAGTTGGATATCCGAGAAAAATGTTACCTTACTTCAATGGCCACCGTATATTAAATATTATTGAAAACGTATGAGGAACGCACGCGGAACGCATGCGTAACGCATCCGGAACGCATGCGTAACGCATCCGGAACGCATGCGTAACGCATCCGGAACGCATGCGTAACGCATCCGGAACGCACGCGGAACGCATACGTAACGCATGCGGAACGCAAGCGGAACGCAAGCGGAACGCATGCGGAACGCACGCAGAACGCACGCGGAACGCATACGTAATGCATGCGGAAAGCACGCGTAACGCACGCCAAACGCATGCGTAACGCATGCGGAAAGCACGCGTAACGCATGCGGACGTATACGTAACGTATACGTAACGCATGCGGAACGCACCCGGAACGCACGCGGAACGCATGCGTAATGCACGCGGAACGCACCCGGAAAGCACGCGGAACGCATGCGTAATGCATGCGGAACTCACGCGGAACGAGGCGCACGGAATAAGCATAGTTTTTGAGTTACAAGCAAAAAAATAACGGTAAAATTGTGTTTTTCAAAAAGTACCAAATTTTGACCTTTTCCAGCGTTCTCTAGCGGCCAAACCGTTCGTCCTATGAAAAAAAAATTATTGTTTTTTAGGAAATTTTATGTTCTATAAATTGTAGAATATAATTTTATCCCAAAAGTGTATATTTTTATGACATTTTGGCAAAAAACTGAAAAAAGGTCGAACATTTTGAGGTTTATTGCGATTTTCGTTGTGAAGCCATATCCGCAGGAAGTAGCAAAGTTGAAATTCGGATTTAGCGACCCCAAAAACATAAAAGTCGAGTGAAAAAAAAACTTCTATATTTTTTTCCTGAAAAAAATCGTCACCCACGGTGAGGATTTGACTGGACTATACGTTGTCAAGAGTTAAATGAAGTTCCACTCCGTGTTCCGCAGCCAAGTCGAGCCAATCTTTAAATGGAGATAAATTGTACCTAAAAGCATATCGAATTAGTTGGTTCTGAAGATGTTAGAACGCTTCATTATTTTGACTATAAAGTCTGCGTTAGCTTTCAGGTTCTTCAAGTAAATTTGAGGGATGCCGGTTTCCACATGAATAGCGAACGTGGTGATTGTAGTTGGGAGCTTGAATATACGCTTGAAGAAAAAACATTGCAAGCGTTCAAATTCTTGCATAGCAGAGGCATGCATTGATAGTAGCGTTAAATACTTTAAATTTAGATGCGTTATCTACATTTTTGTTACAATAGAACCTTGGCCACATGAGATTTATTGCAGTTTTTGCATTGATCACCTTTTGTTCTACATGTGGTCGCAAATTTAGATTGTATGATAGCAAGAACCCCGAATACTTAAATTCACTAACCACCTCAATCGGCTCACCAGCTAGTTGACAATTTTCTGTCGTTTGCCTTCTGCTTGCAGTGTGCTAAAATATCATTATTTTCCAGGTGTCACAATACAGCTTGAGCTTATTAATTTGAAGCTGAAGTGTATGTGGGCTATCGGTCAGAATAACTAAATCGTCAGCATATAAGTGTTTTCACGAGACACCTCCCACCTCAACACCACCAGGCAAGTTTTCAGGCACATCGTCAATAAATAGTGCGAAAAGAATTGGACTGAGAACGCAACCTTGAGGTACTCCCTTCTCGGTTCCAAAAGCGTTTGACATATTGTTCCCATTCCAAACGGCAATCAATTCCCTATGTCTATAGGGAGAGACACCCTTCAAACTCAGTTTATATATAAGGAAATTTATGTTTACAGTGTCGAAGGCTGCCTTAAAATCGACAAAAAATGCGTAAAGCTTCTTTTTTCTTGCTATGTATTTCCCAGCTATAGAATCCAGCGCAAAAATTTGGTCGACCGTTGAAAGTCCCGCACCCAAATACATACATTTGAGCAAAGATTTTTCTAAGGCTACAGAGAATTGATGCACCTCTATAATTTTCCACCGCAGATAAATCACTTTTTATAAATTGGAATAATAACAGATTTTAAGAAAAGGTCTGGAACATCTTCATTCAAAAAAAACGCTGTTAAAGAAAGCTAATAGGAGCCCCTGGAAGTTTACAATACTATTTTTTATGAACTCAAGCGGGATACCAGCCATTACAAAAGGGCCGTCGAGTTCCTCAACAAACAACATCCGGGAGTGCGTATCGAATAGTAATGGTGTTAATTCATTAGCTAAAAGTTCTCCAAAGTAGCAAAGGAATCTACTCCAACTGTTTCGTAATTTGTAATACGGGCCCTGAGCAATACATTACTTGCTACAGAATATAATTCTTTTCGTACCATTTAATCATTGTCTAAAAAGAAACTTCGCCCTTATCATGCAAAAAGCATGAGCGTCCTGGTAATACAATATCAACTCAACACTTGAACTCAAATAAAAGTTAGTAATGTGATTTTTTTAAATATTTTTTTTTGTAATTTTTATTTTTAATTAATTGTATTTTAATTTAATCTTATTGATTTTTGTTGCCAGTTTTTTTTTAATTTTTTGTTACCACTATAGTAATATAATAATCAAAAAATGTTTTTTTATTAATTTTTAACTTATGTGTTTTTTTCTGCATTGTCGTTCTTTTTTTTTATAATTACTGGAAATTGTTTCTTTTAATTGTATTGGATTTTATTTTTTGCTTCTATTTTTTTTTTTTAAGTTTTAATATATAGTTTTATTTTAATTGATTTAAGAGATTAACAATTAAAAAGAAGAGTCTTTAATTTCTATTTCTTTTATTATATAGTTCCATTTTTTTGTTTTGTTTTCATTTTTTAAATAAATAAATAACTTGTCCCGATGATGTGTAACTTTTTTCGTGTTTGCCTGTTTTTTGTTGGATGTTTAGTATTTTGTCTGTTATATTTATTATTTTTGTTGTTTTTGAATTTTGGAGGCGGTGGTGGTTGGTAGTCTTGGTATAATTTTGTTATATGGGAGGGTGGTGACAATTTTTGTATAATCCTCTAAAAAAAAAACAACGCCCAGAGCGGAGAACGGTTTTAGTTGTTTTCTATTTTTGTTTCTGTTTTCATTAATAATACAATAATTAATTTTGTTTTTAAATAACTTTTTCGCATTTATTTTTGTTTAGTTTAATGTTTGTTTTTTTATTCTTTATCATCATTCTCTTTAATATTATTAATTAGATAGTAAAATACTCAACAAATAATCATTCAGTTTTCTTATGTTTTATATTCACAAAAAATGTTTTTTTTTCTTTTTTAATTTGTAATTTTAATATTTATATTTATATTTTTCGTTATTCTTTTTAAAATTATATATATATATTTATATAGATTTTCCCATATTCATGCTTACATATTTTGAGAATATATCATAATTTTTTTTTTTTTTTTTTTTGCAATAATGATAAATACACAAGAGACACACCATGCGCATTATGTATTGAAATATTTATTTTAATTTTTTGTTTGTTACATACAAATACATATATTCACTGTGTATACATAATAATTTGTATTAGGTATATATGTTTAAAATGTTTACTGTTGCATACATACTATACACATTGATTCTGTTTCTTATTTTGCTGATTTTTCTTGATAAAAATTAAATTTTTAATGCAATCAATAGGGACAATTTACTTTTTTCACATTGGGTGTGTTATTTTAGTTTATATAATCATTTAAATATATATATATATCAAGTTTTGTTTTGTTTTTGTTAAAAATAATATTTTTAATTATATAATAATTAAAACTAACAAAAAATATAATATAATAAATTGATAATAATAATAAAAAAATTGTTTTCAATAAAATTGTATTTTTTTTTTGTTTATGTTTAATCTAATATTTTTATCTCTGCTTCATTAATTACTTTACTGTCTAGTTTTTTATGTTTAACTATATATGTATAATATATATATTTATTTTAATGAAACTGTTTCATCCTATGATTTTAACTTTATTCAGTTTAATAACTAATTTATAACTTTCTTAATAATAAATGTTTTGTTTCTTTATATTTTATCTTCGCTTATTTTCATTTGTTTAATATTTTTTTTTTTTTTTCTAAGCCTATTTTTAATTATTTTTGCGATAATTATCTGTTTTTATCTCGATTTCTTTGCTTTCATTTTTGCGAATTTTCAGCTTGCGGGAGTTTTTAAGTTTAACTGTACAATAAATATTGTTAGTCAATATTTTAACTTTTAAAAAAATTTACATAATTCTATTCATCACTTCTAAGTTTTTTTTTTTTTTTTTTTTTTTTTTTTGTTTTCAAGGGATTTCTAGGAGGACAGCGGACTCATCCGTTTACTATATTTTGTTTGTTATTTCTTTTTGTTTTTTGAAAAAAATGTCCGCCATCTCATCTACATATTCATATATATGTACATAAGTAGTTTGTTTTTATTACCATTCTCTTATCGTTACCTCCCTTTTATTTTATTTTTTTTTTTTGTTTTCAATTGAAAGAGTTAATTTTAACGAAATTTGGTATGGAAGCTATAATATTATTAATACTGAAAAAAAAATAAAATTAACGAAAGTAAAAATTAAAACAAAAAATTGTTAAAAACTGTGGTCAAATTGAGAATTCAATAAAAAAAAAATTAAAACAAATTAATTCGACCTCAAGTGTCAAAACGACATGACAAATTAAAGTCAAGCACAACGAATAGTGTTTTTCTTTTCGATAAGTTATTTCTGTTTCCATTTCATTGATAAAAGAGAGAACTTTAACGAAAGAGAGAATGAACGTATCTTCTGTCAATTTCTATCACAATTTCTTGAAAAAAAAAGTATCAAGATTACAACTAGCGACATCTTATAGAATATAAGAATTTTTTCTTTGTATGGAATCACTATTTCTTTTGATTTCTTCTGTTTTCTAATTTTTTGATACTTTATTTCTTCTCTCAGCTACGCTTGGACATAGTGGAAGATGTATTGGCGGTGGACGACGACGACGGTTTTCTACGACGTCGATTGGCTATTGTTGATGTTGCTGCTGGTGGTGGTAGTGGTCTCGTCGTTCGAGAATTTGTTGTCGATTTAGTTGTGGGTATGCTTGAAGCGATGCTAGTTCTACAACCGGCATTGCTATTGGTCATCTTAACTTTCGTTGTCTTGACTGGTTGTGGGTTATTCGGCGTGGCGAATGTTAGAGTTCGGGTTGGCGATGATGACGGCGGCGACGTCGACGACTGCTTTTGCGGTGATCCGGATAGTGTTGGCGGCGGCGGCGGCGGTGGCAGTGGCGGCGCTGTCGCAATCAATTTCAGCAATTAGGAATTCGAATTACGTTTCGACATCAGCTAAGATGAACTGGATTGATTTAGATTACCGAACATGCCCGCTGAGAATGAGGTTTGCGCCGAATTTTGCTGTGAAGAGGACGACTGCTGCTGTTGTTGTTGTTGCTGCTGCTGTTGCTGCTGTTGTTGCGCCGCTGTCATCGACTGACCACGACCGTGTTTTGGAATCGGGGGTTGAATGTATTCATGTCGCGCCAATGAGAAAACATCCATTCGGTCTTCTTTGCGATATGCCAAACAGCCTCGAATAAAACTCTACGAATATTTATTTAATTAGAAAAATAAAAAAAAAAACTCCGAAAAAGAGAAAACTTACCTTCGCTTCATTGGATACTGTTGGTTTATTGGAAAATTGAACCTCAGTGGCTTTCAGTATTGTATTCTCCTCTAGTATTGTGGCTTGAGATTGATTATGACCGAATGGTTTTTTTCCATAGAGACACTGATAGAATATCACACCGACACTCCATACATCGACTTTTGATGAGATTTTAGGAGGATTTTTACCCACAACAAAACACTCTGGTGGAAGATACCTGCAATAAATAAAAAAAATTGCATAAATACTGTTTCTTTTTTGTCTCTTTATTATAATATACATATTTCACAACACACAAAACTCTAATTTCAAAAAAAAAAAATATGGGTGGTTAAACTTTAAGGGCCGATGTTGAATGTGAACCACACCTAAACGTCAAGTTTTTTTCTGCATTTCATTTGATATTTCTCAATTTCAGACTAAATCAATTTGAACCATGGAAAGATACTTGACCATTTCAAGCGTCGTCAATGCTCAGAATGGTGGCAAGAAATGGCAACAGTGGATGATCAATTTTCGAAGAAAATCATCTTCATTGATGAGGCACATTTTCACTTCAGTGGATGCGTCAATAAGCAGAATTCCCGCACTTAGGCGAATGATAATCCAAGAGTGATTGTCGAAAAACCAATGCACCCACAAAGAGTGACTGTTTGGTTTGGTTTATGGGCTGGAGGCATCATCGGGTCGTATTTTTTCCAAAATGAGGCCGGTCAGGCAGTTACTGTGAATGGTGTTCGCTATCGTGAGATGATAACGAACTTTGTATGGCCCGAATTGGAAGATACGGATATGGACGATATGTGGATTCAACAGGACGGTGCCACTTGCCACATAGCTAACGAAACAATGTCTCTTTTGCGCGACAAATTCAATGACCGTGTTATCTCACGTGGTGGCGATGTCAATTGGCCGCCAAGATCATGTGATTTCACACCGTTGGACTTCTTTCTTTGTTGTTATTTGAAAGAAAAGGTGTACGTCGATAAGCCAGCAACAGTTCAAGAGCTAAAGGATGAGATAATTCGGCACATTAACGGCATAGAACCTCAATTATGCCTCAGCGTCATCGAAAATTTGGACCATCGGATGGAGGTGTGCTGCCGAGGTCGCGGCGGCCATTTGGCCGATATTTTGTTCCAAATTATAATTGAAGTATACCAATATTATCATAATAAAAAGAAATGACAATAATTTCTTAAATAATTTGTGTGTTTATTCAAAATCAACATCGGCCCTTAAAATTTAACCACCCTTTATATCTACCACCCACACACATATTACACAAACAAAAAGTAACTAATTGAAATCCCCACACATACTCACCAATAAGTTCCAGCCCCCTGTGAGGTCAAGTCCATGCCATGGTCCGGATTATAGTTCTCATCGTCCATCACTTTGGAGAGACCAAAATCGGTTATTTTTATTTCACCGCATACATTGCCCTCTGTTAGGAGAATGTTGCCGGGTTTCAAGTCATAATGGATCACAGGTGGTTTGATCTCGTTCAAATATTTTAATGCGGAAACGACCTAAGAGCGATAATTATTTAAAAATAAATACTATTTAGAAAACAGTAGTTTGCAGTTTTTGACAAAAATTTAAAGATTTTGAATTATATTTCACAAAGTTACAATTCCGTGCCAAATTTTGATCAAATCATCATTTTCTTTCATTTCCGTCAAGAATTTTCTAGGTTTTTTTGAAGTTTAAATCAAAAAACTTACCTGCATAATAATTGATCTGGCTTCACGTTCCGGTATCGTTTTATGCTGTTTCAAATAAAAATCTAAATCATGTCCATCACAATACTCAAGAACTGTACAGAATGAATTTGCATCGATCTCGAAGACATCATATAACTTAACCACACGAGGATGATCCAAGGCTTTATGAATATTATATTCTCTAAGAGCATGTCTATTTTAAAACAAAAAAAAAAATAGTAGATATTATATTTGAAAATTATGTTTTAAAATTGTTTTCTACAAAAAAATATAAAATTAAAATAAATAACTTACTTAATATAATTAGCCTTTTTGTCCTCTTTCCAATCTTTGTTCAACTGATGCACTTTGCATGCAACATATCGTTGCTCCTTTAGGTCAAATGCTTTGTGCACTTCAGAGAAGCCACCTTTGCCAAGTAGCATAAGAAGCAAATATCTATCATTGAGCACTGGATGGTTGTTGAATCGAGACTGAAAATACAAAAACAAATTGATAAATATTTTTAAAATTGAAACTACGTATGAAAAAAAGCTGAATTTGAACCACACATATCGCAAAATTTGAGCAGGTATTAAGAATTTTATTATTGTATGAAATTAAATATGAGAGAATTGAAGCTATGTATGTACATATGTATAAGAACCGCATAAACGTTATTGTTGCAAGGTTTGCATACAATATCCAAGAACAACATTGGCCTATATCAGCTATCGTATCTCAGCAAAAAATAATTAAATCAACTTATTGACGAATTTTTTTCTGGTCTCGATGGTCTCACTCCCAAACTTCTAAAAAAAAAGGCTCCCTCAGAAATTGTCAGCCTATCCCTTACTTAAGGAGAATTTCCTCATGATATATGAAAACCCAGTACACAAAAAGAAGCCGAGGTGCGGTATTAGCAATTATTGTCTGGTTGCTAAGCTTTAACATACGAGTACCTACATACATAAATGTTTTCCCAAATCTCTTCGAAATTAAAGGGTTTTCCATTAAGGGCGGGTCGATTTTAAAATTGAATAAAACAAGTTTTATATGAGATATCAATAAGATTTTATGTTTATTTGAGAGCCCTATTAATTAAATTATGTGAAATATAACATCGTTTAAATGGCCGCCGCGGCTTCGCTGGTAGGCGCGGATTCGAAAGGTCCAGTTTTCGATGACTTTGGAGCATAAGTCAGGCTGAATTGGACCGTTGGCATCGATTATGTTGTCTTTGAGGCGGTGGTTTGCAGCTTATTCGCACAGACCTGCGACTAAAGAAAGCCATACAAGAAAAAGTCCAAAGGGGTCTAATCACACGATCTCGGTGGCCAATTCACGTCGTATCGGGTCGAGATAACCATGCCAAGAAACCGCTCGTGATGAATATCAATTGTGTCTTGAGCTGTGTGGCACGTAGCGCCATCCTGTTGAAATAATATGTCTTTGGTGTCCATATCATCCAAGTCAGGCCACAAGAAGTTGGTGATGATCGACCTATAGCGATCGCCGTTGACGGTGATGGCCTGGCCAGCATCATTTTCGAAGAAGTACAGACCGATGACGCCTCCAGCCCAAAATTCACACCGAACTGTAACTTTATTTGGATGCATTGGAACCTCGTGAATCTTGCGTGGATTGGTGTCGTCCCAAATCCGGAAATTTAGCTTATTCACGTATCCATTCATCCAAAAACGGGCGTCATCGTAAAAGATGATTTTTCGACCAAAATTGGGATCAACTTGCAACTGCTCCAAAACCCAATTAGCACGTGTTGCTCGACGCTGTAACTTACCACAATGATTTGGGGCAAAGAGAAAGTGTGCGAAGTTACTTCAATTGATGTTTTTTCAACCCATTTAGTTAAAATTAAAACTTCCTCTTACTTTATTGTTCTAATAGATAGATGTCGTTTCATAACTGTCCCATCTAGCTTTCTTATAGCTACCTTTTCTTATTCTGTTGACTGCATTACGTTTTACAACTCTATCTTTTTTAAAATAAGCCCTCGTCTCCTATGTCTCCTCTATCTACCCACCCACCTTTGCTCTTATGGTATTAAGAAACTATCTATTACATATATTGAGTACTCTTGCTAAAAAAAAACCTATTTTCTCGATCTCGTCGACATAAGCTTTTAGAATAAGCTTGAATAAATGGTGATTTATGCCCAACCAAAATTAAAAATTATTATAGTAAATTCTAAATTAAATTACCAACAAGATTTAAACAAAAGCTTCTTTATTTCATTCGAGACTCGAAATATTTGTGTGTCATCTTTGACAGAGTTTATGGATTATAGAGATGTGTGAATTTTACTATACAGATTTATTCCGGTAATCTTTATATTTGAATTTTTTTTATTTTTGTATAGTTTATTATCTTTAGATTTGAAATTTATCTTGAGTTAATCTTCACGACACCAATATTGTGCTGAACGCAATCAAAACGCAATTTTTCATCATGTATTTAAAATTGTCGATTAACGTCTATAGATATGGTTGCCCAATTATTTACATACATAGCTCATTTATCATTGATTCAAACAGATACATACATAATATGAAATAAAAACGAGAACAAAATCTCACCTGATCTTCATTCAGTATTCTCTTCAGCTCCCTTATGTGCAAATTACGTTCACGCTCGAGCTTCTCCATTTCTAGCTGCAAATCGGCGTCCTCCTTCTTAAGGGCATTTTGTCGCAGTTTTAAAATCTCATCACATTCATAATATTCCTGAGCTGTATAAGCTCCGGACACTGGGTCTGGCTTTAGGAACGTTGCCGTATCGGAGGCAACACTACTGCTGCCGATGCCGCTGCTTCCGCTGCTAGTGCCAACAACTCCACCGCCATTATGTAATGCCGAAGACGAAGAGTCACCTCCCAGGCCAACATTACCAACACCACTACCGCCACGTGATGAATTCGAATTGCCTGCGCTGCCGACACCCCCAACACCGCCAGCATTATTACTGCTATTGTTGCTATTGTTATTTCGCTTGCGGCCACTCTCCGCTGGTCGTTTCTTCATTAACATCTTCTTTTGACGATCAATTTCTTCACGTTCGGCAGATATTTCTTCCTGCCGCCTGGATAGCTCCTGGAAGGCATAGCCATCCGTCCAATTCTCTTGGAATGTTGCTCCCACCCTTTGGGTTACAAACTGGCCAAGGCGCAATCGATTTTGCATGCACTTCTGCCGCGCCTCCTTCTTCTCGATGTTGCTCTTCTCCTTTAAGAGCTTCTTCACCACGTCGATGCACTTGTTGATGTGCGATTTGTGTTGATCGATGAGCTTCTGGTGGGCGGCTATTTGACCCTTTTGCTCATCGGACAGTCTTGTCAGTTCGTCTAGTTTCGTTTTGTTTGATTCAATGTCTGAATCTCGTTCCTGCATTTCCATGTAAGTAAAATCGGTTTGGGTCGATTTGGTTTGCATGGAAAGCGAATGATGTGAGTGGAGTTGTGGCGGTAGCAGTGACGTCGTTTGTTGCTGCTGCTGTTGTTGGTTAGGTGGCAGGTTTGGTTGCTGGGATGGTTGCTGCTGCAGTTGTTGTGACGTCTGCGATTGCTGTTGGGAGGTTTGTTGGGAATTCGTACTGATTTGTGGTGGTGGCGGTGGAGGCGGACCACAACTGCCACCCACTATCGAACTTGTACTATTCACCAGTGTTGTACCAATGCTGCCGGGCAGCACAACCACACTGCTACCTCCGCCACCAACTAAACTGCTGCCGGACACTGACGTAGGCATCACCGTTGATAGCGGCGACTGCGGAGGAACCATGGAAGTTTGACGATTTTTATTGTAGTGATATTCGGCAACAGATGCCACGGTATTCATCCCGACTACGCCAGGCGTCCCGCCGCCCGGTGTCGTTGCTGTTGCCGTCGTTGCTACGGAAGTCATGCCACCCATTGGCGGCTGCTGTGGACTAGGTGGAAATAGTGGGTAACCGCCAGCACTGCCGCTGACGACAGGAACACCGCCCTGCGAGGGTGATGGCGACTTTGATCCCGCATGCGTCCTTATTGGACTGTTTGCCGTGTGCTTGTTGAAATAATCGTTTATCTTCTTGCCATCGTTCATGGGCATTGCGATGCGGGCCCCTTTTGTCGTTGGCATACCGCAACGGTCTGCCGCTGATGCCTGCGTGCTGCCCAAGTTCAAGGAGAAATTCGTTGAGCCTACTTGCAGCACCAGGCGGGGGTTGTGTTTGCTAGAATTACCACCCGAATTGCCTCCACCAGGAACTCCTCCGCCGCCACCACCACTGTCGTCCGCAGAAGGTGGAGGCGCTTTTCGTTTTCGCTTGCGGTCCGATGGAGTTCGTGGCAGTTTCTCCAGTGCGCCCATGTTGCCTGTGTTCATGAGAGTACCGTTATTATTATTATTGTTGATGTTGTTGTTATTGTTAGTACTACTACTGCTACTATTTAGGCCGGTAACTCCAACGTTAGCTAAATTACTTCCGCCTACAACTAAATTGCTACTGTTATTATTATTATTATTACCGTTATTTGGATTGTTAACTCCACCAATATTACCCCCAACTGCCGACGAAGTAACAACACCACCAACTCCTAATGCCGAATTGTATACAATATCGTTGACATCCTTTTCACTATGTGAAGATCCTGTGCTCATATTTGAATCCGGATTACTATGACCCGTTAAATGTTGGTGTTGTTGTTGCTGTGGATGAGGTTGTTGTTGGGGTAATTGTTGTTGTTGTAACTGTTGTGGGTGTGGTTGTTGTTGATGTGGAATTTGTTGCTGTTGCTGGTGATGTTGAATTTGATGCGGATGATGAGGATGATGTTGCTGCTGCTGTTGAGGCTGAAGTTGCTGTGTTTGTGGCTGCTGCTGCTGTTGTTGTTGCTGTGGTGTATTAGTGGTAAAATGATGTTGATGATGCTGGTGATGGCTTATGGTCGACGTCGTCTGTGGGGCCATCTGCAATTGGGCGCCGGCGGACATCTGTAAATATAAAATTAAAAAATACATTAATTCTCAATGTTAAAAAGCAAATAAAATAAAATGTACGTATTTTTATTATATTAGCCCAGTCAAAATGATATCAACTTTTGAATTTGTAAAAATAATTAGTTTCATATTCATTGAATTTCAAAAATATGTCCGTAATTAAAAAAACTTCGAAAATGTCCCTACAAGTTGCACGACACTCCAAAACAATGATCATTTAAACATTCTGAAACTGTCAGTTTTTAAACTTTTAATTACCTACCAAAACTTACAAAAACTGTAAGTTTTCAAGCCTCAAACAAACTATAGGTACGACCAAAAATATTAAGCCCAGAACAGACAGAACGCATTCGTGAGATAAATTTCAGGGAAGTCAAAAATAGTCACGTTTGATAGTGTGTACTCTCTGTTTGACAAACACGTTCTTTGTTCAAAAAATTTTTTGATACAGTTTAGTGTTTGACATCTAACAGGTTTGATAATGTGAACCCCACTTAAAAAGCTCAAAGATTTCAAAAACTATCATTTTAAATGATCTTAAGCGGGGTACACATTATCAGATCTGTTTGACAATTCTGTTTGACTTCAAATATCACAGTATCAAACAAATTTGCGAACAAAGAACGTGTTTGTTAAACAGAGTACACATATGACGGTGTTCACATTGGAGTGACTCTTCAGACTATTTTTGACTTCTCTGAAATTTATCTCACTGCCACTTCATAGTTAGAAATCGAGAAAAGTAGTAAATTAAAAATTTTAGAATTTGTGGATTTTTTTTTGACGTTCTCTTTTGAAAATTCGGAGGAGTCAGTCCAATGTGAACACCGTCTATGAAATATAAAGAGATTTGTCAAACATGTTTGGTAATGTGTACCCCCCTTTATGCACTGTATGAGTTTTGACAGCAAATTAAAAAAAAATCCCAAGTTGCCAAACAGACCTATACCATTTGCTCTTATTAAAATCATTACATACATATATACATGCATGCATACATACATACATGCATGCATACATAATAATTGTGACCATACTCAAATTGTGTACTGGAACTAAATTCAGAAATTAAAAAAAAAAATATCCGAGTGTTGTATTTATTTATTATTCCTAGCCTATTTTGAAGTGTTTCTTTTTTTATAATTTTGACTGGACCATTTTCTTAAAAAAAAAAGAAAGAACAAAACTGTTCTGCACCTTTTGTGTTGGTGAAATTCATTTTTACAGACTACGATTATCGAGACTCGATGAAAAAATCTCTTAACACCACTAAATTTAACCGATTTTTTTTTATTTTGTTTAACAAATTATTTTTCTTTTTATAATCATTTCCGATGATGGGAAAACAAAAATTTTCCTTCCAATACGATTTTACAATTCAAATTTCATCTTGAAAATTTCTTTTCGATTTGATAAAAAAAAAGATGTCTTCGTTTCTTCAAATTCATTTTCTCATTTCATTTTTTTTACACACACATATACACAAACGGCGACGACGAGAAAACCGAACCGCATCCGAAAAAGAAATAATTATGAACAAATTCACCCCTTTTCGGTTAGAGAAAAATGTTAAAAATAATCAATCTACTAGTTCACAATTGAATTCAGAAAATCGAGAATAATTTTTGTGGTTTTTTATCACAGAAATTAGAGATTTATTGTTGAACTTTTTTTTTTTGGCAGAGAAAGAAACTTTTTCACGATGCAAAATATTATAGTTGGAAAAAAACTCTGATTTTGTGTTCGTTCCCGATGGACGAGAAAGACGATGGAGAAAAAAAAATAAACCAACCAAGAGACGGTAAGAGAAAATGTTTCTTCTTAACTGTTAGCGAAAGAAAGACAAAGAAATCGCATGGATCTACTCCCATACATGATGTAGATGTGTCTCATTTTCGTTTTTATACTATTGTTTGTTAGTTAAAGTGAGATGGTTTAATTAATTTTCATAGCGGAGCCGACGACATAAAATCCTCTCATACAAAATGGCGATAGCAAATTTTCTTTTTCAAATTGGCCGGGAATGAAGAGAACAACTTGTGCAGTCGGTACTGGAGTTTATTAGATAGACAGAGCCAAAGGATGTCTTTTAAAAAAAATAATCTTGCACAGAGCACAAACAGACTGATAAAACTATATAAGTTTCCGAGGGGGAGAAAAGATGGATTATTATTTTTTTTTATATAGAGAGTGAACTACATTGCCGACTAGCAACGACCGGTAGAACTAGAGAGAGGAGAAGTTTGCAAAAATTGATATGATGATGACGTTAAGTTAAGAGAGAGTGAAAAGGGCAGCTGGTTTATTATTTGTGAATGAAACAGTATCATTAGACTACAAAACGAGTGGCAGAGACACAAAACCCATACACACGATATAAAAGCATTTTTGCATAAATATTTAGATCTGAATAATGCAAAAAAAAAAAAAAAAAAAAACATTCCATCGTTTCCGTATTTCGTCTACTCGTAGATGCATACATACATACATACATTCAGTCTAGATTATAAATTAACATTTGGAAAGGGTTGCCATAATAATGATTTGAGGAATTCTTTGCAAGGTTTTGAATTTTGATGGAATTTTTAACAGAATAAAAATTGTATTGGTAGGTTCAAAAACTGAACTTTATTATTGTTATTATTCTTAATTTGTTAGCACGCAAATACTGCAACGAGTTTTGATGAAATTTAAAAGTAAGTGCTAGGCAGGTAAGCGTTAAAAACTAAAAAGATGGAATAGGTGTCTTTAGGTAGGTAGGTAGGTAGACAAGACATATTTGAATACCTATGTATAAGTTACAGACGAACGGGCATTTATAAGGTAGGTAGATAGGAAATATTGGGCAGTTAAAAAATATCAATTTCGTAGATGGAACCAAAAACACATTCAAATTGACTTAGGTAGGTATTTCACGCTTTTCTCGTTTCACAAACAAATTCTTGGAGGTCAAACGTCTATTTTTCGCCAAAGAGAAAGTTGATCAAGTTTCGTATCCAGCGGAAATTTTCTTCATAAAAGATTAATGTCTGTTAACTTTAAAACAGTTCACAGTTATGTTAAATTCTTATTTTATTTTTATATGAACTTTGTCAGAACTCAAGACTAAATTTGGTAGAAATGTGCTGTTTTGAGAATTAAACGAACAGTTTGTTGGCGTATTAATTAAAAATTGCACAACTTTGACTGACTTTGGATAAAAACAGGTAGAATCTGGCAGTTTCAGATATTATCTACGTGAAAAGACGTTAGAAAGCGATTATGAATATCCTTAATATGTTCGAAATCAGTGCGAGCGTTTAGTAAAATGGAAAAGGATTTAAAAGAAGATACCAAATCTCATTGGTTTTTTATGTCTGAATATTGTAATGGGAACGTAATATTGGGCCAGATAATGAATTCCATATTCATATGGTGCGACTAAACAAAGTTTGTTGTTGTTTTTTTTTTTACATATTTTGATTTTACGACGGTATTCATTTTAAATTTACTCCTCTGATTTTTTTTAACGTCTCCGTAGGTATTTAAACTAAAGTTTTTAGTACAAAGTTCTTTTGATACTGGGATGTGAGCGCCATCTAAAGTAAAGTAAGTCTTATGATACAAACAATGACAATTATTGTTTCCTTTTTTAAATCCAAAAATTCATCAAATTATCAGGGTAACTTAGGCCGCTCCCTGATTTGTCGGTACGGTATCGGTAAGCGGGTTTTCTTACCGTACCGAAAGCATACCGATACCGCTTCTGTCTCTTCACTTGTCGGTATACTTTCGGTATTTAATCTAAAAACTCTGAATCCGAAAAAAAATGTCGTCCTCAGAAGAAGATGCAATTGCATGTTATATTTATACGCGTTTGCGTATAAAAAGAAAAAAATACTGGCGACATCCATATATTGAACAATATTTGTTTTGTTGACTGTTGCGGCCAAAGAACTTTCACAAGATGATGAAAGGTTCCAATCCATGTACAAAATAAAAAAGAATACCTATAACGAGCTTTTCCTTCTCGTTGCTCGTATTTTTCCACTTCCAATACTATTTTAACGCGGTACACGCGGTATTTACCGATTGCTTACTGCCCATTCGTACCGCGGCTCGGTATACCGCATGTATACCGTACCGATACCGCCTTATCAGAATGCACCCATTGAAATACATGTAATCGGTACACAAGCGGTACGTCAGATTTCACCGTACCGCTACCGTACCGACAAGTTAGCGAGGGGCCTTAGAAACAAAAATTGGATAAGGTAAGTTAATTCAAATTCCTTCCTAAATTCTACCTCCTATTCGGTTAAGAAACTCATATACCTATTAATCATCCACCAAAAAAATGTTTTAAAAGCTACATGTAAATTTCTACATTAATATTTCTCTTTCTTCTAATAATTTAATTCAAAATGTCTAGGTAACTATATTCTATTTTGTGTACCAACCTACATAGACTTAAAAGGTATTATGATCCTATGTATGCATGTGAATCAAACTCAATTATTTTCATAAAACTGCGGAGAAGCTATACATAAATCTATATGTACATAACTACCTACATACATATATAAAAACCAACTTCAATCTCATGCAAAAAATATCCATGAAATACATACCTACCTATCTCGTATAAAAATAGACATATGTATATAAATAACCCTCTCTTAGCAAAGAGACCAAGAAAAAGCACAAAACCGCTAAGCTAAACATCCATTTCATACCTACCATCATCTTCCACAACCATAACAACAGCCGCATAACCGGCCAACGGCAAGCATAAAAGATAAAACAGAAAACCCAGAACCAGTTCTCCAATGATCGCCTAATCTTCACCACCAGCTTCACATATCAAAAAAAAAAAAAAACAACAAAAACCTATCCAACAAACTCAACACCCCAAACGGACTTCACCTCATCTCACCAAACCATCGCCAACGGCAACACTTCATACATCTTTATACACATAATTAGGCGTATAAAATTCAAAGGCGAATGCACTGCACAGCACACTACACGAACGAACGCTCCTCATCACAACCGCACAGTTCATTCTGTTGGAGTCAAGGTCGAGACGTCACTTTGTCGTCGTCACGCAAAAATTTTCATTTTCATTACCTATTTTTAGATGTATGTATGCTTTTGTTTTTTAATGTATGTGTGAGACACAAATTATAAGTGGGGAACAGAAAGAACATAGGAAAAAAAAATAATAAAAAAAGTAAATAATATACCTGTACATGTAAATACCTACTCCTAAGTAAATAGGTCAACAAAATTAAATAGTTTTTTATTTTAAATTAACGAAAGTACTGTTAGTTTCCGTACCTATCTGTCAATCTAATCACATTATTGTCAAACTGACATTTAGTTATTAAAATACTTTTAATGCCGTTATCTTTGTGGGAATGCGTAATTTAGTCTGTATTGCAATTATTATACTGTTAAATCCCCAAAGCACGTGCAAGCAATGATCTGATTACATAAAAAAAAAAGTCGACAACGGCAGTACACACACACACACTCGTTTTGAAGCTTTTTCTCTTTGTTTTGTCTTTTTCTTGATTTTTGTTTTCATTTTCTCTTTCTCTACCGAAGAGACAAGACACCACACAACCCTACGACTGGTTACGATTTACGAATTTGAGAATAAAAACAAAATAAGTAAAAAAAAAAAAAACACTACTCGACCGGTAACAGATACTTTCGTCATGCGCTCGTTGCGGTGACTGAGCTTTTAACAAATCGTTTATCCGCCATTCACACTACTATAATATGTCATTTTTACACGAAAGTTTATAAAATAAAAAAAACATATAACTGAACAAAATGAGAGAAAGAGATGAAAAGAGAAAAAAAAACATTTTACTAATAAAAACCATAATTATTGGAGCAAGAACACGAGATTTCTGTATGATGCACTGCACACACCACACAGTGTGACATGAGCCCGAATCGATTTCTCATTAACAGGGAAATACTGTGAACTTACCAAGTTCACAAGTCATTCAAAATTGACATATGAACTAATCACAGTAATTTGGGTAGGTACCTACTCATCATTGCGATGAATCTTATTTAAGGGGCCAGTTATAGCTATCATTGAAAACCATCATTGAAAATATTAATTGTCAATTTTGAGAGATTTTAAAGAAAAAATAAATGATTATTTTGACGCCAAAGTAAAGCTAATTGACTTAATAATTATTTCTAGGTAAAACAAAATTCCTTTTTTTTTTCTTTTACCTAGAAATAATAATTGGTATTTGGCATTACTCATATTGACATCACCTGCCATTCTTTCAAAAAAATTGTGTAATTTTTTTTTAAGAATCCATGAAGCCGGCGTTGCCATCCTGCCATCGTCCGAAGAAAATCTCGTTCCAACACTATGGTGTCACATCGGCAACGCTGGACTTTCATGTATTTGTTTGACATAACTATGCCTCATAAATATCAGAAACTATGCACATGTGTTTCGTGTGCAGCTCTGCATGCATAGATGCGTGCAGACTTTCTGCACATCTGTTTTAGCCTTTTGATTGTATCAACAACAAACTTTAAATCAGTTTTTACCCTATTTAAGTTCAACTATTGTGAATTATATTGAATTAGGTGCTTCCAAATCAATTAATCTCTTAACTTCAATTTAATAAGGAAAAGGAAAAGAAAGGTAACACCTACATTGTACCTACAAAATTGTTACGAATTATACCTAAATTTTGTTTGACTACCTAGGTTCCTAGGTAGGTACATAAACATAATATCGTCGATACTGCGCAAGTTATTAAAATCTTATGCTCTTCTTAGGAAAATACAAAATGC
Source organism: Melangyna quadrimaculata (assembly GCA_949320155.1). Lineage (NCBI taxonomy): Eukaryota > Metazoa > Arthropoda > Insecta > Diptera > Syrphidae > Melangyna > Melangyna quadrimaculata. Next base: position 49,285,144 of record OX439484.1, read on the forward strand.
AACTGAGAGGACAACAATTGAATTCTCCATTTTCCTGTCGAATTAAAAAATTTATTTATTTTATCGAGCTCTGCTTTATTTTTTTTTTTGTTTTATTTTGTAAAATTTCTTCTAAGCTGCTGCTGTTCAAGCGCAGCGCTGGCGCTGGGATTGGGATGGAATGGAATGGAACAAGTTCAACCAGTTTATTATCTCATACCGATACACTTTCTGCATCGGCTGGTTATATTGGGACTTGGATGGGGGCTAGGGTGCGGAAAAGGTGATACCGATACCGACCGATAGCAGACTTAAAGTTGAGTTGTGAATTATGAGGTGTGTGTGTGTGTGTGTTTAGTGAAACATGTCGTGTGTTCGGCTCTGTGACGTCACTCTAGGTAAATATTGTGATAACTAGCGCGCGTCGCGAGCAGTAAACGTTAGATTTTCGTTTTATCGTTCAAAAAAAAAATCACATTGTATGTATACCTAAGTATCTTGTTTTAGCTTTTTATTTTTTTTTTTATTTAAATGTGGGAGAGAAAACAATATGGCGAATTATAATGACAGTTGATTGCAGTTCTGTCAGTTAGTGGTATAAAAATTGCAGCATTTCAACGGTTTCCCATTTTGTTTGTTTGCTTTCAATTAAAAAATATTTTGAAGAACGAAATCTCTGCAAAATAAGAAAATACCCACAAGGCAAAATGGAGAAATGTAATTTTCTTATGCTGCACAATAGTTTTGTATAGGTAGGCTAAGGTATAGACAAGTTGGTAAGTATACATATCGCTGTTTGTGTGGGGTTAATAAACTCTATGGGCAATGCCGGGTTTCGCAAATTCCATTCGCCAACATTTTGTATGTTGGCACAAAGGCATTTTAATGTGAAGGTACCTATAGGTACTTGAAAAATCTCAGCAGCATTATTTCAACAACGGCTCATTGCAGTTTTATTTTCATTTTTTCTTTTTAATACTAAGAACGAATAGAAAACAGTAGACAAAAAAGTATGTTTGTACGTATGTATACATAGATAGGTACCTACAAATACAAACCTGTCTACATTGTATGCATAAATACATACATACCTACCTACGTATTATAGGTATGAATAGAATTGATAAAAAAGAACAACAATTATAAATTCGTTTGTTGAAAAGATAAATAAAGAACACGATATTATTAAAAATGTTCAGCTATAAATTTATTGAATGTTATTACGTACATAGGTATTTCTCTTGGGCTATTTATTTAAGTTCATACGTATTTACATTATGTATACATACCTATATACCTACCTATGTACCTATTGTGAAATAAAATAAAATTAAACTGTATACTTATGTCACTTTTTCGATTTCAGTCTAATAAATAGGCACCTACGAGGTAGGTAGGTATAAACTTGACGGCTCTTGAAATTTTTGATGAAAATTAAACTTTAAAGTTAGTTTTTAACTTTTTGAAACTTAAAACTAACTTGACTTGGATGATAGGCACTCATGTAGCTATCAAAATATACTTATGCATACAAATACCTTCCTACCTATAGGTTCTTATGACAAATGAATTTTGTTAATAATGTACCTCTTGTTCTTTTTTTTAATTTGTACAGTACGTTCTCGATTAACGCAACTCTCGACTCACGCAACTCCTCGATTTTCGCAACAGCTGAATTTATATTACTGTTGACGCAGTAATCGCAACTCTTCAAAAAAAAATTGACTCTATAATTGCAACTTTGCATGTCTTTATTTACCCAGGTTCTTGGTTATGTTTATTTTTTTCTGTTGCGTTACATTTTGTCTCGGCAGTTATTGTACCGCTACTTTTGAGTGTCAGTGAAATTTTAGACAAAATTAATAAAGTATCTTCAAGTAAATCATTATGCTGTGAGTACTTATAATGTTTATAAATCTACAGTCAGCAGAATAAAACGAAAAGAGAGCGCAATAAGAAAGTTTGTTTCTAATGCTGAATGTGGACCCGGAAAGAGGACTAAATTAAAAGGTGGCGAATGCCCTTAGAAAAGGTTTTATTATTTATGTGGTATTGTATACAAATTTGTTGCATTAAATATTTTATATAAGTGTTGGTTTTCTGATTTTCGCTTTGCATCTTGAATTGAGCCTACAAAAATATTTACTCGGTTATTGCAACAACCTCGGTTATTGCAACCACCCTTGTTTTAATTAGTTGCTATAATCGAGAATGTACTGTATCTATCTGGAAACCTACTTCGATCCTACATACGATTCAGTTTGTTGGTTAGTGTCTTATCTAGGTATGTATGTGTATTGTCTGTATATAAGTACTAAGTAGTGAATATTTTTCTTAATAGGGTTGGGGATTGATAACATGCACTTTCTGATAAAGTGAATGTTTATTTACAAATTTTTTTTAATAATAGGCAAATAATAATTTACCTGGAGCTTTTCATTATTGTGAATCAAAAAAAACACACTGTGAATGGGTCCAGTTGACCTTCAAAGATTTTGACAGTGTTTTGAAAGTTATTTTCAAATTAAGCTGCATACACAATTATGTAAAATGAATAAAGTAATTTTATTATTGTTTAATAATTATTTTACTTACTTCAATAATTTCAATAATTCATGAAATTAACATCAGAATTCACAGAAAGTTGATTATATTTAAGGTGAAATCAATTAAGAATAAAACTCACTTCATCGGACAAATCAATGTTTAAAGACGATGACAAACCGTTATGACACTGAATTTTGTTCAAACCTTGACACACAAGTATACGCAGTTTTTTAAAGTTTTTTTTTTATTTCTCGCATACACAAACATTGTTAAATATAATTCCGCAAATTATTTAGGTATATATGTATGTGCATTCCTACAATAACTACATACATAATATAATTATATACCTACCTATGTATATTTTTCATTTGAAAGACCATTTTTTTCCCTTTTTGTTTATATTTTATAATATATTTCTACCTAATTGTTTGTTGTTATTGTTTTCATCTAAAAGAATTATTTTTGAAAAAAAAATAGAAAACAACCAGAAGCTTTATTACGCTAACTCTTCTTTAAAATTATGTCAGTACATATTTTGCGTTGTATTCATTTATTTTACTTTTTTTGTCTTGTCGTTGCTAGGTCAATGTGACAAAAGATATTCGTGTGGTGAGTTTTTTTTTTTTTTTTTTTTTTTTTTAATTTAAACGTCACTCAGTCAGATAGTCAAAAGAAAACAAGACGTTTCGTTTCGAATGATTAGATGAACTAAATGAGAAGTGCTTTTCTGACGTTTGTTGTTGAATTTATTTCATTTTGAATAGGTACGAATTGTGAATACAAAAATTTATTAAATTATGGTCAATGTTGGGAGAAAAATGTATGTTTGTTGGTAGGTAGGTACGTTTACATATTCAAGTTAGGTTAATCGATTTAATTAGGTAGGTATACACTTTCACAATTTAAAACGTTTACTTTCTTTAAAATAATAACTTATGAATGAATGACTGATATGTGTAGATATGTATTGTAGGTAGGTGAAATATAAATAGCTGTGATATTGTTCCAATAAAAATGAAAATAAAAAATAAAACGGGTGGCACAACGGCTCGTGAAGAACCAAGGCCTAGTGACTAACAACTCGCAACCATTCATGTGTGCGCTTGTCGACAGGAATAGAAGGGATCTACAATTTTATGCCGAATCCGAACGGCTAGACGAGAAGCACTTATTCGTGACAAGTGATACTCTTGGAGGATTTGTCAATTCCTCACAAGAGGCAGTAGCCCTGAAAAAAACTTTTTAGTTTTTTAGGTGGATATTGTTCCAATGATACTTTTTTTTATTGCTTCTTGGAAATAAAGTTGAATTGTTGTAAATTTCTTTATAATGTAGGTACGTAAATGAAATTAAACATCAGTGTACAAGTACATTGGTAGGTACCTTTATCTACTTTTGTATATATTTTACTGCTCAAAAGCGGTTATATAGTTAAACCAATTGATTAAATATAGTATACCTACCTAACCTACATACCCACACACACAATTTATACAAAAATTTATGTAAATTTTAAATATTTTGTGTTACATAAAAGCAGTTATAATATAAAATGAAAATTTATAAAGACAAAAGTCAAAATAATTGTGACCTTGTCAGGTTTCATAAGATAAGGCACCGATTACACCTTGTTTTTGATCTTCCTTACTTTATTAATAAATTTTCAATACAAAAAATAAGAGAAATTGTTTAGTGTTCGATACAAGAGAGAGAGAAACTGATTAAATGTTAATGATGTGCAAAAAAAAAAAATTAATTTTCGTTTGCAAGTTGCCAACAAATCAATATTTGAGAATGTAGGCACATTGAACTACTTAAATATATAGGTAAGTACATGTTTTTCCACCTTCCATCTCAAGTAGATGAACAAATTAAATAGGTATGCCGTGTGTATCTACTTCTACATTCATATTCCAGAATAACGGACTTAATACAAAATTATTAAGTCATAAATAGAAAAAGTTAAGATATTCAAGTAAAGAATAACGCAAATCAAATTAATTGTAATTTACCTAGATATATATAGCTACCTATTTATGCATACATTGCTTGAATGTATAAGAACGCCAAAAGTACTGAAGTTTATTATTATTATATTTTGTTTTATATACTTTACATACTCTGTTCGCCTATACGTAGAAGTACTTACCTACATACATATACCCAATTATAATTTGTCAGTACAGTATAAAATAAGACTGAACAAAATAATAATAAAAATTGAAAACAGAATGCAATATATATGCGCAACATTTTGAAGGGGTATTAAAAGGGAGCAATGAAGGTGGCTGCGCGATTATTTCGGTGTACATACATTTTATATAGTGATGATGACGGGCGACGGAAATAGGCAACAGGAAAGGAATAGCGTTGCCATGATAAAGTGTTTTCAATTGAAAAAAAGAACACAAACAAAACTCTTTATTTTTAAAAGTAAACTCAAGTTGATTTATTTATATTTTATGGAAATGAGTATAAAATGTACACATAAAACCACACATACGTATCTTTACACAATATTAAAATTTATATTTATGAAGGTAATTTTTTTATCGAGGTATTTTGATATTTTTAGTTTGCACTTTCAAAATGAATGCATTATTTATGTCTAGAAAGGTCAGTTGCAGTAAGAGATAAAGATTATTTACATTAATATAAATATATGAGAAAACTAATTTTTACTTTTTTATATTTTCGAGGGGAACGCCAGTAGAAAAATAGTAGCAATTCCGATGCAATAATATTAGAAATTAATTATTATTTTCTTAAAATAAATAAGAAATTAGGAACGTAATGGAATTGCTTTTGTTTCTTTTTAGTGTGAAAAAATAGAATGAACTCAAAATGTGAAAAATTGTGATATTCATGTTATAAGACGGTCGTATGAGGACGGTACCGAGGTTCGTAGAGATTTCAACGGATCTAGCTTCGCAAGAGGCCCATTCACACTAGAACCTGCACAATATTTTTTAATACAAATCTCCTCGGGACATCACGATCGAGCTTATTTGTGGTGAACACAAGTAGTGAAATATACATAAGAACAAAAAAAAAAAAGGTAGAACAAAAAAAATTTCATTGTGAACAAAAGCGTGGATATAAATACAACTAAGAGCCTGATTACACTATTCGCTTTATCGGTTGTTTCCTCTTTCGCTTTTTTGACAGGCACGAACGTTCATGAATTCATGGTTCGTGAAAATACGTACCCACTTCCTTTCGTTATTTTGACGTTCATGGAATTTGGGATTGTTTTGCAAGAATAAAATAAGTAGTAATAAATACAAATATTTTTTGTTGTTGTGTGTGTTTTTAATCACTTATTTCTCAAATAAAATATTTAGGTATATCTAATCACGAAAAACAGTATTCCAATTCAATCATTTTTGTTTAAATAATTTTTTGTCTAACACCACGTCAACAGCACGTCAAAGTGCAACCAGAAAAAATCTTGAAATTTTCATTCCTGCTTTCGTTGCTTCCTTCCCTCTTCATTTCTACACCCCTCACCCAATCTGTCAAAAAGAAGAAAGTGGAAACAACCGAAAAAGCGAATCGTGTAATCGGGCTCTAAGACATGACATGTCAGTGTCGCAAAATCAATTATTATTTATAAATGTCAAAGAAAAGTTTTTGCCCCAACTTTTGACATAGGTAAAATGGATCAATAATAATTTTGTTTACCTAGATACATATATTAACATTTTATTAAATAACTAAAATTATCAATTTGTTAATTTTTTTTTATAGTTCTAAATTCATATATGACACTATGACATTTATAAATGTCAAAACTGGTCTTTTTGTTAGATTTGTACGCAAGCTGTGACAAAGTGCAATTTATTAAGGAATTTTTTTAAGCATGATACTAGTTAAAAATATTTATAGTTTTGAAAATTTTTAAAATTAGAAAAATGTTTAATAGAGCTCTTTGCGAACCTGTCGAACTCAAAAATGACAGCATCACTTTGTGGGAATGGGAAATGTCAAATAAAAAGAAATTGAAAAAAAAAAAGCTGCACATTAAATTTTAATGAAGTTCTGTGTTGATAAAAGAAATGTGATATAGTGGATAAATATAAAATAAATAAATTTAAAGAAATATTCTAAAGGCCAAAATATTTCACAGGATTTAAAAGTTTTTTTTTTGATTTAGTTGAAATAATTTTACGCAATTTGTTTTTCTTTGCTTTCTTTGTTATGACATTCCCAACAAAGTGAAAAGGATGAGACAGCGATATATTGCCATTTGGTAAAGACCTCTATAGTTTCATACCAACAAATTAATATTAAGTTGTTTAAAATTTTGTAGCATCTTCCCTCTCAAAATCGCAAATTATTTTTTTAACTATCGTTTTCAATTATTAAACGTGTAACTGGCTCATAGTTTGTTTGATTTCATGATTATTCTAGAAATGTCTTCTCAGTCGATGATAAAACTGACAAAATTTTCAATTACAAATCAATAGTAAATCTCTTTCTGCTAATCAGAGATCGGAACATTTCTACGCGATTCTACAGTAAAAGTGCGGTTTTAGTAATTCTCGTAAAATTTTGAAAAATGTTCAGAGTTGGATTTTAGCCGGCTTTATTAAGGCTCTTCGAAATCAACGCGAAACATTCGCCACGGCAGTTTTTGTTGTTATTTAGCATTGTTTATTTGTCATTTTTGTTATCATTGTATATAATTCACGCGAAGCGAATGTTACGCGTTGGTTTGGGAGAGCCTTTAAGGGAGTCTTTGAAATTGTACCAATACTTTATCTTTCGGAAATTCAAAAGTTGGGCAATGTCGAAATATTTTACAACGCTTTTGGACAATTCCGAAGAAAGCTATAGCAGCTCTATTATATTCTACAGATTTGACGCCACGAAAATTGACTATCTTAGGTGCACCTGAATTAACGGCATTTAAATTTGCAAGAAAATATAAAACTTTGCACTCTGTTGTATTGTCCATTCATATTTTTTTTTTTTTTTTTTGTGTTTCATATATTTTTTTTTTTGTCATTTCATATAAAAAAACACATGAGTATAAACTATTGTTATTTTTCATAACTTTCGACTCTCCAAGAGAATATTCAAAATAGAATATTATTCACATTAGTTTAGATCTGTTTGTATTTTTTAGCATAACTAAATCGAATATGATAAATAGTGGTTACAAGGAGCAATAAGACACACAAGACATATAAATCTAAAGAAACCAAAAGCAAGAACTTTTTTGTGGACTTTAATTTAACTGAATAGCTAGTTAAAAAAAATTTCAATCACCGTTATTAGACTTTCGTTCCAAGGTTAAATTGTATATGTATTAACTAAAGTCAATTTATATTATGCTACTTGTTACTCAGATTATCACGTATTAACTCTAAAGTAACCAGTACTAAAAACATTTTCTTTAAGTTTAATGATAGGTATCAATTTTTTTTGTTAATTAAATCTTTAAAACCAAAAGTCCAACATTTTAACAACCTTGATAAAAATTTAAACTTGTTTATTTATAATATAAAAACCGGCCTCTACTGGCAGTGCTGTTATCGATCAAGATAGCCTCGTATTATTGTTCATACTATGCATATATTATATTTTTAGAGTAGGTAGGTATATAGACATGATGCAGAGAACCGAAAAAGTTAAGAATAAGAAGAAAATAAAGTCAACATTCTTTTTGTATTTATTTTTGTATCGATTGAATAAAAACTACGCATAATTTTAAGTTTAATTTTAGAATCATTATAAATATACATACCATAATTATATTACAAATAGATTATTCAATTTAATTTTGACTCCATTTAATATTCACATTATTTTAATATGAAACTGTCAAAGTGTTATCTGATGATTTGTTTTCAATTATTTAACGAACAAAATAAACTGCCAGTAGGTATGGTCTTCTGACTCGGTGATTAGTCAACAACTAATTTGTGTTGTGATTTGTAATTCCAAAATTAGACACTTTAAACACGGTATACTCATACTATGTATATAGATACTTTACTCGTAATCCACCGGCAACGCGAAAATGTTGAAGGAATTTAGTTTTTGTTTTTGATTGCGAATTTTCTCCTCCGTTATTGTGGTCTTATTTTATTTATTATTATGCGCGTTCACACCGTTCGCTCTTGTGACAGCTGCTTCGATATTACTAGTTGTTTATTTTTTTTGTTTTCGTTACTCTGACTCCCCTTGTATGTACTCAACTTGTTTGCTATATTTATAATGAATGTACTATTTATTTATTAAACAAAAAAAAAAAAGAACAATCAGAAAAAAAATTAAAACAAAGCCACCATTACGAACTCGTTTAGCTTTTTCGTTTATTTCAATTTGAGCATTCGTTCAGTGGTGCTATGACAACGATGATGGTGACGAAGATATCTACTTTTCCACTAGTCGCAGTTGTTTTACTTGACACTGAACTGCAAGAGTCCTTTAACTTCACGATATTCTACTGATTCTCATTAAAAAAAAATGAAGAAACAAATTTAAATAAAACAAACATGGCGGCCGATGACAGTGCTTTCGTTGATTTGAATTTGAATAATAAATTATACTGTATACCTAGTTGGTATATCTAACTAGATAATAATAGAGCTTCCTTCTCAATCTATTGTGAATTATTTTACGTAAGCAAATCGAACAGATCAAAATGGTGTATTATTATTAGAAAAAGATGGCGTTATTAGTTTTGACATGAAAATAACAATGTTTTATTTAAGGAAATTTTGTCGTTTCTTGGGGGAAGACAGATAGGTATTTAGGTATTTGCATATACACACATATACATATGTACCTACATAATATTATGTGTTGTGTAAACATTTATTTTTTTTGTTTCAATTAACTGTATTTAAGTTGTGAGGGGCGGCGTATATCATGCATACATACATATAATCGATTTCAAAGTTCTCTTTTTCGTTTTGTTTATTTTTAATTTATATAAAGCTCAGAAGTCAGATCTGTACATACATAGACATAGGTATATGACATAATCATTTAACAGGGGTCAATATGTTAATTTTTGATTATTATTACAAGAGTTTGACGTCTGTGAGTTTGTTTTTTTTGGAAACAAGTGTAAAGGTACATAGCTACACTTAATTAATATTGAAGGTTAAATATTTCACATAAACCTTACCTATAGGTATGTACCTAGCTGCATTTTTAGCAATTTCTAGAATAATGATGGTAATTTATAATAAATCAACGACAAATTGTGTTTAAATGTCAGACTTTTAGTGAAGTATAAAAAGTTTAACAGGAGTTAAGATATTTGGCATCACTTTTGTATCCATCGTAACCGACAGACCGCAATAAACGTCTTAGACACCTTTCAATCAAGGAATCTGAGTTGCCGGCAACTGGGAGTTTGTAGGCGAGAAGGGCGTAAGGGAAAGAAAAAAATCCCCCCTCTCGCCTACAAACTACCTAGTTTCTGGCAACTCAGTTTCCTTGTGTGAAAGCGGTCTTACTCTTGATTTCAATAATCTAATTATATGTACCAATAAAATTGTTGTTTTGAAAATAAAAAAAATCACAATCTTAAAAATTATTAAAACTCTCTCTGAATGTTTTATTTTTATCAAAACACAAATAATAACTTTGCGTTTGCAAGAATAATACATGCATAATTAAAAAAAAAATTAGCAATCTTTTGCTCATATAAACGATTGATTATAATCATATAAAACGCAACCGACAGACCGCAATTAAAGTCTTACTTTTTTGATTTCAATAATCTAATTATATGTACCAATAAAATTGTTGTTTTGAAAATAAAAAATTCACAATCTTAAAAATTATTTAAACTCTCCCTGAATGTTTTTGTTTCAAAAAAAAAATGACAACTTTGTGTTTGCAAGAATAATACATGCATACATATTATTTTAAAAATTTTAATCAATATTTTCACATAAGGTACTCGTATAAACCATTGATTATAATCATAAAATACGATAGTGAACAATTTCACCCTTTTCTTCTTACATAAAAATAAATTGTGAATTTGCATTTTTTTAATCTTTTATCTTTAATGTCTCATCACTCAATCTCATGTGATGTACCTACTTTATTTATTAAATATTTTGTATATACCTAATGGTCATTTTGTTTTATATTTATACAGAACAGTGAACACAAATAAACCAGCAGAATATGAACGAAAAAGGAAATGCCCTAAAGTTCTTATAAAAAATTTCTATAAAACGAAAATGAATGCTATATAAAAATGTTCAATTTGTCAAATGTATGTACCTACCTATCATCTACATATATACATACCTACTTATTATATGCACTTTGTTTGTACAATAAAGTCTTAAAGCAGGGTCGTAGTGCGAAGCAAGCAATAGAATCATGTGCCACAGGCGCATGTTCGTTTACTCCCAATTTCAATAATTTTGTGTACAACTGTGTACAACTGTACTGTAAAAGTTTATATAAAAATGATTTGCTAAAATGCAGTGTTTGGTGTAAAGTCGAACAAGCCTAATCAAAATATTCCTGAGCAAAGGCAGTTTAAGCTCTCCCAAACCAACGCGAAAGCGGCACATTCGCCAACGCGGCGGCAGTTTTTGTTATAATTTAGCATTTGTCATTTTTGTAATCATTATGATTACGTTGGTTTCGGAGAGCAAACCTAAGTCAACAGTTCATGTTTATGGGATTGATTTTTGTCCTAACAAAAACCTTTTTTGTATCCAATTGTGAACTAACCCAAAGAATAAAAATGTACACCCCTTTCACACAAGGAAACTGAGTTGCCGGCAACTGGGAGTTTGTAGACGAGAAGGGCGTACAAGGAAGACAAAAACTCTCCCCTCACACCCTTCTCGTCTACAAACTAGCTAGTTTCTTGCAACTCAGTTTCCTTTTGTGAAAGCGGTCTTACACTCACCATTATTACACTGACATTGTTTTACCGAAAGATCCCAATTACACGATTCACAATATTCCAGTTGTTTCATCTTTCGTCTTTTTTACAGATTGAGTGGTGGGGCTTAGAAACGAATGAAAATTTCAAGACTTTTTTTTTGAACTTTGACGTTTCTGATTTTGCAACTGTAATGCTCCTCGATGTTAGCAAAAAACAATTTAAACAAAAATGATTGAATTGGAAAATTGTTTTTCGTAATTGAATATATGTATGTAATAAACGAGTATATTTGAGTTAGAAGTGATTAAAAAACATTTTGAATTAAGGCTCTCCCAAACCAACGTGAAAGCGGCACGAAACATTCGCCGAAGGCAGTTTTTGTTGTAAGCATTATTTATTTGACATTTTTGTTATCATTGTGAATGATTCGCCCTGCAGAGAGAATGTTTCGCGTTGGTTTTGGAGAGCCTTAAGCCTGAACCATACCCCTGTCGTGTGTTGTGTTGTGGAGTCGTGTGTCGCTATCGATACAATGTATTTTATATGCGTAGAAACATATTTGTCTCGTGTGTTGTGTTGCAGTGTGGCGCATAAAATATATGCAATGACAGCGACACACGACTCCACAACACAACATACGACACAGATGTGGATCAGGCTTTACTTACTACTGATTATTTGCTCATACAACAACTCCAAATTCCATGAAGGTCAAAATAGCGAAAGGAAATACGTACGTTTTTTCGCGAACCGTTTAATCATGAACGTTTAAAAACGAACGAAAAAACGAACATAGCTTTTTCATAGGACTGTCTGTTTTAAATATTAGGTTGTAGGAATTTGCAAAAAAACGTACACTGACAAATAGCAAATTTTAGGTCCACCACACACATTTTTTTTCATGCCACGAAGGGATCAAACGAGCTGAAAACTGGTGTTCTTTCCACTATGTCTTTTGATCGTTTCTTTACATATCTATTCTTTAAAGCTTAGCACCGAAAATAATGACATTTCACCATTAAGAAAAACACAAGGCCAATATACGACATCAAACGAGTTTTGTATAATAGGTGTGAATGTTCATGCATAGAAACATGTCAAATTATGTGAGCTGTGCTATTGGATATGATGTGAGTACCTATCAAATTTTCTTTCCATAGTTTTCTTCAAAAAACTAGTATGAGAATGAATTTAAAATTAAGTTTTAAAGTTTGTCGGAAAGTTTTGCTGAAATATAAGTTCTTAATGGGGAGGAAGATACTCACAGAAGATAAAAACAGCACTTAACTCACCTGCCTGCAACTTTCGAGCTCTCTTGTAGGCCACGGATCAAAAGATAACTCGTGAATTAAAACGTATATTTACTTTTCTTAGTTTTTAACCCTTAACTAATCCAGAAGGAAAAGTAGAGCGGGACAGATGTATGCCAAAATTCCGAGCGTGTGAAGGAGAACCATCAAGAAGATGAACATGTTCGCGTCTTTATATCTGCATTATGGCACTTCCTATAATCTGCATGTTCGAAGATCTTCTGCATTTTGGTGTTCGCTCTCTATCCAACAAATGTAAATTTTAATTTTGCATTCCCTTTTTTTGCAGAAGTCAGACGAAGATACATGTAAATCCACCATAACCCGCCACTAGCTCCGTTTATTAATATGGAGTCAAACCTTTGAGAAAGAATAAATTATCGGACAAAAATGTGTTTTTCTTGACATGTGTGCCAATTTATGAAGTCTCTTCAGTCTAATTATTGTACAACTATGATTGTATTAAGATTAAGTAAGTACATGGTTTTCTTGCTTATTCATGCTCAAATCCAAAGCATGCCAGGGGCGCAGAAATCCCAAGCTACGGTCCTGCCTATACGACCAAGTATGTATATTTTTGTCTCCTTCTACATAAATATGTATAAAATATGTTTGTATTTTTTTTTTTTTAATTTTTTTGTACACTTCATCCCATTTACACTACAATTTCGCCATCATTGAAAAGAGGTATAGGAAAAAAGCTATCATTGCAATAAAGCGAGCAGATAAATGCATAAGAGAAAACAGTGAAGAACAGTGATGGTCTGGCCAGCATCATCATCAGACAAACCATTAAGAAGAGGGATAGAAAAAAAAAAAAAAAAAAAAAAAAAAAACAGAAAAAAGAGGTGAGAAAGCATCACTGAACCACACCCGACACAATTGCATTTTTCTATGATGATTATGGCAGCCAACCAACGGTCGGGCAATGGGTATCATCATATTCAGCGGGGGTGAATAGCATAGATTTATATGATGGTAGATTTAGTTAGTTAATCTGTTGTTTGTATTTAATTTTTGTATTTTTGTGTGTTTGTTATTTTGTCGGCCATATTGTGTTGTCAGTTATTGTTTTGAAATTTTCTATTAATAAATAAAGTATTTGAGTACACAACTACCCACTTTATTTAATGCCTTTTATAGTATGAGATGGTTTCTGAATTCTGAACTATATTTTCTTTTATATCATTTAAAATTTTATTTAACTAAATATTTGTGTATTTAGGTACATTCATATGTATGTAGGAATGCACAGTTAAATTGTCATATAAAGGTCTGTTGAGTGTATGTATTTGTATAGGTATAGTGTGATTGATACAAATGAGAGATGTGGTGAAATTTTGATTGATTCAAGCAGCATTCGGTGACCAAAAGTCAAATGAATTTAGGAATGTATTAAAGTAAATTAAAACGAAACTATTTTTAAAGGCTTTTTTTTTTCAATTCTTAGCGAAAAAATATTTATGCAACTTTCAACTGTCAACATTTGTATGGGAAATGATTTACACAAATAAGGTAAAATTCCCCAACGAATTTGCTTGGAAAAATGATTTGGTAAAATTAAATAAAAGTCATTCTGACTTTTCGAATTAGGCGTGATCAGAAACATGATATACATGGTATCTCGAAGAACTAAAAAACACTCTGACCGTGTTCTGTAACTATCGAATCGCGATTAGTTTGCGATAAAAATGTTGAATAAAAACGTAGTTTATACAAGACAAAATAATTCGGATGTCTAGATTTACTAAACGATTAGGAAAGTTACTTTTCGAAAATAAAAGGTAGAAATATAAAGGCTCACCCAAACAAATGCGAATCATTCAATCATTCGTTGTCGACGGCGAAACTACATCAACCACGTGTTGTTATTGTTGTTTTTTTTTTCGTGGTCAACTAATGGTTTGCATTGGTTTGGGATATCCTTAATAGTTGGAAGCTGTCGAAAACAGATGTCATAAAGCAACGATTTCGCGTTGGTTCGGGATTGGTTCTTCATTTAAAAATAACTTCGAAATTTAAATAATTCTAATATTTGACGTTTAGAGAACAGCTGATTCAATTACACAGCATTTAACCAAATGAATAAAAAGGTCATTCATGCAAACTTTTGTGTAAAAACTTATCATTTTACAAAAATGCAAACTCACGACGTTGTATGAATAACCTTAGTAATTAAATTCAATATTAACTTCCTTTCTAGCTTAAGTGATTTAGAATTTCAAATATTTTACATTCAAAACAAGGATTTATGTATATGTATGAGGGTGGTCCTTATAAAGGCCATTGTCTTATTTTGAATGACGCACCCCCTGAATTTGTTCTAAATAAACTACACACAAATCTTTATATCTATTAAGTGTGCAGTAAACATACAACCGACTTTTCAATTCCGACTTGAAAGACTATTTAATGTTGTCTCGTTTTCTAATCTAAATAAATAAACAATTACCCAGTTTTATTTGAGTTTTTGACAGTTGCCATGATTGACAGTTAGGTATATTATAGTGAAAAGTTGATGCCCCAAATCTATCAAATTTATTGAACTAGTTTCTTTTGGGATAAACTTTATATGCAGGATTTATTCTCATTTAAACAAAAACCCGCAACGTAAGTGTCTCAGAAAGCAATCAATAGAGGGAGACATTCAGGTTAAGGCTCCTACAACAATTTTTTGAGTAATAGGTGTAATACTTAGATGGAATAGGTACCTACATAATCAATGTATATTAAGGTAAAGATTTTTCTAAGAAGTTCCTTTACAAACAAAAATCAAAATTGATATAGGTATAGGTACCTACCTGCCTTTTAATTGGAATGCGTTTTCCATGAAATTTTCTTTCTACTACCTAGGTACATACAATGATTGAAAGTAAATATTTACAGAACGAAAAAGCTTTCCGCACACCTACCTACCCACATATATTTATAAACTTTTGTCCCTGCATCAGCATTGGCGTATTCTTTGCCAATTCGATTTTTGTATTCCGTTACGTCTCTCCAAAACGCAGTTCCCACCATCCTTTCTCGTTCTTAACTTTTTCAAATAGAAAACGCATCAAATTTATGTATGCAACTCCTTCTATGTAAAAACATACATACATACAAAAAACACATACGTATTTCATGCACACAACAGCAGCAAAGAATGATGCCTATATTTATTATGTACTTTTAGAGAAGAGTGCGAAACCTTTAACCAAAAACTTATATTTTCAAACTACCTTCAACATCCGATTTTATATTTCTATACCTACCCCCGGCGCCCCTTTTTAGCTTTCCTCTTTCACTCAACCTCCAAAATCCAACAATATGAACAAAAATGTACACGACACCACTACAGCTCATCATCTAGCCTTACTTACACAACATTCCATGCCTTTTTACTCATAGAGGGTTGGTAGTTAGGTACCTCGAGTAAGTATAGTTGAAAAAATCTTTAACGCCTAAATATGTAAGCTTTACACATAAACATTCAAACCAATCCCTCGTCTTCTTTAACCCCTGCCCAACTGCACACATATTTAACTAGAACTCGAATTGAAACTGGCCACCCACCACCACCATCATCAGCCTTCAAAATAAGCACCAAAACCCCAAGCTAAGCCCCCATCTGTACACATAAATGTAACCCGAAAACTATGACGATGATGGCGGTGCAACGGAAGTGAAATGGCTATGGGAAAACGTTTTCCCTTTAATATCCTGAGTTGAATTTTTCACTTGTTTTCTTTTTTTTTAGCTAAACTGGGCGAAAGCAACTCTTCTTGAAATCGGGAGGAGCATCCTCTGCTCCCCATACACAACACAACACATCACACAACAGCAACATCATCCGTTTCGCCCTACAGCAAAAAAAAAAAAAAAGAATATCCTTCCTCGATGACTCTCTTGAGCTTTATAAAGCTCATAGTGTGGGGGTTGGAGGATAACTGGAGTGAATTGCAAAAGCAAACAACAACAAAAATCAACCAGAATAATCCATGAATAAAATTCTTATATATCCCTTATCCCATCCGCCCACCACAAATACTACACAAAAGTCGCACACTCTTGCTTACAATAAATAATATAAATTATTGTGAATTATTTATAATCTATTATTGTGTCTATGACTTTCTATGACATTCATGCCCAGTTTTTATCTATTTGAGTATGTAGGATTTATCAATTTTGATTTTGAAATACGCTTCTTTATTCAATTTCAAAATATTCAAAGTTCTTAATATGTTGTTGGAGTAGATTTAATTATTTCTAAATAAATTAAATTAAAGCAGTTAATTCACAATAATTAAGGTATATTAATTCAAACTAATTTATTCATACAGCATGATGATAGTGAAGTCCTGATATATCGTGGCTCAAAAGGTTGTAGAACCGAAAATACTGATTCTAATTGATCAACTTAATATAATTACTGATTTCAAAGAGTTAAAAATACTAGGTAGATATTAAAATATAAATCATAAATATGTATTTTTTGATCTCATTTATACAGGCACTCGTAGATGAATTTGTAATTACTATAATTTTAACTTCGAAATCGATTTTTTTGTGAGCCAATACAAAACATTTAAGATTTAATGGAAAAACAAACAAAAATTAAGATGGAGCATGAAGAGAAGAAGAAAAAAAAAAAAAAAAACACCAAGTTACACATCAATATTCTATGAAATAAGCTGCAATATTTTACCAAGGCAGTAGACGACATGATTGCGGAGAGTGATATAGAGGGATATGCCAGAACAAAGACTTATATTTGCAGAACAGGCGGAATAAGAAGTTTTTTTTTACACAGAACACTATGCACAATAGGGACCATACATAAAGTGGGTTGCTCTGATGCTATTCTATAAGGGGATGCTTATAGTGTATTCATACGATGTGCACCGCGAATGCATTCCCGGATTATATGTATACAAAATCTTATGTACTCGACAGTTATTCCATGTATTTAGGTGCCCAAGCACATTCTGCAATAAAAAAAAAATTATATGCATATATACATTTGTTATATACCTACCTATGATCCCATCATTCAGTTTTCCTTTTTTTTTTTGTAATAAGAGATACCGTTTTTTGATGAAGTGCGTATACGTTCGAGCTAAAGCTGTCTTTTTTTTATTTAGATATTAACTGTCAGTTTAGAGTTCTTAATTGAATTTCAACTGTCAAAAGTGCAACATTTTGTATTTAATACAAAAGATAAATTAAGCTTAAACTGTCCCAATTATGCAAACCGTTAAGAAGATCTGATTGATGAGAATAATTAGGAATGGAACACTCCCGAAAATCCAACCAAAACCGACATCTGAAAACGCAAACCAAAATCTTCAACAACTTTCCTCGTGTGGAATGGGTGAAAAATATTGTTAAATTTTGCATTCTGTGTTTCGATTTAAAAAAAAAAACACACATACATACATTTATGGTCTTTTTGATTGGTCATTCGAAAGAACAATTCGATACGTGTGAACGTTTTTTTTAATTCTGAAATCACATTCCAAACGAATTTTCATTCCTTTTTCAGAAAAATGAACCACTTTTATTCTGAAGTCAATCGAAAATCCATTTGCTAAATTAAAAGTAATGAATTAAAATTAACGAATACAGAATTATCGAGTAAACTTTCTGGGTATTATCTAACAGTTTTTATTAAGGTGGCGCAAAATTAATCAACCTATCGGAAGATGTTATTGTATTTTTGCAATTGACGTCGTTCATCAATCATACTTGGCATTTGTAAATTAGACAGCTGCAGTATACAAACAGACAAGCAATGGAGCAATGTAAGGGGCCAAATAAAGATTTCCGTCACTCAAAATCATTTTTTTATTTAGCAAAAAAGTAACTCAAGAGCAAAATTGGATGATTAATTTTGCGCCACATTGTAAAGGGTTTTCTATTAAAGACGGGTCGATTTTAAAATTGAATAAAACAAGTTGTATATGAGATATCAATAAGGTTTTATTTGAGAGCCCTATCAATGACAAATATAACATCGTTCAAATGGCCGGCGGCATTCTTGTATTGAGCTGTGTGGCACGTAGCGCCATTCTGTTGAAACCATATTCTTCAGTGTCCATCTCATCCAATTCAGGCCACAAAAAGTTGGTGATCATCGACCTACAGCGATCGCCGTTGACGGAGATATCATTTTCGAAGAAGTACGGACCGATGACGCCTCCAGCCTTAAATCCACACCAAGCAGTAACTTCATTTGGATGCATTGGCACCTCGTGAATCTCGCGTGGATTGGTATCGTCCCGAATCCGGCAATTTTGCTTATTCACGTTCCCATTCATCCAAAAAGTTGCTACTAGAGAACACCCATTTTGATAATAAGGTTTTATCATTTGCACGTATTGCTCAACGCTATAACTTACCATGATGATTTGTCTTTACTAACTGATTAAAAGACGATATTTTGACATAAAGTAAAAGAAACAATATGGCCACCACGAGCTGTCAAAATCAACCCGTCCCTATTGGAAAACCCTTTATAAGTTTAAATCTTCAATTCTATGCAAACAAAATTCAGTTATCATCTGGACGGATGAGATAAATAAGATATTTTATTGTTGAAAAAAAATAGTCCACAATTACGCCGTTTACATGAGGTATTCGAGCGAGCTTCAAGCTCGCTTGGCCCCTTTGTATACCTGCGTTGACTTGAAATGAGCTTCAACCGACTCGATTCCACTTCAGGAGCGGAGTCGAGTCGAAATTGTTGATAAAAAACCTGGGTCGAAGAGTCGGTCTTGAGGATGTGTTCACCACAGTCTTTTTGCACATGAGCGAGTAAATTTATTTATTTGTTTTGATAGTTAGTGAAGTATGTACTAAAATTCATTAAATTTGAACTGTTTTTGTGTAAAATAAATATATTGTTGCCATTCCATTAAATGTAATCTCAACACCATATGAACTTAACTTCAAATGGGACTTTCAACTCACGTGACGAAACACCTGGGTCGAAAATCCGACCCTAATCCAACTCGAGCTCTCGATTCTGTTTGTAAACGGGGTAAATGACACCGCCTGACCACAAAACAAATAAATCATCTGTCCCTATTCGAGCATTTGCAAATTTCTAAAGGATTTTTCTGGTCTAAACGTCCAATTCATGTGCGGTAATTTTTTTTTTTTTTGTTTGTAAAAGATATACGGAAAAGTGGGAATTGAGATTGCTATTTTAGATGAAGAAGAAAATTTTCTTGAAAAATCACTATCAACTTTTAGCAGCTCTAACGTGCAATATTTGTAAGTTTGACACTGTTCATGATGTAGTAGCCCGTAGCGTAATGGTTAGTGCGTTCGACTGTCACGCTGGAGGTCTGGGATCGCTTCCCAGCCTCGTCCACCTAAAAACTAAAAAGTTTTTTTTCAGGGCTACTGCCTCTTACGAGGAATTGACAAATCCTCCAAGAGTATCACTTGTCACGAATAAGTGCTTCTCGTCTAGCCGTACGGATTCGGCATAAAATTGTAGGTCCCTTCCATTCCTGTCGAAAGGCGCACACAGGAATGGTTGCGAGTTGTTAGTCACTAGGCCCTGGTTCTTCATGAGCCGTTGTGCCACCCGATTTATTTATTTATTTTACACTGTTCATGATCTGTGGAAATTGTTACTCACGTTCATCATACACAGCTCGTACAGATTTGTAATAATTATTTAAACGCGTTCAGCTGATGTCATAATGGGCTTGTTTTTGTTTTGGCAACTATAATAAATATGACCGCTCTCACACAAGAAGACTATGAGTTGCCAGAAACAAGCTTGTTTGTAGGCGAGAAGGGTGAGAGGGGAGATTTGTTTTCTTCCATTTACGCCCTTCTCGCCGACAATCTAAAAATTGCTGGCAACTCAGTTTTCTTGTGTGAAAGCGGACTATGAGTTATCGGTTTTTTTGACAGCTGTCTTATCTACAGTGCTGCCAAACTTGCGAGATTCGAAATGCACAAACAGAACTATGTATATTTGATAAAAGATATGTTATGAGACACGAATTGCGAACGGTGAGTTCAAATGGTCGCGAATTTTGACATTTCATGTACATGAGTGGTCGTCATCAACTTTTGTTTACTCTTCGAAGAAGTGAAAAAAATGATCTTATTTACAAAATTTGAAATGAAAACAAAAAAAAAACTACGAAAAATGTGTTTAAATAACAAAGAATAACATTTTTATTTTTTTTTTCTACACAACCAGCTTCTGCGAAAATAACATGACGTGTTCCACAAACTTGCGAATAAATAATTCGCTCGAATTTAACCCCAATTTTACTTTTTATGTTGCATCAGAATTCGTAGCTTTCAGCGACCACTCATGTTAATGAAACGTACAAATTCACGACCATTCGCAAAGTACAAAGTGTCTTTAGTGCCTTGCACATATGGACACGAATTTCAAAATGCGAATTACAAATGGTCGCGAGTTGTGACATTTCATTCCTATGAGCGGTCGTCGACAACTGGGAATGTTCAAAACAAACTACTTTGTCTTCCTTTCGCCAACAAACTAAAAATCACCGGCAACTCAGTTTCCTTGTGTGAAAGGGGTCATACAAAAGTAATATCGGGAATTGAGATTAAATTCCATCGAATTATTTATTCGCTAGTTTGTGGAACGCGTCCTCTTATTGTGGATTGCGAATTTAAAATTGACAATTCGCACAAGCTTGTTGTATGGTCGCGTTTTAAAATGTATTAAAATGTAATTTTGTGTTATTTTAACAAATTTATTGGTGTTTTCTTTTTAATTTTTTTCAAATAATACAACTTTTATTAATTTCGTCGAAAAGTGAAATAAAAAAAAAGTTGATATTTCCTCTTGAAATTGCTTAAAAAGATTTATTCGAGTTCGCAGTGTAAACCAGTCCAATGAAATTATCGGATGGGCTCATTATTGGCCACGTTCACGTTGCGCTAATATATGCTATCTCGAATACTGGAGTATCCGTATATGTTTTTGAATGACCGGAACCGGATTCGTAAACATAGCAGTCAATTCAACATAAAATTTAAGTTTGAAGTCAGCTGTTCTTGACATTTCTTTTTAGATAGCTGAGTATACAAACATTTTTGGGATAGGTTGAGATTTCTTTCTTAAGAATAGCTGTTTTATCATCAGCTGTTTTTTTCTTAAGGGATTACAACAGCCACAAACCAATCCATATTGCTTGGAATTGGTGAGTGAACGAGGCCATTGCTGATAAGATTTGCCTTTCCTCCAGTTTTCGTTCACTTTTGCTCTCGCAGTTGAAGAACGCTCCTGATCGCAGCTGATGATTATTTTCACTCAAGTGCTTTATAGCTGTTGGTGATATGTTCATTTGACAAATTTAAAAGCTTCTTTTTATTCGTCTATCTAATAAGTTTCTATACCCTAAGGGTAAAAAAAATAAGATTTGGGAATGACCAATTTAAAACAATGCTATTGGGCAGCAACAGCTTATACATATAGATATTTGTGCAATCCAGCTGTGCATTTCTTTCACAGCCACACACCAATTGCAGTCTATACATGAAATTGGAAAATTTTAAGAAATCTATGAAAAAATAAAATGAAATGCAAACAACATCCAACGGCTATGGCAGTTGAAAAACTGCAACATGAAAGCACCACAATAATATTGGAATCCAAAAATATATTAATATCCATTAGATATACATTTATATTTATTTATTTTTTTAATAATATGCATGTAGGTTTGTACATACAACTTCTGTGTAGGTTGTTGTCAAGCGCTTGACGTTTGTTTAGATATGGATAGCTAGATATTTATGGAAAAAGGAATAAAATTCATGTAAAAATATGCCACGACTCTCGGAGAAGTATACCAAAATGAAGAAATGTTTTATTTCGTTGTTGTTGTTGTAGTTGTTTTTGTTCAATAGGTAGGTATATCTTTGCTTTGGTTTTTACTTATAAACTTATGTATCTATACACAAATTCACCTCAGATATCTGTAGATAGACATAGACACACCATTATTATAAGGTTGCTGGTTTGTTGTGCAGACATATCTAGATACCATTCGCTAGGTATCCCAGTTCTACCTATTATACGTGTGCGATGCGGTGCGGTGCGACGCGACAACGACGACGACGTCAGCACAGCACCATCAGCAGCGAATGAATTTCGAATTTCATGTACAATTTCGCAGATTTTAAGCGAATTTCTCGGTTCGATTTGAACGGAATTTGTGTCTTTGCAAAATCAGAAAAATGAGTTGGCACGGACGAAGTAGGTATGGAGTGTATGGGGAGGATGGTTGGGTGGCCGGTCGGAGGGGCAGCGCAATAGGGAATAGAAGGAGAGTCACACAATGGCGACGACAGCTCGATGGTTATACACAAAACTCAAACGAAAAAGAAGTAGGTAGGTAAGTATGTATGTATGGAGAAGAAGAGCAATAAGCAAAAAAGTTTATGCAGATAAAAGAAAAAAAAAAAAGAAAACTCAATTTTAATATTCGTACATCTATACATACATATTTATGTATGCATATAGGTACATAGGTACAATGTCCATACATAAAACACCATTTTGTACTTTTGCAAGTACATTACATACATATATGTAGTTAGATATTTTCATTTATGTCATCATCAAATCTATGAAAGATAACATACACAAAAAAATCAAAATGGCTGCGGTTTTTTTTTTTTTTTTTCTTTCTTTTGCTGATATACCTAGGTACCTACAAGCTTATAATCATTTTATGGATGCAAAGTAAAATCTGAATTAATAAATGTGTATCTTTTTGTTATGTCTCTCTTTTTATATGTAGGTAGGTAGGTACATGCATGTTCATATGGATGTCTTCATACATGTATCAATTTAATTTGTTTTGTACTCCCGTTTTTTTATATTTTTTTGTTCTTTTACATTTTCAAGATGATTTGGTTTTTGTTTGCTTTATATCTAAAACCTTTTTCCCCCCTACCTCCTTTAGTAGGTAATCGGTGATTATCTGTTCATCTGCTTGGTGAATTTGTAGAAACAAAAAACAACTGAATGAAGAAGATAAATATTTTTTTTTTTTTTAAGTTAGTGCGACGATGCAACTAAATATGTCGCACTTTATTTCAATCAAAAACTTACATATGTAGGGATGGTATGTATTGTACAAACTTTTCTATATTGTAGGTATGTATTAAAAAATAAACATGGCCGACTGCAGTTGTTGATATTATGTGCTATGAGACTATGGTATGATGTCTTCTAGTTCTCTTTTTTGTCCACTGCATCGCTCCCCGTTTCCCACAGTGGACAATAAACGAGTTGGGAGAATAGTATATACCTATGCAATATAACAGAAAAAGAAAATAAGGAAAACAAAAAAAAAAAAAAATAACAGGAAAAATATTCACTTATCACTCTTTGACTGAATGCACCGATTGTGAATAGGTCCTATAGCCTATACCGGTATATAACAACTAACTAAATTCTACATTACCTTGTTTTATGAGAACGATGGATAACGGTTAGCCATGATTTAAAGTTAGAGCAATTGTAAAGTCTTTTAACAGATGTCTAGGTAGGTACATGCATAAACCTATATGTATCTTTTATGAGGGAGTGGTATATAAAATGCATACATATGGCTTTAACTATTTAAAATAGTTTCATTTGTCTATTTAAATCGAACAATTCTTTTGTGGTGTTATTCAAGCCACAAATTGCTATTATAATGGTAGGTACTGGTCCCAGGCAAACTGAGTGATTGATTTTTTTGTGATTTTACTCTATTTATTACTAAGGCTAACAAGAAATGTATTAAAATTTAGAGGAAAATAATTGATTTGGCCTCCTCTAATTTTGATATTTTTTGGATTTTCTTCCTCATCTCATATGATGAAGTTGTCACAACTTTCTTGAACTGCTACTTGATGAAACCAGACCTTTTAATCAAAATTTTTCATCTCTGATCCCTGCAAATGACAAAAGGGACCCATACAAAAATAATGGTTCACTATGGCGTATGCGTACTTTTTTATTTTATTTAATTTTTAATATTTGTACCTTACTGCCATTTTTTAAAGTTATCGGAAAATTGTTGTTTTTTTTTCAGCTTATTCCAGATCCACTGTAACAATAAGGTATTTTCTTTGAAATAAAATGTTTCTTTTAAGTAAAATGTTTGTATGTAATTAAATAACTGAACTATTTAGGGTAAACATATAACATTTATGAAGGTTTTTATTTATATGTGTACATTTGTATGTAATGTAAGTATAACTAAAATTAATGACTGGCGCAAATTTTAAACAGCCTATAATTAAGGGTTTAGTACAGTGTTTCCCATTTCCCAACGTGGGAAACACTGGGGGAAAATTTGAGGTTATAGGGGGGGGGGGGCAATTTAAAATTATGCTTCATTACACTTCTCTCTGAAATATCTACCTACGCTTCTATGTTTGCACCCATGCATAAAGATATATTTCTGAACATACCCAGGATATGCATTATGCATACACCAATCATATCAACTGTTTGTTACAAACTTCACTTCACTCTATGAAACTTGACGACAAATATGAATTAGTTGTTTTCTTCAACGTTGATTTATCAGCTTGAATGTCAGCATTTACCAAAAAAATGTTCGCAGGGATACTTATAGTGCCATAAATATGAATCTGCGACCTGCGTCTGCGAATGGTCGCAGAATTTGACATTGACATTGTCATAAAAAAAAAGTAAAGTTTAATTCAAATAATAAAACAAAAATTATTGTCTGTTTTTTTCTGCGGAGTCACTTACTTTTTTAAGCAACCAAACCAAACAACACGAGTAACACCACACAATTAATTTTTGAGTTTAAATTCGAGCGAATTAAAAATATTAAAATGTATTTTATTTTTTGTAAGTAACTAATTTAACACAATATTTTCTATTTAAATTTTTATATATGATCATTTATTTCATTTGTTAAACAACTAAAATAAGAATAAGTTGATATTTGCTTCAGAAATAGCTTTAAAAGAATTATTCGCAGACGCAGTTAGCAGCTCATATGAATGGCACTTAAAATTTGATGATGCCCACGATGAAAATATTTCTTATTTGAGTTTCATTAACTAAATTATACGTTTTGAAAACTAATTTACTTTTCACTTATTTTACAATATGGATTTCAGATTTTTTATGCTAAAAACTCTTCAGGTAACTTCATAAAATGTTGTGGCCAATCTTAATGTGACGGTAACAAGACCTTAACCTTAACGTAAGGCGTGGAATTTGGAAAAGTTCTGGTGGGACAAAGCCGAAAAAAGGTTGGGCAACACTGGTTTAGTATGATAATACTCATAAAATTTGTCTAGTTATTTAACGGTTTGCTAAAATTTTCTAAATTCTAAATATTTTCTAACTAATAAAATACAAAACCAATTTCCTGAACACGTCAGAAAAAGTGACAGCTGGTGCAAAAAATTCACAAACATTCCTGATATTTACATTTATAAACGTCAAAGTTTCATGTGGATTTAGTACGATACTAACAAGATAAAATAGCCATGTGATCATTTTAACTTTAGTAAAATGTTAGGAAATAGTACGATGCTAAACTCGTTTAAAATTAGCAAAATACAATTTTTAACTTAGTAGCATACTAAAAATGATTAAAAATCGTGCTTAATCGACCAATTGCGCCATTGTTTTGTGTGTTCAGTGCTGGCGAAATATGTACATACTTGCCGGATCTATAGCATATTGACTACTAAATAGCAAGTGCTTTTGGTCGTTTATTAAGACTAAAAAAAATCAAATGGGATTCCAAGTAGCATGTAATACTCGGGTTCTACATATTCAGATCTTCAGACTATTTGCAGAGTACTTCAAATCTAATTACACTACCTTAAATGATGAAGAGCATTCAGGTAGTACGGAATTTTTAACTGATGAGTTCTTAGTTGATACTGGACAGCTGAGAGTAAATTTTTCCGGAAGTTGAAGATGCTCTTTTGAATTTAAATTGTGATAAAAATCCAGGTACTGATGATGTTCCTCCAATTTTTCTTAAAAAATGTGCAACCGCTCTCTCTGAGCCCCTGCTACAAATTTTTAATAGCTCCCTTGCAAGTGGTGAATTTCTATCTGAATGGAAAAAATCATTTATTATTCCAATCCATAAATCTGGTCCTAAACAAGAAATATCGAATTATCGTCCTACATGTAAACTTTTGACAATACCCAAACTCTTTGAAAAAAATTTATGCTAAATTAACGTTTTTCATAAAGGAATATATTTCACCATTTCAACATGGTTTTGCAATAGGAAGGTCAACAACCAGCAATCTTTCAATTTTCTCAAATTTTATCCTTAACAAACGCGAGCAAGGTTACCAAATCGATGTTATTTACACCGATTTTGCTAAGGCGTTTGACAGAGTCAGTCACTCAATTTTGATTAAAAAAAATTGAAAGATTAGGTTTTCACTCAAGTAGGTATGTTGAAGTGGTTAGTATCTTACCTAAAAAGTCGAATACAATTTGTTTCCACTGACCAATTCCTTTCCTATCCGATAACTGTATTGTCAGGTGTTCCTCAAGGAAGCCATCTTGGTCCACTGCTTTTTCTCATTTTTATTTATGATATGCCTAACATCTTTTCAAATTCTGTTCGACTATTATTCGCAGACGATTTAAAATTCTTCAGATGTATAAAATCTGTTAATGATTGTTTTCTATTGCAAGAAGACCTTCAAAGGCTAACTAAATGGTGTATAACTAACCAATTGTGTTTGAATGTCTCAAAATGTCATTATTTTTGTTTTTGTCGCAATTTCTCACCAGTTTTCTTTGAATACAAAATTGAGAGCCATATTCTAGAAAGACTGTCCGAAAAAAAACCTAGGTGTGGTTTTTGACTCTAAATTGAATTAAGTTAAGCATGTGGAATGTATTGTAGCCAAAGCTAATTCCATATAAGGGTTTGTTAAACGCAACTCCAAAGACTTTAAGGATTTCACGCTCAAAACCCTTTATAGTGAGGTCTATTTTAGAGTATTGCTGTGTGATTTGGAATCCATACTACAATATCCATTCTTATAGAATTAAAAAGATGCAAAAAAAACTTCACTAGATACGTAATTTGGAAAATGGGGTTGGAACATTGAAACTCCTTCGTACTCAACCAGATTTCAACTTTTTCGTATACAGTTACTAGTTAATAGAAGGAAAGTTTTCTCGGTGATGTTCATAAGCGATATTTTATCTAATCATATTAAATGTCCCTTTCTTTTATCTTTGATTGATATTTATGCTCCATCTCAACAGCTTTTTTTTAACGTTTTTTTTTTTGTAATTTAATTATTATTATATTATAATATAACCTTCGTTAGTTTAATTGTAGATTTAAAATCTCTAATTGATGTTAATTAATAAATAAAAAATTAATAAACAAATAAATAAATTAAAAAATAAATAAGTTGTCTATCTTCATCTGCTCTTATTTTTTGCCTAATTAATTAAACATAACCTATAAGTGATATTTAATTTGTAAAACCATTTTTTTTTTTTCAAATGGTTATAAACTCCATTTTATTTGAGCAAACATTTTTTCAATACCCTAGGTATAGGTATAATAAAGTCCTGGCCTTTAGCAAATAAATCGACTGTTTTACAGTGGAACTTTCAAACCGGTACGCAGTTTTGAAAAAAAGCCCATTTTATTTCGATTGCCACTTTACTTAACAGTCGTCATTGACGCCATTTTATGTTCACATTTAAGGTAAACTTTGAAACAGTTTATAATTTATGCAAAGAAATATGTTTGTAGCTACTTCTATACCTTCTTATGTACGACAAATGAGACACATATCTGGCTGATTATTTTTGTAAACTAGTATCTACATACATACCTATGTTCATCACAAACTTTATAATACTTGTATATTTTATATATGTATGTGCCTTCCTACATATATGTCTTGTATTTCTTAAACAAATAAAATTTCTGAGAGAGAGACAATATGCTTGAAGAAATTCTAAAGGACTAAAAATGATTTTATTCCATAGAAAAAAACTTCTGTTATTCGAAATAAAAACCACAACCCAAACACCAAACAAAACAAAATGTCACGTAAAGTTTATATTCCACCATAAAAAGGTTATAAAACAAAAAGTTTCTACTTACATAATATCGAATCATTTCTGGGATTTTTTTTTTGTTTTTTATTTACACAATTACGCAAATCAAATTGAAAGTTCAAATCTTACCTGAAACGAGAAAAAAAAAAGAAAAAAAGAGTAAGTACACAACACAAATCATATACATATTTTTCATTAAGTTAATATACATAAGAATTATTTATATATGTATATATATTATAATGTACCTATTTATAGAATAAAATATAAGTATGTAGGTATATAAGAGAAGACAAAAAAGCTTTCGAATTAATTGCATCAGAATTTCAACTCTAGCAACCAACAATAACCAACCAGTGTTCAAATGAAACTCACAACACATTCAACCTACATACGTACGTTACGTATATATATAAAACTTTCCGCAAAACTTTGCCAAAGAAAAGATGAGAAGGCATAGAAAATACACAAACCAAACAAAAAAATAATAAAAACAGAAAAAAAAAAATATAACTCTTTCACCAGAATGTATAGAAAGCAACCCTTGAAGGAGAAAAATCTTACACGCTTCTCTTTAAAAATGAAAGAACGATAGGTATAACAAAATTTTCCAGGAACCTTTAAGTTTTTCAACATCACTACTACTACCATCAACGACCAGTTATATGTATCCATCCAACCCCAACGCCCAATTCGTATGACGACGACAAGCGCCACCAACCATCCCTCAAACCCATAACCCCCAGCCCTACCCCCACCCCACGACACTGATGTTATGAAGAGGAAAAAAAGGCAACTGTTATGCATGAAATGTATCTATCTATAGAAGGTTCCTTAGGGCCAAGCTCAAAGTCCCCATTCAACCCCACACCCACCAACAGTATCCCCAATCACTGGCAAAATATGAGCGGAAAAAAATAAACAACATAAAAATAAGAAAAACAAAACAAAGTTAAAAGAAACAAGAAAAAGGTATGTGGAGAGGATACAAAGAACGAGGCGAATGAACACAATAAAAGATTATCCTTCCCCTACACCTACTAATTTATCAGTGCGCCACCACTGGAATAATCGGGCGCGGTTGGGTAGTAAAGGTGATGGTAAATGTGACTACTGACAAGGACTCTGTGATGACGTGGCAGCACTCAACTTTCCACCACACACGGTTATACCGGTTGAATATGTAAATATATAGACAAGGAGATAAATAGACACACAAAAGGCTTGGATACAAATTTTATAAGCAAAGTGTCTAATACTTACATACATACATATATGTAGATTTATTTAAAAAGAAGAAATTGCTAACATTTTTCTACGTATATTTTCTCACTTTTCAGTTTTCACACATGCACAACACTGACAGCCGTCGGTACCTACTCCATCCAACTCGCTTTTTCACACACATTTGGGTATAGAGGTAGAAAACGAATTAATAAACAAAATCAACTTCGTTTAGTGCTTGTCTTAACTTTACCTCATTTTTACACAGAATAATTTGCATGGAATTATAGCGTGAAGCTTAACAAAGGACATCATACATAAGAGAGAAGAAAATATCTTGTTTTTTTTTTGTCTATACTAAAGAGGGGAGAAACAAGGACGAACATTACATATATAGGTAGTGAATATAAATAAAAATGAAAAATAAAGGATATATGATTGGTTTGGCACATGACATCGAATGTGGTTGATGATGGTGAAGAAAATATAAAGTGTTGGCAAAATGCATTTTACAACAACAAAAACTCGATCGATAACCAAACGGGAAGGAATGAAAATAATTAAGCTCTCGCTCTACAGGGGGTTAAAGGAGCATTTTATTTAACCTTAATTTGACATTCTCGACAAATAATATAAAAATTTCATGAAGGTTCATATTCATAGTCCTACCGATGCGATGGCGACGGACGTACGGATGACACGATGGACAGTTTGTTATTTTACACATCTAGCTGAACTTTATTTCCATTCTCTTTTGATATAAAGAGTTTACCAATAGGGACGGGTTGATTTTGACAGCTCGTGGCGGCCATATTGTTTCATTTAATTTCTGTGAAAATATCGTCTTTTAATCAGTTACTAGGGACAAATCATCATGGTTAGTAACAGCGTCGAGCAACACGTGCAAATGACAAAACTTTATTATCAAAATGGGTGTTCTGTTGATCCCAATTTTGGTCGAAAAATCATCTTTAGCGATGAGGCCCATTTTTGGATGAATGGATACGTGAATAATTTAAATTTCCGGATTTGGGACGACAACAATCCACGCGAGATTCACGAGGTGCCAATGCATCCAAATAAAGTTACTGTTTGGTGTGGAATTTGGGCTGGAGGCGTCATCGGTCCGTTCTTCTACGAAAATGATGCTGGCCAGGCCATCACCGTCAACGGCGATCGCTATAGGTCGATGATCACCAACTTCTTGTGGCCTGAATTGGATGATATGAACACAGAAGACATATGGTTTCAACAGGATGGCGCTACGTGCCACAGAGCTCAAGACACAATCGATAGTCTGCACGAGCGGGCATGGGTATCTCGCGCCGATGCGACGTGAATTGGCTACCAAGATCGTGTGATTGAACCCCTTTCGACTTTTTCATGCGTGAAGCTTTCTCAAGGCGCAGGTCTATGCAAATAAGCCGCAAATCACCGCTGCCCTCAAAGGCTATATAATTGATGCCATCGGTCAAATTCAGTCTGATTTATGCGCCAAAGTTATCGAAAACTGGACCCTTCGAATCCGCGTCACCCAGCGAAGCTGCGGCGGCGGCCATTTGAACGATGTTATATTTTTTTTTTAACACATAATGTCATTGATAAAGCTCTCAAATAAAGATAAAACCTTATTGATATCTCATATACAACTTGTTTTATTCAATTTTAAAATCGACCCGCCTTTAATGGAAAATTTTCGTTGCTATTAAAATGTTTAACGAATTTTTAATATACAGGGTGATTCGGACATTTCATATCTTGAAAAGTTTAAGTCCTAGATCCATACGGTTTTCAGTGTTTGACTTAAAATTGACAAGAGCATTAAGTTTTGATAACAAAAATTATGCTTAATTACATACAGTTTTGAAAAAAATTAGCTTGAAATATTTGTTTAATTTGTTTCTTTTTTTCAAAATTTCGAGTTAGAAAATTAATTTTTCAAAAACTATTCACTCGAACAACTTAATTTAAAAATAATATTAAAGAATAGACTTTTGGCTTTTCAAAACGCTATAGCTCTGTAAGTATTACCGTTATTTTTCAATATTTTTTTTCTGTTTTAAGTGATTTTTTTTGAAAACTGCCCCTCCCGTCTAAACGGAGGGAAATAGACCCCCCCTCCCGTACGATTTTTTTCTTGTGTAGGTCCAACCTACACGCCCTAGCCTTTTGTGACACCTTATGCAAATCACCCTGTATTTAGCGGGCGCTAAAGGGGTTATGACTACCCTTAAAGTGTTGTACACAGCACGAGCGATTAGGTAGGTTAGAGGGGTGAAGATACCGATGCACATTTGTTTTGAATGTCTGTAGATCAGGGAAAAATTGAGCTGGGTAGAGCATTCCCCATTCGTGTAGTGCGGTTGAGGAAGGGATCTCTCTACTTAACAATACGTCCGAAGTTATGCTCAAGGGTTAACTGATGGGCATTCCTGGAAGCGCGAGTATTACGGTTGAATTGTTTAAGGGGATGAATGCAACTAATGGCTATTTCACTAGAGCACTGTTTGTTAAAATAAAAATAAAATAAGGAAAGAAACATTTCGACGGTGCTCTGCTCATAGATATGTAAACGTTTCTGTAATAGTTCTTTCACCAATCATTTTAAAAGCTCTCTTTTGAATTCTATCTAATAGACTCAAGTGGGTTATTGGATTACCTATGGGAGTTGTACACAAGTTGTAGACGAATAAAGGATTTGTTGATTACAGCCAGATCAGAAGTGGAGACAAATTTCTTGCATAATGGCTAAGGGCCTTTTTCTAGCCTTTGCTTACCCTTGCTAGTCTCTTGCCTGAGTCTATGTAAAACTCTTTAGTGCTTTGTCGCAAACTATATTGTTTTTTTCAGCGCGGGTTAAATACCCAAACGGTTGCTGACATGATCACTAAGCCGATTTTTTCTTAGTTTTATGATGAAGTTGGTTTATTTATTTTTTTAACATTTTGAAAAGTAAAAGCCATAGGACTAGTGGGTTCATGAAAACGCATTTAATTTAATAATTTTCTCAATACTTTTGTAAAGCAATTTATTTGGTCAATGTTTTTTTTTTTTTTTTTTTCATTTCATTACAATATCCTATACCTATTTATAAGGAATATTTAATTTCCACAGAAAAATGAGGTGCAATTATTAAGTATATTATAATAATTTCTAAGTAGAATCCGGTAGGTACATATAAACACTTGACCTTTAAGGCCATTAAAGTAAGGAACATCATTTTGTTTGCAACAATTATATAAATTCATAATTTCAGTGAAATATTTTTATCAAGTGTTGTTTTAACAATCAAAATGATTGATTTCTACAAATACGAATCCACTTGTGTTAACTTAATCGATTAAGCTTATAATAAAACTCATCAACTGTTACAAACGATTTAGTTGTAAAATTGTTTTGAAACTGTTTTTTTTTTTGTTCGTTTTGTTCAGAAAATTCAATTTTCGAAAAAAAAAATCTTAGCAATTCATTAAAAACTTGAGTTTTTATCTATTATTAAAAGGGTTGGTGGATCACCTTTCCTCCGTATTTATGAAGAAAAAATAGTTATTTAAGCTTCCGTGTTTAGGAAAACTACACTATGGAATAAAAATGTTCCGGACTCAAATGGAGCACTTAGCAAATGCCTTTAATTAGAGTCCAGAAAATTCTTATTCCATTGTGTAGTTTTCGTAAACACGGGAGCTGAAATAACTATTTTATCTTTATAAATAAGGGGGTTTAGTTTTGCGATAGCATTAGGTACTTGATTTTGACGATTGAGAATTGCAATTGGATAAGAGTTGGGGCAGTAAGAGCGATGCATATTTATATATGACAACGAAACGGCAACCCTTAAACAAAAATTATTTGGCCCTGCTATTTTAGGAAATACCTACCTACCCCGGGGAAAAAAACACATATATAACTTCGTTCGCAGGGGCAAATAAAAAAAATGGTTTGGTTCCAGCATCAATATTCTTCTCATTTGCACCTTTTCTTTGAAGTTTTTTTATAATTCTATTTTTTTTTTTTTTTTTAAACTTTGAACCAAAGTTTTCATCCGCAGCCACACCCAAATTTAATATGTATTTTCTTTTAAACTTACAAAATAGAACTCTCGCGGCATGTATATGTACCTACTCGAAAAGCGCACACAATTCACCAACCATCAGCCAGTCACCAGAACACCCACCCACCCACGCGACAAAGGAACAAAAATAAAATGTTCATTTTCGTTGTTGTACATTATGTATTAAAAAACGAGTACTGGTTAGGTACCTACATACATACATACCTACATTTATATATTTAATATATATTATAGATATGTATATAGATGAAACGAAATGAAAATTTTCAACCTTTTGCAATGTCCTTCGCAACAAATATCCTCTTTAACCGAATGTTTCCGAAAATTTTCACGAATATACTATACAAAATAACGTATATCTGGGAAAAATCTAATAAAATCCACCACCATCACTTTACCGACAAAAGCTAAATCTGCCTTCCCCCCTTCCACACCGTCCGATTCACCACCAATACAGTGATAGAAGACCATCACCACCTCCGCCGTCACCGCCGCCGCAGTTAAAGTTGCGGCACGGTCTGTATGGAATGAGCGTCAAGGATGAAAGAGGACGAAACAGAACAAATATGCACAAAGGATAAAACGTATTGGGGATATCACATACAAAATGTCGAGGAAACAGCGAGCATTCATGATGTGTCCGCTCCGCATGCACGGAGAATATATTCTCACATCTCATCCTGAGCCGACAAAACGTAATAGGTATAGTCGCCATCCGACGGATTTGATGAAGCACTCAGAATAGCAGAAACTAAGCTCAATCATCTAAGTGGTATAAAAATAGCTCCAACCCCGGATTGTTTGGAAAGGGGTGGGGGCGGTTCTTAGTTGGTAGCCGAGAGAAAAGTGGTGCCATGATGTTATTTACAACTAAAGAGGATACCTTCTATGGCAAAGCTAGCATCCAGTAGGTGGTACAATTAATTGAAACGAAACAATGTACCTAACCATGTTAACCAACAACTACTAGGTATAACGAATAGGCAGGCACTCCCCGCTTCCCGCTTCGTCCTTTCAAGTCTCCTCTTGTTGTTGTTGTTCGTCTTCTTCTTCAGCCAGTCAAGTAACCTAAATCCTTGAATCTCCCGCAACCACTTGGGCGGGTAATGTTTGCGTTGGAGACATAGAATATTAATAAGATTTCAAAGGAGAGCGCTTAAGGATTTCCCGTATCTGGAAATATGTATTATGAGTGTGTTGGTGTATGTTATGGCTTCTTTTTTTTTTTGCTCTGAATCATCATCACCGCACCAAACCAAAACAGAGTGAGCGACCCAAAAACATCCAACTGTCTCACTCCACTGCCTCCTTCCTTCAGCTGCTGCTGCTGTTGCTGCTCCAAAAGCTATAACTCGTGCGACTCCCTCTCCCATGGGGCATAAATGGCAAATCAATATCTGAATTTCAATGTTCAACTGAAAGATAAACCCATATAAAGCCATCCGGCCGGGGCTCCAACTTATTTAAATATGGCTGAAACAACAAACACAGTTCTGTTCGTTTGTTCGTTATGGCCGACTACTCTTTCCCGGGATTCAAACAAACCCAGCATAGCATATGTGTATCAATGCCGCAAACACACATTCATATATATATTTTATATAGTGGAGCAAAGGACGAAGAAGACAACCAGCGCCATCATCAGCCATATGTAGGAACAGAACATCCATCCATCTATACATGTTGTGTTACCCATAACAACCTAACGAAATGAAATCATAAAGTGTACATCTGCACATCTCTAGATATACTTACTCGTATACTAAATATAAGGTCGTCCTGTCGTGTGTCACAGATAGATATACCTACCTACAAAACAACAACAGAGGTATGGGGTGGGGATTAGTGAGCCAGAAAGGGGATTGTTTTGTATAGTCCCAAAAACTTGATAAAATAGTATTATCCACAAATACACACGTTTAAGTGGTATTAATCAGGCAGACAATTGGAAGCAAATTTCTAGAATATACAGCTAGTTGCATATACACGAGAATGTATGTAGAGCGGCAGTATTAGTGATTGACGAACTTTGAGAGACCGCTCTCATTTAGGGTAATTAATTTCTATATTCCGAGTGGATTTCGGTGCCAGCGGTGCCGGTGGGGCGGTGGTGGCAGTGGTGGGAGTTGAGAAATCGATTGATTATAGATACTAGATTATAATCAATTGGACTATAAAATATTTTATAAGAGATAGAAACGTCCTTTTGGAATAGAGAGTTGCCTCCTCTTCACATGCTGTACGACTTCTTCTTCTTCTTCATTTTACCGGCGATTGTCATGATCTCAAGGGGACCACAAGGGGACTCTCCAACTCAACTGCTTCGCCTAAGGTTCCACTTGTGGGGTTCACCGGGTTGACCTCAGAAAACGTCGACAGGCCTCCCATGTTCCATGTATGAGGCCAATTAAATGCAGGTGTCGTTGCATTTGTTTCATCCAGGATATTTTGCGCCTGCGTTTCTTCCGCGATAGTATTGGAACGTCTTGTGCCATTGCCTTTTGAACTGGGTTCTCATGACATCTTCTTTGTACATGACAGTACCATGGTCATGCTGTATTTTGTCCAAGATGGTATTTTTGACGTGTAGGCTTCCTCAGATTCTCTTGCTTCTTATTCGATCACGCTTTGTCACTCCTGCTGTCATGCGAAGCATCTTCATTTCAGCTGCCGTCAACTTACTCTCATACTTCTTCTAAGCGCTGGACGAACAACTAACGTGTAGAGCTTTCTTCTCAGCTTAGGGGGCATTTTTCTATCAGAGATGGCAGAGTTTTCCCGCCACTTCATCCACCCTACGCTTACGCGATGTTTGATGTCGTCATCACAAGATCCTTCGCTATTGATCATTGAGCCAAGATATTTAAGCTTTTCGCACTTGGGAAGCACAAATAGATGTCCGGAATAGGCCTGTGTGGATCAGAAAATGGACAGCATAGGTATTCGGTCTTTTTCGCGCTAGTGCGGTATCCGTTTCCCTCCAGAATAACTACCCATACATCAAGTGCTCGTTGCAAGGCCACAGGATCTTCACTTATGATGGCTCCATCGTCAGCAAGAAATAACTGATCACTTTAGGGTCCGTCACCTTATTCTCAAGAACGGCTTCTATGCAAGTGAATACATATAATTAGGTCTGCTGGATAATGCGAAGTAAAAGATAATAATTGTCTTTTCAAGCTATCTTAAACATCACGAATATATTTAACCCCAACAAAAACTCTAGTGAAATGAAAATAAGATATCGCACGTAAATCCACCCATCTGAAGGATATCGAAGAGTTTCGCGATCAAATTAGCTCATCAATCTGACACTGACTCTAGACCAAAATAAAGGTCTTTCGACATATTGAAGGTTACTCCAAAGCATATAGGGAATAGAAGAAGCATTATCAGGATAATTTCTAGCAGCTGCTAAATGGGCATAAGCATCATGCAGAGACCTCTATTTAGCAAAAAGAAGAAACACTTGCAGTTAACGAAGACTCAGTTCCATCAGTCGACATAAAAAAGGAAGACTTTTGGTATTAGAAAGCTCAAGACCTCGCGTTCTAATAACTTATAGCAGAGCTCTTCTGAAGGTTGCATCTATCAAATCATCCACATATTTGGTTCAAAAAAAAAAACATTTCCAATGAATGGACTTTCATAAGCATTCATTAGCAACCCTCCTAAGCTTTACCAGAACTACCAAGGCGTTTCCCCGGTAAACGTCGAACTTATTAAGGTACGTCATAAGTTATTTTGCGACACTTATTTTGACAAGTGTAAATTAGTCCAGCAGATAGAACATAGACTTAATCTTCACATTTGAACAAATATTGGAAAATACAAGGACCCATCATCTTTTGATCAAATACAAAGTTGCAAATATTTAAGATAGCTTTTGTCCAAACTCGGGATCCCAGAAGTTGTTCTCAGTTGTTGTGATGCATCGAAAAAAAAAACATACGGTGCAATATCCAATTATAGAATAAGGAATATCTCTTCCGAATTTTATCGAACATGCACAGGGTTTTGTCATGGATATGTGACTTTTCCAATCATTTTCTGGAAAATAAATCTACACAAGACAGACCACAGTGCGGAAGGCATTTCTTTCAGAAGATCCATCCAACAGTTACAGTATACGGACGATATTTGCAGAATCATCTAAACAAAATGTGTTAAACCCGAAACCTTTTTCATACTGTCATTTTTGTTACACAAGTTATATAAGATTTATCATCTAGTTTTGATAAAAATGAAATATATATATTAAAAAATATTAAATATTAAAAATTTGCTGATCTGCTAGAAATCAGCCTATAAGTATAATATTTAATTCGGAAATCATATCTTCAACACTTAATCCCTGACTTTTCATAAAGATACCAACATTTTTGTGTTATAGAGTTTTTAGATCCCCATAATTAAACACTCGGCAATTTGTTCACGATTTCCAACATCATCTGATACGAAAAACTTTCCACAGACATTTTTTTTATTAATGGTGATTCGCATAAGGTGAAAAACGGCATTTAGGTTGGGTCGAGATAATGCAATAATTGTACGGGAGTAGGGTATTCCCTACGCTTAGCAACAAACAGCATTTTAACATAACAGACTGAGCTCCAAAAACATGTATCTGATGATCAGTGTAGCAGCCTTGTGAAATTCAATATCAATATCAGCTTTAATATTAAAAGGACGGAAAGCTGTGCAGCCTAACACAAAACCGTCTATGAAACAACCTTTCATCTTAATTTACCTATATAGAAAATAGAAAAATTGACCACAGCGTCTCCTATCGGTTAATCAATAAAACAAGAAAAAAGTGCGTATACGCCCTAGTTAACCTCTATTTTATCGTTCGTTTTAGATATAATAAGAGTACAGCATGTTTCAAGCTTAATTTGGTAATAACTTCGTTTCTCTAGGTCTGGTGA
Source organism: Melangyna quadrimaculata (assembly GCA_949320155.1). Classification (NCBI taxonomy): domain Eukaryota; kingdom Metazoa; phylum Arthropoda; class Insecta; order Diptera; family Syrphidae; genus Melangyna; species Melangyna quadrimaculata. The sequence goes on from OX439484.1 coordinate 49,324,184, forward strand.
GTACGTTTATTGTCAACTTAACATAAATCATGAGCTCCATTTATATGTACTATTATCGCCCACTGGCCGACATTCGACCACCAAAAACTCACATTCACTGACTCTAGAGTCAATCATTTTGTTTGAAAATTAAATCACAAATTAAATCACAAAAATGACGCACAGTGTGTAAATGAGTGTCACATGTATATTCTTCACATCTCCGCACCTTTGGCTTTCCAATCATATAAAATTTATCAAAATCGGTTGGATACTTTTGGAGCAAATGGTACCACAATTTTTTTTTAGGCTACTTATATATAGATATATGTATATGGATATATGTATATGTACACTAGGGTGGTCCTTATAAAGATCATTGTCTTATTTTGACTTAATTTGTTCTTAATAATTAAAAAAAAATCCTGTATAATTTTAGCTCATTTTATTAACGTTAACCCGGCTTCCAAAATGTCTGAAGTTTTATATGGAAAATCCCATGCAGTAAAGATTGATAAAAAAATTTAGTTTTTGCACACATGTAGTGACTTTTATCATGTTTAAAAAAATGTATTAAAAAAAATGTACAACATTTATTAAAATTAAAATTTAAATAAAAAAGGATATTTTTGTTTAAATGACTGTAAGTAGGGAAATAACTGTTGTCATTTTTTTTTCTGATACATTTTTATAAATATGTCAAAAGTGACTACATGTGTTCCAGCATTCAATTTTTTTTTTATCAATCATTACCAAAGTTAAGATTTTTTAAATTTGAATTAAAAAATACATGGGATTTCCCATATAAAACTTCAGACGTCTTGAAGGCCGAGTTAACGTTAATATAATGAGCTAAAACTTTACTGGATTTTTTGTTTTGTATTTATTTAGAACAAATAAGGGGGTGCGTCATTCAAAATAAGACAATGACCTTTATAAGGACCACCCTAATGTACACACATACATAGAATCAATGTTGTTAAGTTGTATGTAGAAATAAAGGGTTTTCCTTTTAAATAGCCCGCTAATTGGGCAGCTGTCACTTTTGAAGTTCTCACCTTTAACATTTGAGAAGTAAAAACTACGCCATTACTAAACATATGGAACGATACAAGCTTCAACAATGCATTGAAAAAAGTCACAGTTTGCAAACCTAGAGAGTCGTCGTGATTCGTGAAGCACCTTTTCGGCCGGCAATTAAAGTAAAACTGGTGGAAAAATTTGAGCTGTTGGGACAAGTTAGTGATGTGGAGAATCGGAACCGTGTGCGTCGATCAAGAAGAACTGAGCATATTGTTGCTGTAGCCCGTAGTATTGACGAAAACACAGGTTAGTCGATTCCTCGTCGATATATGGAATTAGACATTCCACAAACGACATTACACCGTATTTTGCATAAAGACTTTGGTCTTAAGGCTATTAAAGTTCAGTTAACACAAGAACTTAAGTCGGTCGATCACCAGCAACGTCGTATCTTCGCTGATTGGGTCCTTGAAATGCGTCAAAATGATCCGGATTTTCATAGAAAAATGATCTTCAGTGATGAGGCCCATTTTCAACTCGGAGGCTACGTTAATTAACAGAATTGCTACATTTCAGGCTCGGAAAATCCAAGAATGATTGCTGAAAAGGCTCTCCATCCTCAACGTGTCACTGTTTTGTGCGGATTTTGGGCTGATGGTGTGATTGGACCTTAATTATTCGAAAATGAGGCTTGTGTAACTATTACGGTAAATGGAATGCGCTACCGAGCTATGATTAATGATTTTTTATGGCCGGAATTGGAAGATATTGATGTGGACGACGTTTATTTTCAACAAGACGGCGGGCGCACGCGGCAGCGACGCTACGTGCCACACAAGCAACGGAACAATCGCAATTTTGCAAGAAAAGTTTCCTGATCGGGTTATTTCTCGAAGAGGTGATCAGAATTGGCCACCGATAGCTTGTGATTTAACACCTATAGACTTTTTTCTTTGGGGCCACGTGAAAGATAAGGTCTATGCTAACGCTCCACAATCGATTCGAGACCTCGAAGATGGAATTCGTGAAGTTATCGAGGACATACATATACAGGCGCAAATGTTTGAATATGTCATGGAAAACTAAATAATAAGGCTATGGTGCTGGAACCGTAGCCGTGGCGTCATCTGGATGATATCGTTTTCCATTGTTAGTGGCGTACTGTATTCTTTACAATGAAATAAATATCCCAGGATTTCTCTTATAAAATAATCGTTTTTTTTTAAATATCAAAATGAAACCTCTTATTGGAAAACCCTATTATTCGCAGAACTGATCAATTAGTTGAAAATACGTGTCAAGTACTTGGAAGTACTGCTTAAGTACTTTGGTATCTACGTAAGTACCCGATACTTGGTACTTGCGTCCAAATACTTCAAACATACTGGTTTTACACCACTACCAGAGTACTGGAGTACAAATTCCGGTACTGGTACTTGAACTTGAAATTTTGCAGCTCTGATTTGGTGTGTGTACTTTACGCATCCATTTGCCATAACATGTATTGAATCGAACTAACTTTGGAAGGTACCTATAGGTATACATACATAAAACATAGGTAAAACGCGCATCAGATTAGCTTGGAATGTTTCAACTGCGCATCCTTCAACTTTATTGTCTTCAAAAAACTTTTCGATTGAGTAGATACAATGAAAACCATATTACGCGAACAATGGATTTTTTTCTTTTAAAGATTTGAAACGTTTATTTAATCTTATTGGTGCAACCAGTTTTATTGGTATGCATTTTAACTTGTTTCTACTGCGTCGTCGTCGTCAGCGATGACAGTATCATCGTTTCCCCTTTTGTTTCATTTTTATTTTTTTGCAGAGTTGACGGTAATCATTACCAAAAAAGGATTTTAATAAAATTCCAAGCACACGCATAAACTCAGAAAAGAAAAAACGAAGCAACCAACAAAATCAAATTAAACAAAAAAAAAAAGAAGAAAAATTGCAACTTGGCAACAGAGCGAGTGAAAATTTTATCATCTTGTTTTTTTTTTTGTCAGCCGCTGATCTAAGTATGTATGCGTGTTGTCATGCATACCCCCGTACTTCCATTTTGTATAGTTGAAGTGTATAGTGAAGCTGTGGTAGGTTGGTAGGTAAGTGCTTTCCTTCATCATCATGTGGCGCACATAGATACAATTAAATTTTCCACAATCTGTTGTGGTTGTTGTTGCTATTCTAGGTGGCATAGCACAGCCCCCTTCGACCTTACCCTCACCACCCCTCTCTCACAACCTATTCCCTAGATACAGGCATTCATACAAATACATATATAGACACGAAGTACCAAAATAAACATACATACATATATCTACAGTCCCTAGCCCTACATTGAAATGCCTGAGAGACAAGAATGACAGAGAGAGGGCAGGCCAAGCGCCCAGGACTGAATAAAATACAAACAAACAAAAAATAAAAAGAACCTATCAACAAAATGCAGCAATACGGTTTTGTCCCGCATCTTTCCTCCTCGAAGGCCCCTTTTAACTGTTACAAAAGTAAGCATAACTAAAAAGCTTCCGTGGCATGTTTTGTGTATATACAGATACACATATAGGTATACTAGGTTTATATATCTAAAGATATTTTTGCCGAGGTCTTCTCTTATTGTTGCGTGCATTTCTTCCGGGCCTGATGTTGCAAGTCCACTGTACTGCAACACTCCCTGTCTACTTCTATTCTAAACCCTCTTTTTTATACTACAACTGCTTCGGCTCCAATCCCAACCCAACCGAACGAAGCTTTATTCCCTGACTTAGGATGCTAAGTGCATAGTCGAACAGAAACACATATTTTGTTATCATAATTCATCGAATGTGTGTGCAGGAGCAAAACGCATACATCTCTCACCTGGGCAAGGTTGCTTTATGCTATGTAGCTCCTGATGCTTTTCGTATACCTATATTTATGTAGTTGTTGTTTTTTTTGTTGTTGTTGAAATTTGTGCATTCATGCAGATATATCCTCCTCTCTTGTTTATATAATGCACCTGGATTGATAGTACCTTGGTCTTCTATGTACATCAACATCTACTAATATACCTTCTACGTTTTTTTTTTTTTTGTTCTTCTTCTTTAAAATGTAGCCAGGTAGGTTCAGAATTACTTTGTCTCATTATCTAGAGCGCTCGCACCTATTTTTCTATACCCATTGAAAAAGGAAGAGTTACATATAATGTAGTGGTATGTATTGTATAACCATACATAGCTCAACTTTGCATTTTTTTCCATTCCTTTTTTAGTTTTGGTGTTGAAGAACAACGATGTTACCAAGAGTTGTTAAGAACAAAGAAAAAAAAAAAAAAAACAACTATAAAATCTGCCATCAATTATTTGATCTAGAAACTTCCAGCAAATGATTCGCGAAGTTTTTACTTGCAAAACATCTTCTACACCTAGGTACAGGAAGTTGTCTTTGTTCGTTCAGTTTGGATTCGAAAACAAGAAATTAAAAAAAAAACATGACTAATAACTTTGAATGTCTCGTTTATTCGATCACTACAAATGCTGACGAATTATGTTTATCCACACAATAAACAGTATACTTGAAAAGAAGGCGTTATTTAAAGGATTTCATGTGAATTGTATTACACATAGGTATATTTCTTCAATTTAAATGCAACGTTGACTAATATTTACTGATAAATGTAAATATTTTTTTTGTTGAATGAAGTTTTAAGAATTTTTTGAGTCTAAAAATGCCCCGTTTATCTATGTACTTACACTACTTTTTTCTTAAATTGGCAACACTGTTTTTAGTGACAGTTTTTTGACAGCTGACTGATGATTTGTACTCACGATAAAAAGAAACAATGTATGCTTATAAGTAACAGCCATTTCGACATCCTGATATTTCTTTGTCGGTAACTCAGTGAGCTAAAGTTTTTTTTTTTTTTTTCTTAAATTGGTAACACTGTTTTTAGTGACAGTATTCTGACAGCTGACAGATGATTTGTATTCACGATTAAAAGAAACAATGTATGATTATTAATTACACCCAATTCGAAATCTTGATATTTCTTTGTCTGTCACTCCAGAATCATATTTAACTAGCTGATCCAGCGAACTTCGTTCCGCATAAATTCGTTAATTTATTGAAAATAATAATTCCGAGCCTGCACATGCTGTTTCAAATAATTCCATCAATGCATGTTGTTGTATTTCAAGTAAACCGCAATGATTGAGGTGTCGGTCAACCTTCCACTTTTTTACTAAAGTGCTTTTTGATAGACAATATTTTTCGTTATATGCTCGGGCGCATATGTACTTAGCTTGAGGTTTGCTGACACATGAGCACGCCACATATAATTGAATATTGGAGAAATATGGGAATTCAAGATTGATGCCACAAAATTCCAGGGATTGTTGTTGCGACTTATTAATTGTCATGGCGAACGCGAAACGCACGGGAAACTGAAGACAGTTAAATACGAATGGCAAACCATTAATCGGAATCCTCGGAAAGAAAACATCTTTGCCTTTGAATTTTTCCCTCAAAATTGTCGCTCGGATGACACTGGATTTTTCTTCACTATCAAATTGTGTGTCGGCAGGCCCGGAACATCCAAAGAATTCAAAAGTTGTGTGGGTCAATCACGGAGTCGATCGATTTGCATGAATGTAACTCATCGACGATTTGATTTTGAATGACGAAATTCAAATGATCGACATCCTTATTTTTTTTCAGAATTTCGACATTTTTTGACAAATGCTTTAAAATTTATCAATTTAAGGATTTCAATGCAAAAACTCAATGTCCTTGTAATCGTCTTATGAGTTTGAAAATTTTCAAAATTAGTTTGAACATACATAAATGTCAAGGAACTGTCAAAAATCGATTTTCATTTGTATACGCTGGGCTTACACGACAGAGTTTTCTATTTATGGGGTTTTCCATTGGTAAATTAAGAATTTGATTTTTTTTCGGGACGAATGGAATGATATTTGAATTGATTTTTCTTTTGATATGGTATTGGCTGACGAATAAAATAAAAACAGTCAACAGTTTTTTACATTCAAGTTTGTTTTTCCATTTGATGGGATTTCTATTTTTAAATTATAATTAAGGTATAAGTTCTATTTTATCGACTCATTTCAAACTGCTTCCATTCTAATTCAATTATTAATTTTTAGTCCTTATATTTTCACAAAAAATTTCTTTCTCTACTGAAATGAATTAATGAAAACATGCACTTGTCAAAATAACAGCTGGCAATTGTACTGGTGTTAGTAAAAGGAAGGGTAAATCCACCGAAAAATACGGATCTGCAAAATTGATTCAGAATCAACAGAATACCAATATCAAGGTTTTATTTGTTAGAATCGGTGTTTTGACAGATGTGTATCAAAAAAGTATTGAAATTTTGTACTAATGAAAAACCCCATTGAATGATTGAATTTATGTTGACCAAATGCAACTTATCTTAATTGCGATGGTACCTACCTACTTTCTCTTACATTATGTTCATGCAAGCAAAATTCAAAGTCAATGACCTGTCTTCTTACTGTGGTTTAAATGTGTACCCACACTTGTATGAAATAAACATTATATGAATTTGTTGGTGGTATAGCCACAGGGTTCCACCCTTAGACCAAATTTGTTTGAATAAAAAAAATAAACAAAGAAACTCTAGTGTCAGCTAATTCCTCTTGGGGTTTTTCCATGAATTATGTATTATTCAAAATTTAGAAATTTGGTCAGATGGAATTTTTGCACAGGTAGGTACATATCTTATTACAAAAGACAAAAACGGATATTGTAGATAAATAGTACAATTCTAATATGCACAGAGGCAGATGTTTAAAATTGAAGTATATTTGATAGCTTACCTACATACCTATTATAGCTACATAAAAGTATTGTTCCTACTGAAATGGGATTAGAAAGATTAAAATAATGCCATAAATGTTTGTCATTTGTGTGTGATTTAAATGAGAGCTACTCCTTAAAAGTATAGATATCTTTATTCATTACAACATGCAGGCCTATATACGGCACTGGTATTTGTAGGTATACATATAAACAATAAGCTTTTGTTTTACTATAAATATTATTTATATCACAGGTAATAGAGAGAAACAAAAACGAAAAAAAAAATTCAAATCATGAGATTAATATTAACAGCCGCAATAACAAAGGAAATGCTGTCTTTTGTTTTGTTTTTTTTTTTGTTCGCATTTGCAGTGAACACTTACATTTGAAAACTTATATAAATTACATACATATAGAACGAGTACATAATATATATGTATGCATATATCCATTTGCCTTCTTGATATTGCAAAATATATATATAGGTATTTGCGGCAAAATGCGATAGATACATATAGAAGGAAAATCGACGACGATGGATATGATGATGAAGAAAAAAAAAAAGTATATATACTTATACGCAAAATAATATTCCGCCATGTTCCGGCAGTTGAGATATACTTTTAATAAAGGAATAACGAATGAGAAGACAAACAAAAATCCATTTCTACACTTTTAAGCTACGTGGCATGTGCTTACGTCATTATGTACAAAATTCAAAATAGGTACATTATTTACTCTGGCGATGATCAAAAACGACAACAACTTCCATATATAGATACGATGGACACGATGATAATGCTGCTGCTGTTTTATTCCACTTCAACTCGACCGAGTGAGTGTTATAATACGGCAACAGCGGTATTTGTTCATTTTAATTAGACCTTGTTGTCCATTTACATCTTTCTCTCGAATGTGTTTAGGTTAGGCACATTTATATCTTTTATTTTTCAGATTCAAACGACGACGACCAAAAGTTGTGTTCAGACACAAAAAAAAAAAAAACAATTTACATTCAAATACTAGTAAAGTAGGTAGAGTTAGGTATATAGAAGGATTTCTTCTTCTTCTTGGTCTGTTTTCTTTTTTTTTTGATTATACATAATAAGTCGATGGATAGGTAAGCATGTATCTAATACATAAATACCATGTAGATAATAGGGGAGATGCGGAATGGTTAAGGAGGGTGAGAATGAACAAATTGAAATGTACAAAAGACACATATACAATTCATCATACACCCTGTTTGATCTGACTTTTCTGGGTTGTTGTTTTTTTTTTTTTTTTTTTTTTTTTCTAAACAACAATATATTAACTACAAAGCGGATACCTATCTACAACAAAACATAAGACTTGTGAAATATTTTTCATTAAATTTAGTTTTTAATTTACAGTAACGATGATACAAAATGGACACGAATGGATCGCACAAACCTGCTCTCGTAGCTAACAACTTTAACGCAGCTAGAAATTGATGATGTACAACACATGCATATGTATGTATTAGTTCCAAAATATTATGATATCATTAAAAAAAAATAAATATGGCTTAAAAATCTGGAGCTCAAAACAAAGTATGCCATCTGGTTTGTTTGATAAATATATTATGAAAATATATT